>OZ026622.1:56466510-57066510 GCA_964020975.1 Hermodice carunculata | reverse complement strand
TTCATCTCATCATGTTCGCAGATATTGTCCAAAATACGGTCAGTATTGCCTTTAATCTTTAATTCCTTTTTATCAGTATTAATGTTCAAAGCAAATTGTATGATTCTCGAACTTCATCCACATTTGGATGGAAGACCTTTTCAGACAACTTCAGGCAAACAATGTCTATATTAGCTAAATGAGCACATTTTACTACTGTCAATGCAGGATTCTTTTCAGATTTACGTAATTCGAGATGTTTGTTTTTACATGTTTTCAGATTTTTTTTAAGCTCCATCGTCTGCTGCCTCATCCTTAGTTCTGCTCTTGAACCATATTCCTATAATGCTATACATATCTGTATCTATCTTTATATACATACATATATATAAGGTAATATATGTATATATGTATATATATATATATATATATATATATATATATATATATATATATATATATATATATATATATAAGGTAATATATGTATATATATTCCCTTAAGTCTTTGATTCTTTCTACACTAGCATAAAAATTTACGGTGTTTCTTGACACTTAAACTTTATCTATGTTGAAAGGTCGTTTTTGCAGTAAAGTCCATAGCAGTTAAATTGATACATTGAACAGCTGCCGGTTTTGGGGTTCTTTCTCAGGTTAAAATAATATGAGATGTTTCTGTTTTTAACACTCTTATTTCCATCCCAGCATCTGCAACATCATCTTTAATTCTTTCTCTTAGCCATATTCCAATGAGATTGCATTCATGTATCACGGACTTAATCCTATCATGTTTGTAGTTATTGCCCAAAGTGTGTTCAGTATTGCCTTTAGTCCTTAATTCCTTCTTTATCAGCATTAATGTTCAAATTAAATTGCATGATTCGGGAAGTTCATTGACATTTAAATGAAAGAACGTTTCAGACAGCCTGAGGCGCAAAATGCCCATAGAAGCTAGATGTGCACATTTAACTACTGGCCATGTAGGTTTCTTCTGAGATTCACGTAATGTGAGATGTTACATATATATTTATATATATATATATATATATATATATATATATATATATATATATATATATATATATATATATATATATATATATATATATATATATATATATATATATATATATATATATATATATATATATATATATATATATATATATATATATATGCATTACAACCTTCATCCGTCAGGTTTGTACATATATTTTCGTTCATATTTTTCACAGAATTTTTGCCACCACAGCATCTGCAGCCTCATCTTTAATTGTTTTTCTCATCCAAATTACAATGATACTGTATTCATGTATCACGAAGGTTCTCCTATCAAGTGAGTAGATATTGCCCAAACTATGGTCAGTATTGTCTTCAGTTTTCATAACATTCGATATTCGCACCAATCTTTACAGTTCGTATGATTCTGGAACTTCATCTACGCTAGTCTGAAATGTAAGTATATTTCTGATAACCTTATTCCCAAAATGCCCATACTAGTTAATGAACACATTTAACTACTGATCCTGTTGGTTTCTTCTCAGATTAACCAAATTTGAGATGTTTCTGTTCATATTCTTTCACAATATTTTTGTGGTCTCATCATCTGTCTCCTTATAGTTAGCTCCTTCCCTGAACCATAATTCACTGGTGTACTGTATATATGTACAAAGAACTTAATTCTATTAAGCTTGTCGGTATTGCTAATATTTGGTCATTATTGCTTTTAGTCTTCAGTTGTTTCTATATTAGCATCTATGTTTACAATTTGTTTGATTCGTAAACTTTATCTACGTTCAAATGTAAGGAACTTTCAAATAACCTTCGGACAAAAACTCCCATAGAAACTACATGGACACTTTTAGCTACTGTCAATGTAGATTTCTTCTCAGATTTAAGTAATTTGAGAAGTTTCTCTTCATTTTCTTTCACAATTTTTTTGCTATCCCAGCATCTGCTGTCTCATATTTAATTGTTTGTCTTAATCATATTCTATTGATACTGAATGTTTGTATCACAAACTTCATTTTATCAAGTCAGTAGATATTGACAAATATATGCTCGTAATTTCTTCAAGTCTTTAATTCTTTATACATTACCATAAAATGCTTACAGTTTGTATGATCCTTGTACTTTACATTGACATGTAGGTATATCAATGATAACTTTATTGAACAAAATTGCCCGCAGGCGTGAAAGGGGCATATTTAACCACTGCCCATATAGATTTCTTCTGAGATTGAAGCAATTTGAGATGTTTCTGTTCACATTTTTTCACATTACTTTGGTAGCCCTATCCTCTGTTGCCTAATCGTTAGTTCATTCCATTAACCGTATTCTAATGGTGTATATATATATATATATATATATATATATATATATATATATATATATATATATATATATATATATATATATATATATATATATATATATATATATCAAGAACTTCATCATGATAAGCTTGTCGATATTGCCAATATTTGGTCAGTATTGCTTTTAGTCTTTAATTCTTTCTATATTAACATATATGTTTACAGTTTGTTTGATTCTTAAACGTTATCTGCATTCAAATGTAAGAAACATCCAAATAACCTTCTGGCAAAAACGCCCATAGTAGCTACATTTTTAATTCTTTGTCTCAAACATATTCTATTGATACTGTATGTATGTATCACGAAATTCATTCTTTCAAGCCTGTAGATATTGACCAAAATGAGGTCGTTATTGCCTTTAGTCTTCAATCCTTTCTATATTAGCATAAAATGCTTACAGCTTGCATGATCCTACAACTTTACTTTGAGATGGTAAGTTTCAGATAACCTTATTGAAAAAAAATGTCCTTAGTAGCAAAACGGACACATTTAACCACTGCCCATTTTCATCGCCCCATCGTCTGTTGCCCCATGTTTAATTCTTCCTCTGAACCATATCCCAGTATTGCTATATATATATGCATTGCTATATATATATGCATTATACTTGTACATATTGCCGAAAAATGATCAATATTGCATTTAGTCTTTAATTCTTTCTATATTAGCAACAATATTTACAGCTTCTATGAAAGTTGAACTTTATCGGAATTCAAATGTCCGCACTTTTTAAATAACCTTATCGCACAAATGCCCATAGTAGCTAAATGGACACATTTAACTACTGCTCATGTAGAGTTCTTCTTCTTCACGTAATTTGAGATATTTCTGTTCATATGTTTTACAATATTTTTGCCATCCCATCATCTGCTGCCTTATCTTTAATTCTTTCCTTCAACCATACACCAATGATACTGTTTTCATGTATCACCAGGTTCATCTCACAAGTTTGTAGATATTGCCCAAAATATGGTCAGCATTGCCTTAAGTCTTTAATTCTTTCTATATTAGCTTAAATGTTTACAGTTAGTATGATGAGCTTTATCTACATTGAAATGTAAGTACCTTTCAGATAATGTATTCTAAAAATACCCATTGCAGTGAAATGGACACATTTAACTCCTGCCCATGTAGATTTCGTCTCAGATTGAAGTGACTTGAGATGGGGGTTTATATTTTTATAGGTCCGCCCCATAGCGGGGCTCTTCTGTTTTGGGATTGTCTGTCCGTCCGGATGTCCGTCCCCATGTGCACATTCTCGTTACCGCGATATATACAGAGTGCCTCAATGTATTTTGTTCAAGCTGAACTGATTAGATTTTGGTGTCACCATGGCCTAATTTTGAGCAAATGTGGACCCTTCAGTCAACGCTTGCATTGAAATCATGTCTAGTTCACAATATTTTTTGTGGCACCATGGTGTGCTGCCTCATCTTTATTTCTTTCTCTCGACCATATCAAAAAAATGGTACATGCTAGTTTAGTTTTTGTAATTATTGAAATATTTTGTTGCACATTTAAATTGGTTTTTGACATCGGGAATGTTTAAATTTGAAAAAAGATAAGTTTCTCTCAAACTGGTAACCGCCAACAGAGAGACTTGCATGAAATTTTGTTTTTAGTGTTACATTGGAGAATCCTAAATGCTAATTATCATTTTTGCATTTCTCATTGTGCCGACTTGGAGCCTTAGACCTTCACTTGGAATACAGGATTGTCGAACATCCACAAGAAGTCACTTGTCATATTTGATTTAGAATACAAATCAGCTGAGATAATATTCTATGCCAGATTTACTACCACAATATTTTGAGTCTCAAAAGAACAAAAAATAACTGCATGGTACGCTGGTTGCCATGGGCTTCCGCGATAACAGGGCTGTTCAAAGAGATGCTGGAGTTTTTTTTAAAATGCCTGATGAAAAATTGTGTGTTTGGCCACGGGTCTGGGGGTTGACAAGGGCACCAGCGATGTCCATGGGCAGCGCCCCAGGCGGGGCCCATCCGGCTAAGCCCACGAAGCTCATGGAATCTGAGGAAAATTAGCGCTTCAGATGAGCTATTCTGGCAAAAGTTTTGGGACACATACACCTTTTCAGTTGGCAAGAGTTGTATGTCAGAATAAAACCATGTCAAAGATACAAATTACTCATCTCTTTAAATTTGTTGTTGCAATTTTTGAAGTCTGTCGCATGTTTTGCAACAATCCAACAGTTGGACAGCCCTGGATTCCCATTGCCTTGTTTCTATGGCCACGTTACATCATTGGATGGCAACTTGCTTTGTGCAATGTTCAAGCGTCATTCTAGAAGCAAGATTCAAGTCAGGTTTATATAACGCAAAGAACATGCAAAATAAGTGGCAACAAATATGCATATTCGTGATTAAATGAGATAATTCGAAATAATTGTTTTCATGCAATAAGTCGGTATGACCACAATTAAGGATTTAAAATCCGCTACCATTGGGGCTATCTACGAAGCAAAAAGGTACTAGTTCTGTGGAATGTCTAAATGCCTATTGATTCAGCTCCCATTGGGTCTGGGTTTTATACCCTCAGTGAAGCCTTTCCATCCTAAAATATGAGTATCCCCCTCCCGGGCCCTTTCCCCACTGCAACATTGTTATATATGTGAGGAGAGTTGCAGGTCAAAATGAATAAATGTATGGAATGGTATGATAATATGAATATTAATTTTCCTTGCTTGAAAATGCTATTAAAATATTTAATCAAACATGTGTAATATTGCTTATTTTGCTAGTTAACATCTCTTTTCGTTTGCTATGTCGAGCAGTGCCGGTCATATTACACTGAATGCCGTGTAGATGGCTAGCCGTAGATGCTTTTTTTAAAGTGATAGCTCATTATGGTATTCCTGTACTTTTTGAAACTTTCTTAATGTCTTGATTTGGTCGTAAACTGCCTGCTTAGCCAACTTAGTAGGTTGTTCAGTTTTTCTAATCAATCGATGCCAGGCCACAGCCATCACCTTCAATACAAGGCACCCGAAAGTCTAACCTAGCAGGCAAAAAGTATCCCGGCTTATATATAAATAACAACATACCTGTGTTGATTGACATGTAAGTAAGTAAAATGTGCACGTGTGGGGCCCATCCGCCATTTTTAATAGAATGTGCGTCCCGTTTAATCAACTGTTTCATATCTAATTTAGCATGGTTACAATTTTTTAGAAATATTTTTTTTAGTGTTTTAAAGGCATTAAATAAATGTCAAGCGTTACTGTGCTCCTTTGTAGAGCAAGTTACTGCACACTGGAATGAATATTCAAAAGGTTATATATAACACAAAGCTCCACGTATTCAACCATGCACACGTTTGACGGTATTAGACATTTTGAAGGTCATTTGACGTGAAAGTACAACATATTGCCACTCCAACAGAAAATATGGCTAAAGCCTGCTTTCCACTAAAAGATTTAAATATTTAACATGTTTAATGGATTCATATAACCTGATGGGACATGTGATTTAGATTGGAGAAATACTTAACATTTTAACAGGTGATTTAGATTGGAGTAATACTTAACATTTTAACAGGTGCAGCTGCCTATCCAGGTAGGTAAACATGTAAATATGGGTGCAGTAATTCGCTGGTCATTATAGCAACTTTTTTTCAAAATTCAAAACTAATCTCTTTATTCCCAGCACAGATGGGTATTGCCATCAAAATTTTAAATGATATCAATACGTAAAATCGTTAAAAAGTAAACATATTCGCAGTACGTAGATGGATACAGTTTTGTATTGCCAGTAATGAAGATATAATATCCGTGATGGTAATTAATATTAACTATTTTAAAGTCTTAAAATTCTAAACTTAATTAAAACTGCCCGTTTCATTTGGAAGTGAGAGGTTTGCATTCTGTAAGTATTGCTCAAAGTAAAGTGTAAGCATTAAGTATCTAAAGATCTTCGGGCATATACCTAACATTTCTTTGATGTTTCAGTGGTGCGATACGATTTAGAATAGAGGCTCGCGGTAGAGCAACCGGGTGCTGTTCCAGTTTGAAGGAAAGTTTAAGAGGAGTGGCCACGGGTGTTTGCCGTGTTTAGGGTTCATGGAAGGAGGAAGTTTGGCACCTCACCTTTTGGACCTTATGTTTTCAAACTTTTATTTGCCATCCATAAATAGACCCACCCACGTAACAGACAACACCGGTACTCTTATTGATAATATTTTCAGCAACGTATCCGACTCTGAAAACATTCCTATCAATGGTATATTATACACAGACATCTCAGACCATTTCCCCATTTTCCGTATATGTGTTAAAAAATTGAATGTAACTAAACCTCTACCTCATTTCAAACAAATTATAAACGATAAAACTCTAAATGATCTAAAAGTCCGTCTGAGCTCACATAACTGGGACTCTGTTATGTTAAGTCGTGATCCAAATGAAGCTTTTTCAGTATTTTTGAATGATTTTCAACATCATTATACAAAAGCAATTCCTGTCAGAGCTTTTTCATCTGCATATAAATTGAGAAAACCATGGCTTACAGAAGGCTTGCTAAATTCAATAAAAAGGAAAAACAAATTGTATCAAAAAAGAAACAAAAATAAATCAAAATACACCTCTTATCGAAATCGTCTGACGCATCTTTTGTGAATCGCAGAAAGGAGTTATTATAGTAATATTTTTGAACAAAATAAACAAAACTTGTCTCAAGTGTGGAAAGTTATAAATGGGATCATAAATAAACATAAAGTGACTACAAAAACCAGCAGATTTAAGCACAATAATAAAATTCTAACAGAAGCAAAAGATATAGCAAACCAATTTAACCTGTGCTTCACAACTGTTGGTTCCAATGTTGCCAAAAATATCCGAGATGTAGGAATCAAACCTGAATTTTTCTTGCAGGCCCAGTATATTAATTCTTTCTTTTTTTCACCTGTTACTGATAATGATATTCAGATATTGATAAATTCATTGAGATATTCTAGTCCTGGTTGTGACGATATAAAACCTAAAGTCGTCAAATATGTGTCAACTCAAATAATTACGTCCCTAACTCATATTATCAATGTATCTTTAGAAACCGGTATTTTCCTAATGATTTGAAAATTGCAAAAGTTCTTCCATTGTTTAAAAAAGGTGACCGCGAATTTTTTTCAAATTATAGACCTATTTCTTTACTTACATGTTTTTCAAAATTGTTTGAAAAAGTAGCATACAATCAACTTCTATCATATTTAGATAAATTAGATATATTATATCAATTTCAATTTGGTTTTCGCAAGCAATATAACACTGACCTAGCAGTAAGTTTCTTATCAAACAGGATAGCAGAAGCCCTTGAGAAACAAGAACATTCCATTGGTATTTTTCTTGACCTTTCAAAAGCTTTCGATACTGTTGATCATAATATATTATTAAACAAGCTAAATTCATATGGTATCAGAGGTGTGCCACTTCAGTGGTTCTCATCATAATTATCAGAGCGTCAGCAATATGTTCATTATCAAAACACGAAGGTTAATTTGTTAACAATAACACATGGTGTCCCTCAAGGATCAATTTTGGGTCCGTTATTGTTCCTTTTATACGTAAATGATTTATTTGTAGCTTGTCCAGAATGTTTGTGTCTACTATTTGCAGATGACACTAGTTTATTTTTCTCTGATAAAAATTTTGAACACTTATTACAAAATGTTAACCAAACCTTAGTTATGGTTTCCAAATGGTTTCAGGTTAATAAGCTTTCTGTCAATGTGGAGAAAACCAATTATATGGTGTATCATTTAAGAAAGAAAAATTATGGTAATTTTGAAATTTCAATCAATGATTCTATAATTCAGCAGGTAACAAAAGTGAAGTTCTTAGGCATATGGATGGACGACCATTTAAACTGGAAATCTCATATAGCATATATATCTGGAAAAATCAGCAAAGTAATTGGGATTTTGTAAAAGGTGAAACAAAGTATGGGTACTACTATTTTAAGGAATTTATACTATGCTTTAATTTATCCATATTTTACCTACTGTAATATCACATGGGCTGCTAATTATAGGTCAAATTTGGATTGTTTAGTTAAACTTCAGAAAAGAATTGTACGTATAACATCAAATTCCAGCTACAATGAGCATACTGCGCAAATTTTCTATGATCTACATATTATGAAATTCGAATCAATACACAAATTTGTTACTGGTGTGTTTATGTATAAAACTATTAATAATCTTATCCCAAATTTTATACGGGATTTATTTGTTGAAAATCAGAATATCCATGGTTATGATACCAGACAGAAAAATAATGTTCATATTTTCAATTACCGTACCAATAAATCATTTTTTTTCTATTAAATTTAATGCACCAATTGTATGGAATAAAATTCCACATCACATAAGACAAGCACCATCCCTTCATATCTTTAAAAGAAAACTAAGAAACATTCTAAAGATGTAAGTTATTCTATCATATTATTTATGAAAGAATATCATCAACCCTTTTTCTTTGTACACTTTGCACTAATATTTTGTCATTAACGTAAACATGTTTATGAAGTGTGGAGTATCTGAAGTGATTATGTTGATTATTGTATAAGTTAGAAGTACCAGAAGTGTCTGTACTTATACTATTGCAAATGTTTATTTTTTATCTTGAGTTTTCATGGCCGAGGGTCATATAAGCCCATCAAGGTTTCTACCCTCAAATTTCATTTGCTGTATAGTTTGAATGATGTATTTATGAAAATAAACTTCAACTTCAACTTCAAATTCAACTCACTGATCAGCTTCCTCTGACGTCCCCCCACTTCACACACTTTTTTTTTTACCATTATCCTCAGATCAATGAAAAATCCTTTGCGACAGATTCTTGTTACCCGGTCATGCTGGGGGCTCTACGGAGTGAGGTGCACTCAGTTTCATTGCAATAGCACAACCGAGTCTGTCTTAGCAGGCAACGTGTGGGACCGTGGTCCACATTTCGGGCCCTGTTGTCCCTTGCAGTGCCATGTCAGGCTGTGCTCAGCTGACCTGGGTGGACGACTAAATGGTAATGTGACCTTTAGAATAATATCCAAGTTCACATTTCTATAAGACCGTCACTACTCGTTTTAATTTGAAAGTCTTCACTTGATCATTCCCGGATTCATTTTTTTTTATAAAAAGTAACAGAGTTGTCGAGATATAAGTCAGATACGTCAGTTTCATAATGACTTTTCAAGTTGACTGAAAGTTAAAATTAACAAAACCAAAGGGCCCCGGGGGAGGGGGAGGCTCCCATTATTTGAGAGTGGGTGTTCCCAGGATATTGTGGTGTGCCGCAATTTACATTACCTTATAGGTTCCATACGATTACATGCATGCATCATCTTAACGTGACGGGGAGCATAAATGGACAATCGAGGGAGAGGGTTGTCAGCGGTCATCAAATGTAAAACATGAAAAATGGTACACACCATTGACTACCTTTGATCTTGAAAGTCTGATCAGAGAGAAAGGAAGTGTCCCTGTGCATGACCTTATAAGTTAGGTAATGTTCAATCAAAATTGACCATCGACCTAACCCATATTTGTTGTAAATACGAAATTTGTATATCAAATCATGATCAAAATAATAAATTTAAGGTATTTTATCACCTAAAAACCCTAGTTCCACTTCATGCCACCATAGCAACAGGAGGGATGTGATGGTCCTGTGTTCATCTGACCTTGTGTGCAAAGACTGAAGTGGTCCTATGAACCTGAGAACGATAACAACGTCACTTTTGTTCAAGGCCATCATCACTGTTGCTAACATGAACATATCCTTGACCATTTTCCCGAACTTTTATAATTTGTTAAAAATTATAAAATGAAAGCGTCATGTAGTGAATAAATTCGGTGGAGATAAAGTGGGACTTACATTCTCAATAAGTATGAAACTGATGACACGGATGGTTTGGGAGAAAAAGGCAAGGAAATTGGGAACACACAAAAACTCTTTTAAAAAGTAAACAAATAAGATTATATAATCCCAGCACCTGTTGAACAAATTAAGGTCCAAATGTCCAGACGCGTCCGTTAATAATGCAATTTCAAAACAATTGGTTTAAAGGTTTTGGAGATGATTTTTAGCTGAGCTGAATTGTGAGTCAGGTGAGCTTATAGGATGGTCCTTCGTCCGTCCGTGAGATCAACAATAACGAAGGTGCCAAATGTACTCAAACCTTTAATTTTCAACATTGAACACAGAGATCGACTTAACAGACCACAAGAAAGCATTAATTTTAATGTTGGACAAGGCATTCAAAAGAAGAACATGCCAATACATTAAAGTTTCCAACACTGATGCAAGATTTG
The DNA here is from genome assembly GCA_964020975.1 of Hermodice carunculata. Lineage (NCBI taxonomy): Eukaryota > Metazoa > Annelida > Polychaeta > Eunicida > Amphinomidae > Hermodice > Hermodice carunculata. The sequence continues at coordinate 57,055,837 of OZ026622.1, read as the reverse complement.
ACAAAGGAAAGGATAAAGAAAGTATTACACCAAATAAGAATTTTCTGATTTGATAAAGTATATTATCAACAATGCATACTTTAGCTTTGGTAATGAAATATTTCTAAAAAAAAAGTTGGAATACTCATGGGCACTGATCCAGCTCTTTATATAGCCAATTTATATCTACATTATTACGAATTCAAATAGATGGAAGAATTTGCAAAAACAAACTATACCGCTGCAAGAAGACTCTATTCACATACTAGGAGATTCATGGATGATCTATGTACTCTTAACAAGAAGGATGAGATCAAGACACATTGGAAGGACGTTTACCCAAAAAACTCATTTTGAATAACCAACTGAGAGGGGGGGGTTAAATCCTAATAAATCTCCTTCTCTAAAACCGCTCCCCCCAATTGCGTTGATATTACACATGAATACTCTTAGGGGTTCCTTGTTCTTAATTTGGTCACCAAGTGGTGCTGCAATTTTTTTTTTAATTTTTATATTTTTTGTGTGTTATTGCTATTCTTGACTTCTTCTCCAGAACTGTCACTCGGATTAAGCTGAAACATGATGGATATGTTTCTTATGGAAGGTCAAATAAAGTTCATTACTGGGTGGCAATGCTACAGATTCCTGATTTTCAACGATTTTTTCAATTCGGGCACTTATCGGTAAAATGCACCTTTCCTATTGATTACTTTGTAAGTCGATGGGCATTCTAATGCTAATCCACACTTTTGACTTCTTATCCAAAACAGTCCGTTACATTGACTTCAAACTTGGTGGTAATGTACCTTGAGTGAATCTCTACCAGACTGCTCTAATGAACACGCTTCATTGAGTTCTGGATTTTTTATGAGTTTCTCTGTTCTTTTTGGGACAAATTTTAAAAATTCGCAAGGGCATATGTACATGTCAACTGAGCACAGGACTGTCATAGTCTTTTTTTTTTCCTTACTGAAGAAAAAAGGAACAAAACTATGACACAAAATCACTGGAGCATGACCATTTGACTAAAATTGATAAAAGCCCATCCAAGGTTCCTCCCCACCAAAATGGTTGATGGTTTTGGATTCAAGTCTAAAATGTGATTGACCATTACAATCACCCATTGTCTTAATTGCATTGTGATCCATGGGAATATACGCACTCACCTCGAAGTACCCAAATTGGACAAAATCGTGCAAAATTAGAGATGGGTAATATGATGCAAGAATTGAACTTCCTTTTATAGCATGTCGCATGCGCTTTTTCACAAATCTATCAAGAACAATGCTGGCAGATTTGAAGTCCTTGTCACGGAAGATATCAGTGTCCCTGCCAATATCATTTAGGCGCCTGTTAATTTCTGCTCGGATATTTTTCAAAGTATTTCTAATATATTCTCCACCCTGCTTGTCCTGGCATTGATATTTTTATCAGTGTTTTGGGGGTTTATCTCCCAGCAGAACCTTGCCAGTTTTTCTGCAAGTTCAGATGGCGAAATTGTTGCAGTATCGAATATGTTGGTTGTTAACGGCCACTCTCCAGTCTACAAAGAAGGAAACAGGAAAGATTGTTTAGTATTCACCTTCTTGCCATGTTTATTCATTTTGTTTTAAAAAAGACAGAAAGGCACGTCGTCTTTGTAGCGGTCAAAATGATAGGTTCCTTGCAAAATTGAATCTGTAATAATCTTTCTAATTTTGACAGAGTGACGTTTGTGTTCTCCTACACAGACTGATGAAAACAACAAGCTGCAAAAGCAAATTGCTAATGAACAATGGCTGGGTAGGCCTACATTTTCTTTCGAATTTTTGTTTCGTCATTAAGCCTTTAAGGACAATGCCAGCAGGGTTACCTCCATGACTACAGCTACTTTTTTCGCTGGAGTCGATGAAAAGACACAAAATGCACCTTCCAATTTTTTTTTGGGGGGGGGGGGAGAATTCAAATAGAAGTCGGTGGAGGGACAAGGAAACCAGCCTTGCAATATTTTAAAGCCTCGTGCTGTTTTGTTTTTTTTTTTTTTTTTTTTTTGTGTGGTGACTATCATCGTATTGTCTTAGTTCTGCTTCACTGCCTCTGTTGAACCTGTCGGAATGAGTAGGATGGGCATCACTTGTGACTGTAGCTAGCAGACAAGGCGTCTCCGGTCCTGGCAGATCTAAGGCTATTTGGGCCAGTTCTTGGTCCATTTGTTACAGAGTTTTTTGTGTCTTTGGTTGACGACGCCACATCCACTAATTCGTTAAGATTAATTGTACTAAGCCAGTTATCGTCGCTATCAAATGTGAGCTCGTCAATCACATCAGGAACTTCAAATTCCAAAATGGTCATGTGACCTTAAGAATAACATCCAAGGTCGCATCTTATGACACCATTACTACAGATTTTTATTTGAAAGTGTTCACTTACATAGCCATGGGGTCATAATAAAAAGTGACAGAATTGCCAAGACACAAGCAAATATGTCAGTTTGACCTTTCAATGCCACTGAAAGTCGAAATTAACAAAACCAAAAGAACTCTTGGGGGCTCCCATGATTTGGAAGGGAAGTTTCCAGGATGTTGGGGTGTGCCACAAATTTACATCACCTCCATATGGGGTCCATAAAATTACATCATCTTAAGATTGTGATGTGGGGGTTGTCAGTGGTCATAAAATGTAAGATAGCTTAACATTTTACACACAATGATTGACTTCCTTTGTTCTTGAAAGTCTGATCACGGAATTAAGTGTCCCTGTGTGACCTTAAAATTAGGCCATCGTTATTAAAAATTTGACCATCAATATAACCCATATTTATCGCGAATTTGTAAGTTGTATCTTAAATCTTTAAATACTGAATTTGATGGTCTTATCACCTGTAATCCTAGTTCCATTTCTTACCACCATACCATCAGAACATGAAGGTCATTCACGTATAAGGCCATTATCACTGTTGCTAACAAGAAAATATCCCTTAATTTCAATTTTTCCTGGACTTAGATAATTCGTCAAAATTCAGAAAATGGCAGTGTCACCCATGTAGTGAACAATTCGGTGGAGATAAAGTCCACTTACTTTTCCAATAAGTCTGAAGTTGATAAAAGTGATAGTTTAGGAGAAAAGGGTCTGGAAAATTAGGTACACACGAACTGTTGAAAAAGTAAACAAAAAATAAATAATCACAGCACCTGTTTTAACAAATTAAAGTCCAGCAGTCCCCTGACAGGTCCCTATGCAATTTCAAAGCAATCGATGTACACGTTTTTGGAGAAAAGGAAACTTTCGCAATTTTATCAAAAGTAGAACAAAACTATTGCGCAAAACCATTAGCGGATAACCATATGAACAAAATTGGTAACAATTAATCCAATGTACATCCCCACCAAGTTTGAAGGGAATCTTGGTGACGGTTCTGAATTGGAAGTCTAAAGCGTGAATGATAATTGCAATAACCATTGATTTTCATTGGAGTCCATGGGAATGTATGCATTAACTGCTGGTAACCAAATGAAAAAAATCCGTTCAAAATCAGAGATGATGAATATGATCATCCAGTGAACAACATTGTTCATCTCTTTCTCATGCTACATTTCCACAAATTTTTAGAATAATCTAAGTGACGGTTTTGGAGAAGTCTAAATTAGTTTCAATAGACAAACATTCGGTGCCTACCTTTCAATTAAACCAAGATATATATATATATATATTTATATATATTTATATATATATATATATATATATATATATATATATATATATATATATATATATATATATATATATATAAATATATATATGATACGGGACAACCTGGTAACATTTATACACCTAGATACAATCACAGCTACGCTAGAACTTACTTACGGTTTGATTTGTCTGAAACCATAAATAAAGCTCTAGTGCACTTACGTGAACAGATATATACTCATAGTTATAACGGATTAACAAAGTATGCTCAAAATCACTTATTGAAAATTATCAAGAAACTTTTACAATCGTGAATTCTTATGTTTGTACACAAAACAGATTGCGGCTTGTCCTCCACATCAGTGTAATGAAAGTAAGTTGATGTGACTTGGACATTTTTGTTTGTTTTTCTCTGTCTGTCTATCTGCTGCTATGCTTAAGCGTTTCCAATCTATGGTCGCTTTTTTTTTTTTTTTTTTTAAAGTCATTGATTGAGGGTGGCGCCCATAGTATCGACAATTTTAGTCTCAATGGAAGTCTCCCGACCAACTCCTCTGTATGTAAAAGTATGTGTTGTTTTCAGTTATGGCGCGCGCGCGCGCGCGTGCTTGCGTGCGTGCTTGCTTGTTTGTTTGTTTGTTTGTTTGTGTGTTTGTTTGTTTGTTTGTTTGTTTGTTTGGTCAATTAAAGTTTTCTGAGTTCTGCCTAAAATATTTCTTGCTTCAAAAATTTTATTTTAACTCAGTTTTTTCACGTGGGTAATATTATTATTATTATCTGGTCCCAGTATTGTCACTGATGGGAGTATCCCCCCCCCCTTCTTGGCTGATTATGCCTGGGTGGAAAGTGGCATATAAAGTTGCAAATATGGCCGAAATCAATGTAACGAAAAAAATCATTTGAGCCACCTTCAAACTGCCACGTTGCTTTTTACCTGGTGACGTGGTAACCAACTGGGATCAGACTGGAGCCCTATCTTCCATTGGTAAAGAGTCATTCATACTTTTCCATGAAACAATATCACTGATAATGTGCTTTATGACACGATTATAAGTGGTCACATGACGTCGCAGACATACCGTGTACATCCTGCTTGCCGGTACAGCAATGGTTTGACCATTATTTTGCCTAACCTTGCACGTACACTGAGAGCTGCACGTTTAACACCTTCCTTGGTCTTAAATATTACCACACGTCTTGATCAAGAGGGCACACTATGATACTGTTAAATTAATATGCAACAATATCTGCAGTGTCTGCATCTCTTGTCACCATGCTGTTAACTGAACGGTCTGAGGTCAGCATTATCAACGACGAACCACATTAAATTTGTGTGATGCATCAGATGCCTAAGGTCACAGGTGGAGAACCACACTGAAATGACATCAATTTCAGTTGAAGATTACAAGAGAAGAGAAACATTCAAAAGCTGATGAGTACAACAGATCTGATTGATGCTTTGCAATACAGAAAAGCACTGTTTCGGATATCAAGTACTGTTTCTTCCACTGCATCGCGATATCGTATTATGGTCATTTATAGAAGTGTGTACCAATATAAAAGACAAGCCTTTAAAACACTCAACTCACAATGGTACTCATAAGTAAAGTTGAAGTTCCTTAGGGTTAAACACACAAATTAAATATGGCAATGCCAAGCTGCAAAAAATACAAAAGGATATATCTACATTTCATAACGCAGACATCTGAATTTAAATGCATATATATATTTTTTTTCTAATATTCTCCAGTAAAAATTAGTTTAGACAACAGTGACTTTATCACCTTGAGTCCACATGAACACTACTTGGGGGTTTGGCATCATAAAAGGTGCCATGAATGACTTGATATTTAACTAAGTCTTCAGTTGCCATTTACATGTGCATAAAAGTCAATGATGACTCTCTATTGTCAATAAAATTATCATTATTAACACAGATATCTGCGTTTAAATACAGATATCTGAATTAGCTAAACAAATATCTCTATTTCTAATTCAGATATCTCTACTTATATTGCCAGATGGTGAAAATACAAAAAATGTGTAGACCCATATTTTACATGGATTGAGAAACAGGCCAAGCCTATAGATATTATTTTCCATGGCACGGATGTTGGCGTATACGTTTCTACATACCTGGTGGAGGAAACTGAAGGACTTTGAGAAAATCATTGGCAGAATCAGTGTGGCAGGAACTCTTTCCACTTGCTTTGCCGGCAGTGAATCGAACCCGGGCCGCAAAGGTGAAGGCGAGGGTGCTTGCAGCTCCACCAACAGGTGCCAACCCAGACATTTTGTTTTTCCGAGAATTCTTTTTTTCTTTCCTTCCTTCCTTCCTTCCTTCCTTCCTTCCTTCCTTCCTTCCTTCTTTCTTTTTCTTTCTTCACAAACAAATTTTTGTGGAGTAATTCTCGAACAGTTTTATTCCTAATACGGCCAAACTTACCATGGTGACCTAAAAGTCAGGGATATGACCTGATCCCTAACAAAAGTTCGTAAAAAGTGTACTTGCAATTCATATTTTGGCCTCAAATTTGGTATTTAGTCGTATAGGTTGAATTATCTCAAAATATATTTCAGTGGTTTTAGTTTTGGTGTTTTGGGAGAATGGTTATGTTAAGAGATAGAGCAGACTCTGAAGGTCCTGCATTTAGCAGGGGAGGGTAGGTGTGCAGTAGGAGGAACATCAAAACATTGACGTCACAGGTATTGTGTCCACCCGTGTAAGCTATTACAAAATAGGGGTAATAAGGGTTGGTTTAATTTCTTGACACACAGCCTTTTGTTCCCATGATGCATGTTTGTGACACCTAGCAACCCATGGCATTTGTGGTCATGTGGATCAGCAAAACCCATTACATTATAGTGAGCCTGAAAGTTTCACCCTGCATACGAGATTGATTTTTGGAATTATCATCTTCTTATCTACCTGAAGTACATATTATCTTTCTAATACACCGAGGTCTGATAAAATGAAAGTTTAATGCTTATTCGGCAACATACAGAGAAGTGAAACTTATATGTGCTAATTCTCCATGTTAATCTATGGAGAAAAAGTGATGATCGTGGAAAGTGACCAGAAGATGTGGGGGGTCAACCATGAACAGGATGGGCAGCACCACCTTCAGATGAATTTAGAACTAATCCAGATCTCCTCTATTGACAGGTGGAATTAATACAGTGCAGCAAATGGGTCAAAGGCATGGAAGTTGCACATGCATGTGAGGTGAAACTGGTCAGGTGAATTGGCAGCCTGGGGAAAGGAAAACCTTAGCAAAATCATAAATCAAAACTTGACACGACCAAATGAGAGGACATTTTATTAGTTCATCAGCATCTGGTGCACTGCAAAACGAAGGAAAGAAAAATGTGACATGTCAGGTTCTTTTGTGCAAGGAGAATGCAGAAGCCTTGAAAGTTTCAGTGAGGATAGTGAGACGGGTTGTACAAGAGCAGAAGGGGTCACCACTCACTACATGTGAAGAGAAGCCCCACTGCAACCAGGACAATTATAAAACAGAACTTATTATTAAAACTGTGTATGAGTTCTATAGAGAGATCTGCCCACTGTCCCAAAAATTATGGCCAGAATAAAAGACACCCTAGACATATCTTCATTTTAATTGCAAAGTGTTTTGGAAGAGCTTGGATTTCAGTGGACAAAGACAACAGAAAACAAAAATTTTCGTCAAGAGACCAGATATTGTAGCTGGCAGAGCAAACTTCTTGAGGTGGATCAATCAATATCGCCATGATGGACAACAGACTATGTATGTTGATGAAACATGGGTCAACAAAAATTACTGTCAATCACATAGTTGATATCCTGTTTTAGCTGTTTGGATTTGTAGAGTTTCTGAAACACAAAGACATTGAACTGTCTAACATTCCATGTGGCAAAGTTGGTCCCTGTACAGTTCCCCATGCTCGAAGTGCTGAAACTGGACTCATCCCAGCATGTGACTTGGTCTTTGTCGGCAATTAAAACCTGAAAAATCTGGCCTACCATTCAGAAATGGATGCCGAAGTTTTCTTGGAGTGGTGGAAAAATGAGTTAATGCCTAGTTTGGACAAACAAAAAAATCTTTTCGATGAAACAATGACAAAATAATGAAGGTCCTACATGTAATCTTAAGATTACTTTGAAATCTGCCCTTGTGGGCTGTTTTCAAAAAAAAAAAGATCTATACCTGCTAAGAGAAATGAGCCTGCAACCATGTATAAAATAGACTCTATTGCATGGGCGTATGGTCACAAAGTTTTACGAACACCAGTCAGACATTGTGAGCTCATTGCTATAGAGCTCATCTGTGCATCTGTGAAACACTACATAGCGGACAAAAATGTCAAGTTGCATGATGTTAAGACCCTGGTCCATTATGCCTTCTCCAAAAAATCAAAGGACGACTGACAAAAAGGTGTGTCACACACTGTCAAAGTGGCGGGTCGTTTCATGGAAGCTAATACTGTCATAGAAACATTCATCCACCCTATCATAATCAATCTTGGAGAAAGTGAAAGTGAATCTGATGCCTCGGATCTGGATAAAGATTCCACTGACTAGTCTTCCAGGTGAAACATAGCAGAGCCAAGGTACTGGAAGTTAATTAATATTTGTTGTACTAACACATATACTAGTAATATTGGTATAGATATAAAATCAAATGGTGAAGAATGGGGTTCGGATAGAAAAAGAAAATTAAGTGCCAGCACAGTAGTGGTCTGCACCTCCTATATAAAACCCCTTCCCCTGGTAGATTAAGGTGGTCACATGTGGCAGGTGCTCTTTAATTGCGGTAAATGGTCAATCATCATGTGCAAAAAAAAAATGCTAGTTACCGTGTGAGTCCTGTACAAGCTGAAGTAATTTTCCTGCAAGGGTCAATAGAGCTGGCAGTTATAATGAAGACCCTCCCTACATGTTCTGTGACAATGCCAGTGCCCCCCTTCCAAGTGGTCAATGTCCAGATGCATGTGGGCTATAACAATCTTGTCAGGCTGTTCCGTTCAGAAGTCTGTTCACCATCCATATCCGGGGTCTCAACTTCTTCTTATATCACCCAAAGCTACATAAATGTGCAGCTTTTCACAGAACATAAATTATAGAATTTAGTGCAATAAATGCGGCAAAAAATAGCTACCTGTGAACCAAACTTGAGGTCAAAATATGCATTGCAAATGCACTTTTTATGAACTTTTGTCAGGGCTTAAATCATATCCTTGACTTCACCAGTGAAATTGAGCACCTGGTTTGGAATAGTAATGATGCTTATGTTTATGCAACTTTGGGGCAGTTAAAAGTTTTAAAAGCTCTATATCTTCGAAAATATTATAGATAGACACAAAGTTTGAACTTACACATGTAGGTTTCAGACATCTGGCAAATCCAATGGCATGCAAACAAAAGTTGGGGAATTTTAATGTATGTTAAATTCACTGAAATTCCCAACAATACACAGCCAGGGCTTCTACTGCTTGTTACAAGGTGCTAGGCAACCATTTAGCTTTCATAATAAACTACCTCGAACCTGTCTCATAGACAGCCTTCTAGCCGTGCATGCTATGAGGTTGGTTTGGAAGGTTTGGGTTTGTACATGTAACAAATGGGATGTGGGGGCGGGGGCACTCCCAACAATTGTGCGATGAGGTTCTCAATAAAATGCAGAGAATATGCGTTCATGCAAGCTCAGTTCTGCTCCATGCTATTTATGTACCAGGCAGGCTACAGTTCCCACTAGTGCTGGACAGAGCTGTCAGTACACCATAACTAAGACTGGTGTCCTTGCTGGTCTGTTTTTGTCTGAGGCTATGAGTCTTCTTGGATTATCAGTCCCAATGGAACACTGGCAGTGGACACAAAGGCAATACAAGCCTGAGTGTACCTTATGTTAAAAATAGACTGCATACATTGCCGAGTTGGGTAGACCCATCAAAGTATGAACTTCCAGTCCTCAATGAATGTTTTCACAACTTTGTGAATGTTGAACAGTGTGTCGATTTGTGTCATCTCAGTGGGTGTATTTGTTTTCTTGCACCCAGCGAGATGAACCTGTTCTTCATAGCCAATAATGAGACAGTATTGTGCTTATCTCAGGTCACAGGAACATGTGCATGTAGTTTTGTGACAGCATCTATTAAAATTTGTTTTATTCAATAAAGGAACAAAGACAATTTTGTATTGCGTATATACACATCCCCCTGAATTACAATATGTATACACTGTACATGCATATATGCATGTATGAATGATAAACATGTACATGCACATACCCATCCATACTGCCCAGAAGGGCTGACCCTCTTAGGAGTGGGCACTTTTCTCTGGTGCCAAGGGTGCCCACTGTAGAGAGGTTCCATTATATAAGTGAACACTGGAATTGTGTGTCTGACCCAGACATTTTGTTGTTCCAAAACTTCATTCTTTCTTTCTGTCTTTCTTTTTTCCTTTTCTTTTCTTTCTTTCTGACCAAGTTTGTCCGGAGTTTTAAAAGTTGTAAAATGTACATCCCACATGGAAAATTTTAGAAATGAAAATTAATAAATTATCATGTCATGATATGGCATTGATTTATAAAATTGTCATGCAATATTAATGCGATTTATTGTTGAAGCAATTGACACAGCTTAGGTCCCAATTCACCCCCACCCCCACCCCAAGAAATCTTTATCCCTCATAGTTTTTTCCTTAGTTCAAATTTAAATAGTTTCCTGCCCTACTCGAAAATTTGCTAGTACTGTTATACCCAACATATTTTTTCTAACTGTGGCCTAAATACTCTATTATACAAACAGAACAAATAGCTATTGTCTAAACATGCAAAACATGCATGATGTGGCCCCCTATTTTCGTTTCGCTTATGCCCATATATCATCTGTATTTCATCTCGAACTAGAAGAAAACCTTAGAGACTATGAGGAAGACTAGAAGAAGACTATGGTTTAATTATTAATAAAATATGAGGCGGTGTTTTCTTTGGAGAGCAATATCAGTAAGGAAGAATAATTTTACCATGGCATTATTTGTTGGACGGTGCTATTGTCACGGTACTGTGGCAAGAAAGGGCACTTTTAAAGTCACAGTACCATGACAGATCGCAGTTCGACAGTACAGCGTCATGGTACCGTTGTGTAGATTGGGATGCTAGAGTAACGATAGCCCCTCCAAATTCCAATAACTAAGAATTACTATCTAAAAAAAAAAATTGTTTCCGTATTTCGAGTTAACCAAGACTTGATCAGTTCAGCTTCCGATTCATGTCCACATATCTCACTTCCCGGTTCGTTTGTATCTCAGGCTCGGTCAAAGTCCTGAAACCCATGTGTTGGTATGTGCATGATGCATGTGTGGTAGCAGGCCTTTTTGTTTGGGGCCTACATATCCAATTTCTTCATATTCTTGGCTCCCTATTCTTGTCGGGAGCTTACTTGAGTGCACAATTGTCATTTCAGAAAGGTAACAACAGGCAAACCAGATTGAAAATCCTCACAGTACAAGGTGTGTTTCCAGGTGCGGATCCAGGATTTGTCAAGGGGGTTAGCTGAACTTGGCAAGTAAGGCTGGGGTTCAGGTGGCCGCCCAGGTCCCCGGCGGGTCCAGGGCGGAGGGTTGAGGGGGGCTCCGCCCCCCGAAGTTCCAGGGTTTTAATGCATTTAAGGGGGCTTAAACTGCTTTTTTCTGTCAATGAAATACAGTAGCTCCCCTGTTATAAGGCACCCAAAATGCAGCCTAAAAGTGGCCCTATAAGAGGGGTGGCCCCTTCTAGAGGGGGAATATAGGCTATATAATAAAATGTTCCACTTTCTGACTAAGAATGGTGACTTTTCAAGAGGAGTGGCCTCTGGTGAGAGGGGCCTCATACAGGGGACCACTGCAAGAGATCTGATGTCTGGTTTATCTTTATTTAGGATCTCAGTGTCCCATAATCAAACTTTGATAACCATTACAAAGGGTTTTCCAAAGCTTCCATCTGCTGTTCAATTGTCATTGGAATTCACAAATTCTCCAAAACAGGAAACTATGTGTCGTTACCGTGTTAATATATTTGAATGTTATGTGACACTTGTCAAATGTATTTGAGTCCGTAAAAAACGAGGACACATTTAGTGAACAATATTTATGAACACGTGTAACTATAAAACATTCAAGCCTGCAGCTGTACAATGGAATAATTTTAGAATTAGATCACAATTTAGGCAGCACCACACAACTACTTGAATGACAAAAAAGCAACAAATTAAATAACTAATAAAACTACAAAATGAGAGGAATGTTTTGAACTATATTCAAAATGCCACAGCATATGTCTAGAACTTGATTTCACAAATCAGCTAAATATATACATAATATCAGTACAAAGTGTCAATCAGCACCACTATCTGATCACTTAATTACGAATATGATCTGTCTGAAATCAGAATATTCCGAGTTGCACCATGTGGATGAGGATTTAAAAATCACTTATCACATTAAGGCAGCACCACTGAAGATACATCTAAATACTTCTAATCATTAACTAACTACAAAACTAAAAAAAAAACCGACGCCTCTGAAAAATTGCTTCAATCGTTCAAAGGAAGTCAAAATATATTACTATGCTACAAATCCACAATGCAGTATATGATTAATCATGAACAAATTAAACTAATTCCTCTCAGAGGAATGTCTCCAATATCACAAGTTTTAGAAAAAACATATGTGCTTTTTAAATTCACAAATGTGTAAAAAGTATAAATCTTCAGTCAGCAGCAAACGGAATTCTTAATAGTCATGAAATCATTTATTTATCACCTTGCATATTAGAGGATGCATTCACGTCTGGAACCAGTCTTCCTGCATGATGGAGGGCGCTGCCGTATTCGTTGTTGTTTTTGTGCCTCTCAGCCTGACGATCTTTGACACCACATTGATTAATCGACTCTGTATCTTCGAAACTGGTGATTCGGAAAGCTCGGATCAAAGATGTAATGTGTAACCCACCCATACTTTCTCGAGTGACCAGAGATGACCAGCAATTTTTGGAGGCGCCAGAATTTTTTTTTAAGGGGCCGGGGGGGGGGGGACGCACCCGGCGCTCCCCCTCCTCCTCCCCCCTCCCCCGTAAATCTGCGACTGCCAAAATGCACAGAATGGGACACTGTAGTAAGGAAAACCCCGAAAGGCTCTCCCCAAGACACAGGAAAGCACCGGTAGGGACACTTCTTGGTGGCAAAAAATATTATAGGGGAATATATCTAAGTATAGGCCTAATTATGGATCTTAACCCTTAATCTCAGGGGTGAATGCCAGTGACATTTGACTGACTTCAAGTAACTTGCTAACTTGAATTAGACTAGGCACGTTAACTGAAAAAATGTAAAGGATGTAAACCAAGAAAATCATTTTAAAATATAATATATTTACTCGAGAGGTTTAAGCTGGGCCTGTAATGCTTTTGAAAGCAAATAAACGGCGAATCTATATATTATGTTGTATGTGCGTGTAGATTATGCAAAAATCACAGTGAAAGGGTAATCAGGTCTAAATCTACTGGACTTACAGCTTTCAAAACAAACCTGTGTTACAAAAACACGCAGAAATTGGGACTTTCGCTCTTCAAGTGATTTGCACTTCTGCAATGCAAGGTTTTCTTAAAAATAAGAAGTATATACAAGTTAAAAAATTCAAAACAGCTAATTACACTGTAATTTGCAGCCTAAAACGTCAAGTTAAATATGCATTGCACAAATTTAAAAAACATCCTTGTGGTAAAATTGTCCACAAAGGGTAAACACCATTGTAAATCCTTTGAGAACAGCTACAATCCAGAATCTTCAATTAGTTGAAAGACGGCATTTAATGGAAGAAGCAAGGTTTACAATTTATATTAAAAGTTGCATTATATAATACAGCTCAATGGGAATACACAGCTCCAGCAGCCCTCCAATTTTTTAGTGTATTGGGCTGTGTATATTCGACTGAAAACACACGCTGCTGCTAAATGCGATATCTCCTCTAATCTGTATATATCATGCATTCACATTGTGCCATTCCACAGTTCGCATAGTAATCTGTGAATAAGTTTCGATCAGAGGAAAAAATAAGGCTGTGTGACAGCCCATGCTCAGCTGATCTTGACATTCATCACACTTGCAGCTCTATGAACTTGGGAAAGGATCAAGGTTACCCATGTTCTGAGTAAGTCTGACCTTTATAGAAGAACACTAACATGTGCAACATCAAGGTTCAAGTAGCTCCCAAGTTATAATGAAGAGTAAAGTTCATTTATGTTGAACTGTGAGCCCTGAAACGAGGTCAAGGTCATTCTTGTACTGTCTAAGCAGGCCTTCATACAGAAACATTAACATGTGCAGCATCACAGTACTAACTCAAAACAGATCTCAAGTTATCAAGTAAACAGTACATTTCGTGTTGGTTGTCCTGTAAATTAGCATTAGAATGTCCATTGACTTACATAGTAATCAATAGGACAGCTGCACTGACCGATAAGTACACGAATTGAAACTCTTGAAAAATCAGGAATCCAAAGCAATACCACCTGGTAAACAACTTTCTTTGACCATTCCACAAGAACATATCCATCACATTTCAGCTTAATCTGAGTGACGGTTCTGAACAAGTGAAATATAGCAAAACCATACAAAAGAAAACAAAAAATAGAAAAAAATTGCAGCGCCACCTTGTGAATAAATTGAGAACTAGGTGTTCCTAGGAGTGCCTTTGTATGATATCAAAGCAATTAATTGGGTGAGGAGAAGAGTTCTTAAGATTTGCCCCAAAAAAGAAGGAAAATAAATTAATGAAAAATCCAAAAATCAATAGAGCGTGACCATTTGATAAACTTGGTAGAGATGCACCCAAGGCCAAGTTTGAAGTAAATCTGGCTAAAATTATCTACGCTATAACCATTACAAGAAATTCTCATGTTAAACATGAAGTTTTTCAACGTAAAACTATCATTAAGAAACATAACTCACCATAGGTCACTTAAGCTGGTTTCCACGCACTTTAGGTGCTTTGCTAGAGCTCCGAAAAAAATTCCGTGGGTCCAGTGCCGTACCATGCTATTGCAATGACTGTCCTAGATGCCCTGTGGCGTGTCACAGCACCCCTAGTGTCAGGAATGTGTACTAGTGAGCATGCGCAATCAGTTTCCTACACTGTGTAAAAGGGACGGAAAGCGGGGATGGTTGGGTGGGAATATTAGTGACCTATGGTGATTAATGTTTCTTAATAATAGTTTTATGTTGAAAAACTTCATATTAAGGACACATTACAACACCATAGGTCACCCAAGCTGATATAAAATCAGACTGGAGGAGGGAGGTACCTCCTAAAGTATCTAGCCCAAAAAACTCCGCACTAGAGAGCCACGGACCAGAAAAAAAAACATCCTAGACCCCGGTGACCCTACACCAGCTCCATTGAGCTGGAGAGAGTGGGGAAGGCACCCCCTAAGACCTGTTGGAAGGGGCTGTCGGGAAGCACTTCAGCGCCAACAGCCACTCCTCCTGTTCTACCAAGTCCCGCAGGTAGAAGGACGTAAAGGTATTATGAGAACGCCACCACAAGGCAGCCATAATATCCCCTACTGACACACTTTTAAGTGCCCCCCAGGAGGCAAAGAATGTCCTAGTCTCATGACCCCTGAGAGAATGCAGACGGCTGAGCTCTTCATCCTTGCCGGCCACCTGGTAGGCTAAGAAAATCGTTTTCCTTATCCACCCCGAGATGGTGCTAGGAGACAAGGTCCCAGAGTCAGTCTGCTTAAGGGGAAGAAACAGAGGTTTCCACCCAGCTCGATGAGGCTCAGTCCTACTTAAATAGAAGCAGAGCGCTCTCACAGGACAAAGGGCCTGATCTGGCTCGGACCTCGACATTGTCACCGAAAGGGACACAGTCAACACAGTCGACGGGTCATGGGCTACTTATGTCTTGGACACAAATCCCACTCCGGGCCTTAGAAACACATCCTTCCCATCAGAAGACCACCTGATGAGGGACCTATCTAAGGCGTGTATCTCCCCGCACCTAGCATCTGTGGCCAGAGCTAACAGGAAGACCGTCTTGAAGGTCAAGATCTTAAGATCGATCAAGCCCATATCCTTAGGCTCGAATGGGGACTTGGTCAATGCCCCCAGCACCACGGAGAGGTCCTAGCGAGGCACCACATTGCGCTCTACTGGTCGATCAGTATAAAAACTGTTGACAAGCCCGCAAAGAAAGGGGTCTGTCCCCAGACTCTGCCCCCTGGTCTTAAGGGTAGCAGCAATGGCCGACTTGTACCCCTCGATGGTGCAAACCTTCAAGTGCCCTTCCTCAAACAGACTTAACAAGAAATCTGCGACCTGCTGGACCATCATCTCCCAGGGCGATAGTCCTTTAGCAGAGCACCAGACAGCAAACTTGTTCCAACGCAAGTCATAGATCTTCAAAGAAGACTTGCAAAGTTTCCCGCGGGCAACCCGCTCAGCCACCCCCTTTGAGAAGCCTGCTGAAACAACGCTAGAGGCGATAGTTTCCAGACGTGAAGCCTGAGAAACTGCGGGTTCTGGTGGAACTTGTTTGAGCCTGGTTGACGGAGCAGACGAGGAAGAAGAGGAAGAGCCCGCGGGGGCTCCAAGCTCAACTCCAGGAGGTCCAAGGACCATTCCCTCTTGGGCCACCAAGGGCCCACAAAAAGGACTTTGCACTGCTCCTCCCAAATCTTGTGCAACACTTTCGGCAAGAGTGGGGTTGGAGGAAAAGCATACGCCCACATCCCCTGCCACAAAATTGACATGGCATCTGTGGCCCATGCCAATTCTTCAGAGAATGGGGACACAAAAGTGTCGATCTTGCGATTGTCCCTGGTGGCGAAGAGATCGATGTGCGGTCGGCCCCAAAGGACCCAGATCGCTTCCACCACCTTGGATTCAGAGACCACTCGGTCTGAATCACTTGCGCTCGGCGCTAGAGCAGGTCTGCCTTGACATTTAGGCAACCCGAAATGTGCCGACATTGGATCCTGATGCCGTACTGATGGCACCAAAGCATGATTGACTTGGCCAGGGAGAACAGCCTTTTCGACCTGGTACTTCCCTGTTTGTTGATGTACCTAACTGCCGTACGGTTGTCCCACATCACCTAGACGTGCTTGTTCTCCACCTGTGACTTGAACTGGAGAAGGGCGAGACGCATCGCCTCAAGTTTGAGCCAGTTGATGGCAAACTGCCTCCACAGAAGAGGCCATTCACCTGAGGCTGTCACAGAGTCCAAATGGGCTCCCAAGCCCTGAAGGGAGGCATCGGTAAACAGAGTTACCTTGGCGCTGAAAGGCACCAGGGACTGTCCCGGCATCACGTTCGCCCGACGAGACCACCAACCCAGAATTAGCCGATCGTGAGGCTGAATCGAGATACATTGGGACAAGAGCCTGGTCTGTTGATCCCACTGATCCCGGAAACTGAGCTGGACAGGCCGACGATAAAGCCTCCCCAGGGGAACTTGAGAATCCATTGACGTTAGGGTCCCTACCAGACGCATCCATTGACATGCCGATGGGGCCGACACCCTCCTGAAGATGTTCAAGAGGGAGACAAGTCACCTCCATCTGTCCTCTGATGGGAGACGGATGAAAGGGACCGTCAAAAATTGAATCCCCAGAAAAACAAACTCCCTCGCGGTCGTTAGACTGGACTTCGGGAGATTCACAATGAGACCTAGCTTCGCACACAGATTCAAAATGAACTGCATGTTCCAAAGAAGTTGGCCGTTGTCCCAAGAACGCAGGAGCCAATCGTCCAGATAGATGTGCAGCCGGATCCCTTGCCAGTGCACAAAAGCTGCTACCTTGCTGATGACCCGAGTGAAGACAAGCGGTGCCAGCGCCAGGCCGAAGGAGAGAGCACGGAACTGAAACACTCTTCCATTGACCATGAAACGCAAAATTTTCCGAGAGCACGGAGCTATGGAAATGTGAAAATAAGCGTCTTCCAGGTCTATCGAGGTTGCCCAATCGCCCTGTCGCATCGCCGCCATGATGGTGGAGGGGGTCTCAATCTTGAAGTGCTGCACAACAAGATA
This sequence comes from Hermodice carunculata, assembly GCA_964020975.1. Lineage (NCBI taxonomy): Eukaryota > Metazoa > Annelida > Polychaeta > Eunicida > Amphinomidae > Hermodice > Hermodice carunculata. The sequence goes on along the minus strand of OZ026622.1, from coordinate 57,038,127 downwards.
CTTGTTGAGACGTGACAGGTCGATCACCGGTCTTTGTCCGCCGTCCTTTTTTGGCACCAAAAAGAGACGGCTGTAAAAGCCTGGAGACACAACATCGAGCACTGGTTCGATGGCCTGTTTGTCTACCAGCTTTTGCATGGCCTCGTCCAAGAGTGCCCGGTCCACTTCCACACGAGGCAGAAACGAGAAGGGGACTCTTGAAAGTGGAGGACTGCCCTCGGCAAAGTCCAGTACGTAGCCGTGACGGACGACATTCCTGACAAAAACGTCTTCCGTTAATCAATCCCATTGGTCGGCGAACGACACTAGTCGCCCGCCTACTGACCTTCGCCAAGAAGGTGGAGAGGGATCGAAGACCGGTGGGCCCACAGAGACCTTGGATGACTGGCGCGCATCTCGAGGAATGAGTCGCCGGTTTCCGGTGGCCCTTAGCACCGCCACGCCCAGCTGCAGCAGGCTGAGGGGGAAGGGTCGTCCCTTTGGATGACCTCGCACCCCGCAGCAAAGCCTCATCCAGAGACTTTTGCCCCTTCTCCTTGGCCATCTGATCCGCCCTGTTAAGGAGTGGGACCAATCCCTGACCAAACAGCCCCAGACCAACAGGATCCAGGGGCAGGCGGCAAGCGGCCTTGCTTACCTCCCCCGGTAGGTTGGCCGCAGAGAGGAGCGCATTACATCGCAACAACTTAACATTTGCATCGTGCGTAATGGCCCCTCTAAGAATGTGATCCACAGCGCGGCCCTGAGACCGCTCGAGACCCAGCAGGGTCTCCATCAAACGCTTGGTGGAGGCTGGCGCCGAGGAATCATCACGCGCTTTCTCCAAAAGGAGCATGGCAGAACACCCCGAACAGTCCAGGAAGGAGCCCACAATAGTCATAACCCGTGCATCCTGCTCAAACCGCCAGAGAGATGAGAGAGGCAGGGTTACAAACTCGGACTCCTTGACAACCCGATCCCGTAAGGGAGCATCCACCGTCGCAGGGGAGAAGTTATACACAGATCGACTCATCCGGTACAACTCCAGCCTGGACTTCGGCTTTGCCAGCAACCTACCCGGGGCAAGGCCGTCCCCGAAGGGTCCCGTTTCTGGCGCATCGCTAGACCCAGACAGTTCTGTTGACAATTCAACGAACTTCCCAGCCACGAAGGTGTAGAGAGGCACCTCTAACTTGGGTGCCGGCTCCACTCCATCAACCGACATCGGCACTGCCTTTGGCTGTACCGATGTGGGGTGTGGGACAGCCTCCCGGGGAAGGGTATCCCGCATAAAAGCGATGTTTGCCCGAAACACGGACCCCAGCCTGTCGGCCTTAGAGGGAGACCGGTCTGCCTGGTCTACCACCTCCTCAGCTGAAGCCGTACACTGGAGAGCTTTCGCCCGCTCAAAGGCCGCAAGAAGTGGTCTAGACTCGGCCTCCTTCCGCTCAGCCGCAAGGCGGGAGAAACGAGAGCCCCCTTCCTCATGCTCGGAATCCTCACTTGGGAAATCCGAGCAATCGAGGTCGAGAATGTCTTTGGCCGTGGGACAATCCTCCAGATTGTCCCCCGACACAAGGAGAAAATCCTCGAGGCCCTCCTTGTCAGTCCTTGCTTGGCATCCGGGAGAGGTCCCGACACTGTGGGAGCTTCTGCGGCTGGTGCCAGAGTCCCAGAACTGCACTGAGACTGCAGTTCCTCCCACGCACGAAGAGTCTCCTCGGGCAAGATGCCCAACAAGCTCCCCGGCGGGAGGAGGTGACACCGGCCTGCCGGCACGCACTAGGCCTATAGGCCTAGGGGCCGGGGGAGTGACACTTGCCGCAGCCTCTTGCACCGGTCCAGTTGTCTCCGAAGCGATTCTTTTAGGCTCTGCAGGGGTAGGCTCAAGCGCCGAAGCGCCCGGGCCCGCCATCACATCGGCATAGGTCACCACGGAGGAAACCTCCCCAATGGAAGAAAAATTGACCGCCTGATCAATCTCCATTGGGGTGGGAGAAGATGGCCAAGACTCCAACCCAGACCGATTGACTCCCCCCGTGGGACTAGGCACCTGGTCATCGGATCCGCGCACCACTGTACCACCGTTCAGAGTGGGAATTGCCAAGGGAGAGACCTGCCTCCCTCTGGCAGGCGAAATGCCCGTGTGACAGCTTTGGCAACGTACCTTCCCATCCTGTGAAGGAGAGGAGGAGAGGTGCCGATGACGCCTCTTCCTCTTCTTCCTTTTCTTCTTCTCCCTCCCGTGGCGGGAACGCAAACGCTTGCGGCCCAGGGAGGGAGGGAGGGGAGAAACCGGCCGAGAAGCCAATCTCTCAACCCCCAAAGGTGACCGTAATGGCCGAGCCCTCACCACCGAGGACTATTTTCTGGTCTGTCACCTGGTCCCCAAGAGACCCAGAAACGCCCGCTGACACCACGGATGACGCAGTGGGGGCCACCGCCCTGACCGCACTAGCCACCTTAGGCGTAGGTGCAGTTGACTCAGGAGAAGACTCGGCCCAACTTTCACAAGGGGGGCCAGGCAACACCGAGTGGGCAGGGGGAAGGAGGAGTGACCACAGGTCCCCAGGAGGAAACCTTATGCTCCAACTTGTCCAGCGGTTCGCCGACCGCAGCAAACAGCATCTCCACTTTGCCCATAATCACTTGGGCGGTCACCTCCGCCTGCACAGCCGAAGCTTGACCCGGCGGGGTAGTACCAACAGGTAGTGATGACAACGTCACCCTATCTCCACCTGAAGACACTACTGACTTCCCCCCCCCCCACCTTGGTATTCACTGCCTCAGTGACTACCAAGTTCCGTCCTTTTGCCGAACTACCGACGAACGGCCGGCAGTAGGGCAGACAGGACGGGAGGGACATTTGCCTACAGACCTGCTCACTGTAGCAGAAGGGGCTGTGGGGGGAACCCGCGAATGGGACCTCTCTACAACAGTCTCCTTAACGTCCCTAGATGGCAACTTTACCATAGGGGCCTCGATTTGAGGACCATCCTCGATTCGAGGCCGATCCTTGATTCGAGGATGAGAGGCCTCGATTCGAGAACCAGCATGAACAAACTTGTTCATACTGGCATGCCCACCAATGGAAGCCTCGATTCGAGGACCAGCTGGCACACGACCTGGCAAGCTGCCAGGTGTCTGGATGGCTACATCTGCAGCACGTGCCGCGAAGCAAGCCACCGATCCCTCGAGAGGCACACTGTCCTCTCGCTGACGTGACTCTGCACGTTGAGGCCTTCGTCTGGCCTACCTCACGTCAGCCCAACGGACTTTCTGCCACTGATAGGGAGTCCAACGTCGACAAACATCGCATGGACTCTCTTCAGTGCAGAACACACCGCTCCTATGCATGCAGGATGATCATCCCAAAATGGCATCCTGTGATGGTTGGCATCCCAACGGACGTTCAAATCTGCATCCAAATTCATGGATGCACCTCAACTACCCGTAACCTGAACGAACCAACCGAAAATAGGACCCGTTCCCGGGAACCTATCGACTAACTCACGACACACGCAGAAGCCACAAAAGTACTGATAACAGTAAGAAAAGTGCGGGAGCTTCCAACAAAATGCGTCCACCATAGATGGATGCCAGAGTAGGAAACTGATTGCGCATGCTCGCTAGTACGCATTACTGACACTAGGGGGGCTGTGACACGCCACAGGGCATCTAGGACAGTCATTGCAGCAGCATGGTACGGCACTGGACCCACGGAAATTTTTTGGGAGCTCTGGCAAAGCACCTTAAGTGCGTGGAGACCAGCTTAAGTGACCTATGGTGTTGTAATGTGTCCTTAATTTTCCTATTAAAACTTTTGTAAAGATTTTTGAAAAAAAAATCGTAAAAAGATCCAATTCATTGGAACATGACCATTGGAACAAACTTGGTAGACACCCACCCAAGGTACATCCCCACCAAGTTTGAAGTAAATCTGGATGAGGGTTTTGGAGAAGTTGAAAATGTAAATTAGCTTTAGAATACCCATTGACTTATATGGTAATCAATAGGAAAGGTGCATTTACCGAAAAATAGCCGAATTGAAAAAATCGTTAAACATCAGGAATCCGCATCATTTCCACATAGTGAACGACGTTGTTTGATCCTTCCACAAGGAACATATCCACCACGTTTAAGCTTAATCTGAGTGACGGTTCTGGAGAAGAAGTCAAGTGTAGCTATAATACAAAAAAAAAAAAAAAAAAAAAATAGAACAAGATTTGCAGGGCCACCTGGTGAACAAATTAAGAACAAGGAGTCCCTTGGCGTCTTCCTGTGTGATATCAAAGCAATTGGGTAAGCGGTTTCGGAGAAGAAGATTTTTTAAGACTGTCCAAAAAAAGACATTAAAAATCAGAAAATCACTGGAGCAGGACCATTTGAATAAACCTGGAAGAAACCCACCCAAGGTACATTGCCACCAAGTTTGAACTTAATCTGGATGACGGTTTTGGAGAAGAAGTCGAAAATGTAAATTAGCATTAGAATGCTCATTGACTTCCGTAGTAATCAATAGGAAAGCTGCATTGACTGATAAGTACCCAAATTGAAAGAATCTTTAAAAATCAGGAATCCGCAACATTCCCACTTAGTGAACAACTTTGTTTGACCCTTCTACAAGGAACATATCCACCATGTTTCGGCCTAATCTGAGAGACAGTTCTGGAAAAGAAGTCGAAAATAGCTATAACACAAAAGTTCAAAAAAAAATTACAAAAAATTGCAGCGCCGCCTGGTGAACAAATTAAGAACTAGGAGTCCAAGGAAGTGTTCCTGTGTGATATCAAAGCAATTGGGTGACCGGTTTCAAAGAAGAATTTTCTTTTTAGATTTTCCCAAAAAAGAACAAAAAAAAAAAAAATCAGAAATCCGAAAATCACTGGACCGCCACCATTTGAACAAACTTGGTAGACACCCACCCAAGGCACATCCCCACCAAGCTGAAGTGGATCTGGCTGACGGGTTCGGAGAAGAAGTCGAAAATGTGAATTGTTGACGGACCGAGGACCATAAGAAAAGCTCAGCTGACTGACAAGTCAGCTGAGCTAAAAATGGAAAATGTAGCAAGCTATATCATGGAACACCTCCTTGGTTTTATTTTCCACGCAGTACGAGGTGTTGTCTGGCTGGTTGTATGTGACAAAAACGCGAAGCATATCAAATAGAAGTGTGTGACTACTATCATCACAAAAATTGTTTTGTTTTCCATTTTGGTGACTTTACCTATTTTGATTTTTGTATGCGGGTACAAAAAATGTGAAACATGTGTACAGCTTCTTTGTTAATTGTGTAACTTTGTTCATGTTTTGTCCTGTGTGTTTTGTAATATACATTTTGTGTGTCACTCCGTGTTCTGGAGAACCCCCTAATTAGTAACATGTCGATCCACTACAGGGCGATCCAGTTGCAATAAATATGTCAAGAAAAACAAACAAACAAGTCCTGAATTTTGGACTGAGTCGACAGCTTTCCTCGGCACCATTGCCTTCAAATTGCGCCGTGGAACACACACACGCACGCATGCACGCACACACACACACTCTTTCTGAAACTAATAGATCTGTATACATGTTGGTATTAGGATGGATGAAATGTTTTTTTTTTAAAGAATTCAAATAAGATATTACGATTTAGATAGTAGACACTACATCAGTTTGTATTATACAGAAATATATCCGTACTTTTTTACATAAAGTTCATCGCTGATCTGCGCTGCTTTTCCGTTTAACCCCCAAATTTGATATGTTTAAACAAGCCCTATTCTTTACAAGTCATGAATTCTCTCTCTCTCTCTCTCTCTCTCTCTCTCTCTCTCTCTCTCTCTCTCTCTCTCTCTCTCTCTCTCTCTCTCTCTCTCTCTCTCTCTCTCTCTCTCTCTCTCTCTCTCTCTCTCTCTCTCTCTCTCTCTCTTCTCTCTCTCTCTCTCTCTCTCTCTCTCTCTCTCTCTTTTAACAGCGGGTAGCTTATAGGCTATAAGTGAAGAGAAGAGCATTGAGATGACAGGATGTCTTTCCTTGGTTGGCGAGAACAACAATTATCAGTTTTAACTAACAAAGAGAAGAGAAAAGAAGAGAATTTCTTGCTTTTCGAATCTTGGTTTTAGAGAACCTTTGAGGTTTATACTTCAAAGCTAGAATGTGCACTTCTATAAGCTTTGTGATCATTCTTGTAAATATAAAAACATGCAAGTTAATCTGTGATAAAACAAAATGCTGTGGCTGCATATTTAAGCAGCAGCGAAAGCACATTTGGGACGTGGCAGAGTTAAATGCCAAGTGTCAGTATGCCAGGAAGTGTTTGAGTGATCGCCGCTCTTGCTTAAAGGTCCCAAACGCCAAAAGATTTATTTTTTGTTCAAAGTGAAGGACGTAAGAGTATCATAGCACTTTTCTGACAAAAAATTTCAATATTCGCACAGGAAAATAACTTTATTTGCAAAAGAATTTTGTTGCCCATGACGTGCCCGAAGTTGACAAGTTTGCGCCTTTTTGGCCATCAAGCGGGCACGGGGTCATGACGTCATGAAATAGTCCAGAGGCCAGATCGAGAAAAGTCTCGTAGTTTTCGAGTTACCTTGCTCACGTGGACCAAGGATAAAACTAATTTTGTTTGATAGGCAACACCTTGGGCCATATAAATATGCAGGAAGATTTAAAAACAAAAACAAAAACAAAAAAATAACTCTAAAAATTGGGAAATTTGGGGTCACAGGTATAAAATGCAGAAAAATATTATACGAACCATATTTTACTAAATTTGTTGTAACTGTGAGTTATTTTTACAAAATACAGAGCTAGAATTTTTAATACATTCACAAAAGTAAAGGAGGTCAAGGGTACATTAATGGAATGTCATTCTGTTGCAGGTCAAGTTCATCATAATTTAACTTAAATGCTGAAAACGTGAAAAATTAGCCGAATGACCTATTATTACTTTATTTTCAATTCATCCTGAAATTTTGTGTGGGTCGTCCAAGGGAAAAGCTTGTACTTTTCGATAGACAATATCCTTATGCACAAAACCATTGTAGCTGCATCCCAAATTGGAATAACGAAAGTTGTTTTTTTAAATGAGGTCATAGGTCAAAACAGCAACAGTTATATTCCAATTGTGTCAGTCCAAACCTGTTATAACAGTCGTATTTTACAAAATAGGAAGAAAAATAGTTTATGAAAGACACACATATTTGTATATCATCATTAATAATCACGTAATGTATGTTCCGCCACAAGGTCAAGGTCACTGATATTGAATTTTGCAACAACAAAAAAGTAACTTGTAAGGGAAGACCTAGTTTTATTCCCTTTCAGAGACTACCTTGTTTACTAGGATAAAATGGAAACTATAAAGCCTAAGATTGGAACACTTTAGTTTCACGAATTTTAACCACGCGTATTTGTATCATTTTAGTAATTTAAGTCTCTGAAGCATTAGTTATGATCCCTTAATCTGATCACCAGATGTTGAAAATTAAAAGACCACTGGTTGCAGCAGTTTAAATTTGTGCGGTCTTGCGCTTTTGCTCCTCGCTTTGCGACAAGGATGAAAATGGAAGAGGGTAGTCCATTTCGAAAGTGCAACCATGTGATATTCTGTACAATAATATTCAGCACAATTTATTCTATATTTCTTTTCGTCAAAATATTAAATCTACCTGATTTTCACGAAGCTGGACATGCAAGCTTTCACCTTCTATTGCAGCATATTTCTATTTAAACTATAGCATCAAAATGTTTCTAAATTGTTCATTTTATCACAGATGCACAGTTAATCAAAATTATTTTCTGCAATAATTCCTGTGATGTCGGGCATCAGTGAAAATGACAGCACAGTGAAACCAAGTCAATTTACATGGTACAAATCACTGTTGTCTTGCACTCATGGAACTGTACTGAAAAAAATGGATGAAAGTAAGACAACGAAAACCTGACTGCGTGATCACCTCATCATCATCACTATCATCATCAGTATTATCATGTGAAATAAGTGAAATATCATTGCAATACATAAGAGCTTTACTTCATGGTATATGCACTAAGTGTTATGTTCTTCAAAACTATTAAATACAATGTCTGGAAGAAATAATATTTTTACTAAAAAATTGTTAAAAATTATGAATATTTAAAATTTTCCAATGACAGCTTTGTCTTTTATTTGAAGAAGTGGGGACATTGATCGGGGTAGCATATTTCTAGGCCTTTTGATGTACATTATAAAGGTAATCCTTTCATCCAAATTTTGTTTTCCCTTTTTTTTTTTATAGAACTTGATATGTTCTCAAGTAGAATCCTAAACTTTTTTCAGATTTGAATCACAGGTATTTCTGGTCTTTACAGTTTTATAGTGATTAGCAATTTAAATTGCTGTCTTTGAATTGCTGAAATCGAAACGGTGTTATATTTATTTCTTCCATTTGTCAAGTTGTGGCTATCTGTAGCTGGTCTTCACCTCCAAGCCTCGGTATATCTTGTGAGGAATTGCAGAGTTACTATCTCCTATGTGTTACTTCTCCCAGGTACAAAATGCCACCTGGTCATCATAAAGTTATATGAAACGCATATTGTAGCCTATGAAAAACATGGTTTGCGATATCTATTGTCAGTGGCCTGACATCCCCCAAACTGTAGAACACTTCCGTACACATTGCCTCCTAATTTGAACAATCCAAGGGCCAGATGCCTACATGCAATTAGGCCTAGTGCGGAGTAGTGGTCATGCGTTCTCATTTCTGGTTCAAAAATTCTATAATGCACTCTTCTACATGCTAATGGATAGATCCATTCAAACAAGAGAAAATTAATTTTAAAAGCATGTCACAAAATTGCAGTCATAAATTGTGTCTCGACGATAGTCGGACTTTCATTGTGCAAGATTAGGAATAAAAAGAAAAAAACGGGGAAGAAAAATGCTCCCCAAAACACGAATATTTTGCAACGTGATATCTCTTGAATATTTAAATATAGTCACTGGTATAATAAAGTGCGTTGGTTAGGAAATATAATGGCAGATAAAATACACTCTCCTAAATGTCAAACCTCCCAACTTTCCGCAGGGTGCCCGCCAGCTCCGTCTCCCTCACCCTCGCTTGCTATCAGCGTGCCGCAGTCGTGTGTCCCATTTCGGATAGACCTGTGGTTTTCCACTTTCAAAACGTACTCCGGTCTTTCACGATAACTTTTCCTGCAAAAATGAAATATTTATACAATTACGTTCATGTTGTGTACATTACCATGAAAACTTCATTAAAACTTGTGCAAAACATCGAAGTGCCGTTTGGGGTCAGTCAAAGGTCATTTCCGTACAATGAAGACTGACTTATTTGAAGAATTCAGAATAAAGGTGAAAAAAAACCGGTACGTTGTTGCTAGTGGAGCGATTGTTGCGTTGCAATCGACGAAGTAGGTTCTTAGGAACAACCGGAGGTAAAGATTATATGTATGCAGCGGACAAAAGCGATTTAATCGGGAAAAGATGCGCGGAGGCGGCATATCTCGATTGTCCCCTTCTCGTCACTAAAGTGACTCGCGCCCTCAGTCCGGCGCCCTCGATCAGAGAGCAAGACAAACAACGATAATTTATATTGACACACTTTTATTTTTCTGATGCAAATCCCTGTGGACACCAGCAAGACGAACGCGGGCTGCACGTGCGGCATAAAACGAAGTTTAACAAAAGAAAGCTATCAGGGGCGGATCCACAAATTTTACAGCCGGGCTGCTGAAAAAACCTGTACAGAACGAGCGCCTGAAGGGCGCGAAGCTTCACAAGATGGGGTTCGGGGACATAGCCCCCCCCCCCCCCCCCGTATTTTTTTAATTAGAACATGCGGCGCTTTACCTGTTTTATAGCCATATGGATTGGACCTCAATAAATTGACCCTTGACATTTGTTATTAACAATATACTTCAAGAAACCTTTAATGTTACGAATTGTTTTTACAGTAGAAGTTCTATGATAATGCCATGTATCAGTAAATAATATTTTCAACTTCATATCTCAGTGTGTTTGTATAATTGTTTGTCTGTTCAAAATTGTATTATTTTGTCCGCAGAATATTTCTAATTTCACCATTTTGCGTGCTCAACTGAAAAAAAATACGGGGGGGGGGGTATGTCCCCGAACCCTTCTTGTGAAGCTTCGCGCCCCTCAGGCGTCTCGCAACCAGCTCGTTCTGCACAGGTTTTTCAGCACCCCCGGCTGTAAAATTTGTGGATCCGCCCCTGTAAAGATTCTGCCATGGGCACTATATAGGCCTATTTTTCTGCACAATTGGGTTGCCGTCACCGGAATATGTTCTGAAAGCTCTTTAGATCTGCGTTGTCAACATGGCAGCACAAGATGATGAGAATTACCATGGTTTCCTGACTCATCTCCTTTTTATTTTTTTCTATCTAGGCCTCGGCCACCTGTGTTACACAGGACCGCGGCAGAAAAGCGGAGAGCCACAGGAGTATCTACCTAACTATATGAACTGCCTTTGGTGGCTCTACTCCTAGCCTCTAGCATGACGGAATGATCACCCCAACCCCAAAATTTCAGTACCCCGGTTAACTTCTTGAATTCGACATGGTCTTTAGAATTTCGAATGCTGTAAGGTAATTTATTCCACAGTCGCACTGTATGCCTAGATGGAAAAAATGAAGAGTCAAATAAATTCGATCGCGATCGGAAAAGTGAAAAGTTCGTTCTAGATCTAACATTATATGTTTCTTGCATCAACAGAATCAGGAACAAGGCAACTTAAAAATTGTGGAGCTTCGCCATGAATGATTTTGAAGAAGAGAATCAATTTGCTTCTTTGTCGACTTGCTGATAATTTTTCAAAACTGCATGCTGGTTCTGTAATATTGCCTTACCCACTATATTTCTATTCAACATTTGAATTAACGTTTGTATTTCAGCCACCGAGAAATGTTTCCATACTTTTCTTGAAGTACGCCTACGCTTGGGATTAAGTGAGGCCTTGTTCATGTTCACCTTTAACTTAAGGCGCCAGTGGCCCAGTGAATGAGCTAAGTTCGCGCGTTTTCACATTTTGCAAAGAACAAAACCAACATACATGTATAAAAGTTAATGGTGTTATGTACCTGGATGGTCGTAACGGAATAGAAGTGCGCAAAATTAGAAATGTTGTGACGTATCTGACATTATCAGGATATAAAGTTGCGGGTATCCAGGTATAAGTTGTTTACCCGGGTACCCGAAGATAATGACTTTTGCGGGCGGGTAGCCGGTAAATACACTACTGGTACGTCCGTCTGAATAATCACCGAACCACTGCAACATTCCTGATTTTGTAATTTTTGCAACAGATTGGGATGATTTTTGCCTTATGTCATGCCTCCAAAGCAAACCAAGCCCCGTGTTGTATGTGGAGTGAAGGAAACAAGGATTTGGTCAGTTTAGCAGGCAAACTTATGATCCGCTACCTTATGGGGGACAATTTGCTGAAATCACTATTTATTATTAAACAGCGCCTGTCCACAGATATGTCTGGATGTAAGCAGAACGTCACCTGTGTATAACACGGAATCTCAAGACTAATAATAATAATTTAAAGTGTACGACCGGACAAGTAAAAACCTTCTGTTACCTTTTATACACCTGAAAGCTTACAAAATGCTCTCATTTCATTCTTGTACCATGAATATATACCAGCGCAGCGTTTGATGATCAGTAAACTGCTTAAAAAATGGCATATTACAAACTATGATGTAATTACAAACCAAGCGTAGGCCTACACATTGTTTATATCACACTAAAATGATTGGGAGAAATTATTGAGTGCCATATATGTGTACACACACACACACAGATATATATATATATATATATATATATATATATATATATATATATATATATATATATATATATGTATATATATATATATAGGCTTATATATATATATATCATCTTGCCCTCAACTACCTTTTATATATATATATATATATATATATATATATATATATATATATATATATATATATATATATATATATATATGCCTGTTTTGTGTGGAGGTACGGGCTGTGTTTATTAAAATTCAATGTTGCGTGCTGCGCCCTGTGCCACGTACCGCCAGGAACCGCTGAGCGGAAAACATGAATTGCTCGGAACTACCAGATCGTAACTGTACATGCAAGCGTTTAACGTTCTCTTGGTGTATGAACATGAGTTTTGCTAAGGTGAAACGGCACCTTGAAAGCAGTCATGAATTCCTCTACGGTTGCTTACTCCAAAAGTTACCCAGAATGTTGAAAGAACATGAAAATATGATAGCCCCGCATATATTTCTGAAATACCTAAATAAAAATTCAGGTTGCTGGACCTATGAAATGGAAGCACCCTTTCTGCGATCTACCAATACTGTAAGGCTGAAAGGCCTCAATATAGGCCTAAACAAGATCACACCAAGCAGGTTATATGACCTGTTTGAGCACACTGTTTTATTTCTCATTGCTGCATTTTTGTCATCCTTTAGATTTCTCTCATTCCAACAAAGATAACAAGCGAAAGGAAGCTTACTTTCCTCCGTAAATTATTGGGATGGGGATTCAGGAAGAAATTTTGCATGAATTTCCCGGAATTCTCACTTTGTCAAAAAGAATTGAAAACCCACTTTTTATGCTGCTTGATCCTCTTAGGTTTACCCCTTGCAAACAGAACACAAGAATGTGCCCTTGAACGCACGCACGCAATATCCTAGAAAGATGAGGATAGGTAAAAAGACGTAATTCTCAACCGGCAGGCATATTATTGATTTCTTAAGCAACTTGCTTAGATGCTTATGAAGCATGAATTACCCTTTTCTTTCTTTCTGATCATGTAATATCTTTAATTATGCCATGTAGACACACATCAACATGGACCATTGCAGTTTAAGCGTTGTTCTGCCCACCAAAGCTCTGCAGTGCCCACGAGTTGCAATAATCTTTCTATATGTACACTGTTTCACTTGGTTGAGGAATGGAAATAATGATAATCCTGTGGCACTCCGCTTATTTGCCACAGTCCAGTATCATATTTGAGACAGACCCCCCCCCCCAAAAAAAAAAAAGAAAAAGAAAGAAAGAAAAAAAAAAGACACTTTCCCTCTGACCATACTGACCATATCCTCGCCTCTCAGACTCGGACATTTTCCGGGCCCTGTGCACACAGTCATGGGAGCCCTGAAAAGGGTTATCACCTTTCCCTATTCTTCCCCCAAAGCCCGTCACTCCAGTCTCAAAGCAATGGGTGCACCGCTCCTGTGCATACAAAGGGGTGGGGGTGGGGTAGTTAGGGGGCCCTGGTACGCTGGTAATGCCCTAGTACAAGGTACGAAAAATAAAGAAGTATACAAATACTGGTTGGTACGAAGTACGGATATGAAAAAGGCTCCCAGTACGCAAGTACCGCAAATAAAAATGCTCAGTATGGACACCCCCCAACCCCCACACACAAAGGCCTTAAGTATCGCAAATCTAACATCGAGTCCATATTAAGTGCACGCTGGGGTGGTCCTTCTTAACAGCAACACTATGGCTAATTGTGAAAACTTACATAACCGATCATAAAGTTTCACACACCTGTTGCACTCTGTTTATAACGGTCTGCCTGAAACGCCATGTTTTGTATGAAGGTTAGGGATGTACCATGCCATTAATGTGTATTTGCACAAGCTACCTAATATAATAGATATTTGTCATTTTTGCTTCCAGGAATATTCTCTGCGGTTTTTTAAATCTACTTTTCTTTTTTTTTTTTTTTTTTTTTGGCTTGAAGACCTACAAGCGAATGGAGCATAGGAAAAAACGCTGGATGTTATTACTACGGCTTTTCTGTGATCGACGACGGCTGTATCTGGTCACAGATACAGACTCCATACACTTCAATGAAGGTCAGCATACGCTACATACAAACTTTGAGCTTGTGTTTACTAACTGACATATTTGTTTATGACAGTGCAACTGCAGAGACAAAAAAATAATAAAAAACATAGATAAATAGTGAGGAAAACTGCCGGTAAGAAACAAGGTGAGCCACTTGATAAGAAGCCTCAGTTGCATTTTCAGTGTATTCTACATATCATATTGAAGCCCCACCAACAGAATCATTGAATCAGTTGTCAAACAGATGTACACATGAATCCCTTGCCTGTCGTTAATTATGCCTGTGTGCCAACACAGACATATCGTATTTATGGAAATTCTTTATTTCTTACTTTCTTCTTTACCTGCAATTTTTTCCGACATTTCCGACATGCCTGTGTGCCAACACAGACATATCGCTTTTATGGGATTTCTTTACTTCTTTCTTTCTTCTTTACCCGCATTTTTTTCCGACATTTCATTTGAAAAGTATTATACGTAGAAACTCCAAACTTGGAATATGATTATATTTCCATACATGAAGTCTTGAGTTTTTGTAAAGAGGTTCAACAATTTTGAAAATTATGCAAATTTGGGCCATTTGAAATTTTAATCTTGAATATCTCCAAAACTATTATTGGCACAGGTAACCAGTCCAACTTCAATTCATAGGTTTGCAATACTGCACATTTTTGTAGTTTACATATGACCCTTAAAAGTCAAAGGTCAAGGTCAATTTGCCATTTTCTTCTAGCCATAACTTGGCCATTTTTTTATCCAATTTTTGCTATGCTGGGCTCAAATTGTGGATACTGTAACAATGCACAATTTTGTAATTTTTTATGTGACCTCTAAAGGTCAAAGTTCAGGTCATACGAACTGTTGTAATTTACATCTAGCCATCACTTGGTCACTTTTTATTCTATTTTAAACATGTTAGACTCAAATTTTAAGTAATGCAGCACTGCACATCTTTGTAATTGCATGTGGCCTCTAAAAGTCAAAGGTCAAAGTCATTTTGCCGTCTGAAATTTTCTTCTAGCCATAACTCTGACAATTTCCATCCAAATTCAACCATATGAGGCCAGATTTTAGGTATCGCAACACTGTATATTTTTGTAATTTACATGTGATCTTCAAAAGTCAAGTTTATTTGGACCTTTTTATCATTTGAAATTTTCTGCTGGCCATGACTACGTCAACTCTTATCCAATTTTGATCATGTTGGACTCAAATTGTAGATATCTTAACACTGCCCATTTCTATACATGTGACCTCTAAAGGTCATAGGTCAGGGTCATCTGGACCTTTGAAATTTTCATTCAGTCATAACTTGGCCAATTTTCATCCAATTTCAGTCATGTCTAGCTCAAATTGCAGGTATTGCAACACCGCACATTTTTGTATTTTATATGTGACCACTAAAGGTCAAGGTAATTTAGGCTTGGAAATTTTCAGCTAGGGCATATTTACAACTTTTGGAGGCACACAGACAGATTTGCTTTGAAGCAAATCTTCTTTTCTAGTTGGCTTTGTTTTCGTAGGATGAGCCGCGACAGCTCTGTCACAGTCTTCCTGCCATTCCTGTAACATCCAAGCTCTGAAGGAGATTGAACGTTTGTGTAACAAAGCCATGACACAGCTTGGGTGCGTGCACGTGTGTATGTGTGAGGGCAGTAAAGCTGTGACGGGACTTATTTCTGTCATGAAATGTAAAGAACTAAATTCTTGACAGACCCTTTATTTGTAACTGAAGGTAAACTTAATTTTGAAAACGAAACTTTATTCCCCAGAACGAGCGCAGCAGTTGTTTTGTCTATGATATGGCAGTGCTATCCAGCTGAAAATCTGTGTAGCACAATTTTCTTTCCTTGTAGCATTTTTCCGCTATATTACATAAGGAACACTTATTTTGAAGAAAAGTTGTAGCAATTTTCAAGAGCTTTGTAGTAAAATGTTGCTGCAACGCTCCAGTTGGAAAACCCTGTATTGTCTGTACACATTAGTGACGCTACAATGGATTCTCGAAGAAAATGAAATCGGTTTTTTTTTTTTCTTTTTTTTTTTTTTTCTTTTTTTTTTTTTTTCTTTTTTTTTTTAACAAAAACATGTGGTAAGCTACAATGTTTGACAAGTTTATTTCTCTCTTTTCTGATTGAAAAAAAACCGCACGGCTTAAGTTTTACACGAGAAACAACTTACCTGAATGCACACAGATGTACAGGAACTGTTTTTGTACCGAATGTGGAATCTGGGTAGAACTGTTCCTTGATTTGGGTATTTTGCCTACCAAAACCGGTACCTGCCCCCGCATTGTGGCGATGAATGCGATGGGCATCTCCAATAATAAATTAACAATTTGGTCTTTCAAAAATAGCTAAGCATTTTCACAGGTTTTAATTTAAGGAGTCCTATATTAAAAAAGGAAAGTGTTAGTTACATTTACACATACTAGGAAATGGTTCATACCCTGACACCACGCATTGTCTCCGTGGAAACAACATACTGTTGGTGTTTCATCCAGGTGAGCTCAGCCTTCCAAAGGAAAAACACAACCGCGTCAGTCTGGTGGTATATGTTTGGACCTTGTTTACGTCAGAGATATTAATCGCCCCGGTTCTACTTTGGCAATGACATTAACAAACATTTAACCGTAATATGAGGCTACTCATTTAATGTGTTGATTTTTAAACGTCAAACTGGACGAGCAAGTGCATACTGTTGGCCCGGACAAGTTCATGTACCGATGCCAGGATTGCGTTCACAGGATACGGCAGAATTGGCCATACTTGGCAGTGGTGGTTGGTGGAATCATGACACTAACTGCCATTGGGCTATTTTCTTGGACAGTTGTCACAGACTGGGAAAACTTCGGGATTATCCGTGTGGCCATATTTCTCTTGGCTCCTGGAGTGTGCCAAATGATATTAGCCGTGGTGTGGTTTTGGTGTCGGTTCAAGTCTCGGCAGCGTGCCCGTCACAGACACACGGGCAATGTGACAGAAATGGAGCGCATAAGTTACGGTGATGACGAATTGGAACAAGAACCTGAGGAACAGTCACGTCATAAGAATGTATCAGCCGTCTTACCAGGGCAGGAGACAGTGTGAAGTACTTTTTTTCTTTTTTTTTTTTTTTTATTTGATCAGAGACTTGTTCGACTCATTCCTAATTCCTATACTTTGTGGCCAGTCATAGATTTAAAAATAATGTAATCGGTTTTTTTTATGTACATCGTGAAAATCAAAATACACTCCGAGATACTCGCAATATCAGCGAAATGAGTGATTGTGTACCTACCTGTGCTTAAGAGACACCTTGACATTTGTTGTACAAAGTGTGTCGTGCACCGTAAATATAATGAATAAAATCCGACTTAAATACCGTGGTCAACCTTTACCCAGTTGTATTTTTAAAGCATCTATTGTGATCATGCAGATATACAAGGCTTTATTATTTTGACCTGTTTAGTTATAACACCATAACGCTACTCATGAATACGAATACCTGTTGATGTCGAGTATAAACACAAACAAACAAAAACAAAACATGTGCGCATGCTATACACAGAAGAGCCCGCCTTTTGCTTCCATGCTTGGGGCATTTGATAAGCAGTCGCACCAAACAGGGGTCGGTTTATAGATCTTTATAACTAAATACTTTGAGGCGTCCCCCACAGATGGATGGATGGATGGATAGATATTTAAATTACTAGTACTTAGACAGACAGACAGACAGACAGACAGACTGACAGACAGATAGCTCGGTAGACAGATGCGCAGATCGATATATTTATACAGACACACATGTAGACATGCTAAACACATAGATAGATAGATAGATAGATAGATAGATAGATAGATAGATAGATAGATAGATAGATAGATAGATAGATAGATAGATAGATAGATAGATAGATAGATAGACAGACATGTATATACATACGCACTTACACATGCATACATACATACACACACACATACATACATACAAACATACATACATACATATCAACAGAACTTTATAATATACGAACGAATCTGTCTGGTGAAGTATGCTAGCCTCTACACGTCAGCATAGAATGGTTGATATCATCGGCGTGTCTTCGCCACATTCTCCCTCATCCTGTCATGCATGACAGTGAGCGAAAGTTAACCACGGCCTTGTCAAGAGCATTATTCATTCTCAAAAGTACGAGACCCTTCACAAAGCGCTTGTGCACAAAACCAAGTGAACCTATTAGCAGGACAATAATGGAACATCTGTAAGCAGCATCTTGAATATTGCTGGAGACAGGAATATGCTTACCAAACTAAAGTTGGTAGCAATCATCGATGAAAGCAACAAATAGATGCAAAACCTTTACAATAAAAACATATTTAGCAGCATCGTCTGTCAAACATATATAATGTTTGTAATGCGGAGCGTCCAAGTAATCAAAACTGTGGTTAAACGCTTTTTACGTACCGTCTTGTTTTCGTACCGTCTGCAGTTCACAAATGCTGGAGAGACGAGATAAAATATATGTTGGACAGAACGGTCGTGCCGTTCAAGGTGCATGGTCCTGAAGTTTAGAATGTAAACGGAGGCCTTTAAACCTTCAAGGACTATGAGAAGTGGTGTCCGGTGCAACGCTGCAGGCTGGACACTTGTTGCCTCGGATTGTGGATGATAAATCGTTAACAAAGCTAGCGTTTCGAGAGGCTGTAATCGGGCACAAGTTTATCACTCAAGTCTAAGTGCATGAAACGCTGGTTTTAAACGTTCATATCTGCGTGCAGAATTGCGTCACGGATCAGTCTACCCTGATTTCTTAATGATTTCCAGTTTGTTTTCTCAGTCTGATTGATGGTATTTTGCTTAAAACTAGAATAAAGTTTTTGCGGCTCGGTACAAGCAAATTTCCTCATCTAGCGCAATTAGTGTTTAGTTATTTACGTGGATATCTACTTTTATTTAGGTTCATACAAAGAACTCTACAAAGACTGATTTCGGCCGGGGGGGGGGGGGGGGGTTCGGTTATCCGCCCTAGCCATTCCAACGAATGATTTAAATTGGATGCAATGGCTTTTAAAATTTTATAATGATATGCAGTATAACTTACACAATGCCTGACTTCAGAGTCGTCAGAATTCAGAACTGATGATACAAACGATGTTCCTTTGGCGTGGAACATGGTTTGGGCCGTGGTTATTCCAATGCGTCTTCGCGCCGTTTGAGGAACATAAATGATCGTGTTGCTGATTTATTCAGGTAAAATATGTCTCGCTGATTCCACAATGTTTGTTTTCGGGACTAGTTAAAGTTGTATTCGAGAAATGCACATTTGAAAAATGAAACGTAATTTTGACATCAGTAAGGAGCCCGAAAGCTTGAAGATTTGCAGAACTGGCAACGGGGCATTTTCATTTTCTTCCAGGTTTTGTTCAAATTCTGCAATAATCAACCGAAGTTGCAGTTGAAGTGAATCGCCTTTCATGTTAAAATCAGGTCCCAGTTAAGTAGAAGACCTAGATCTGTCATATGATGGAATCTTGTCACCTTGTATTTGAAAAGAAAGGGGGGTGTTGCACTGATCATTTCCCGATCTTTGGCCACGTAGCATGTCGCGCTTTTTGTGCTTGACGTCCATACCTGTATAATCGAGAAAAAGTTCACTTTTGCTCATCAAGTCGATCATTCCTCAGTCAGGTGTGGTGCTTACATCTATATCATCGACATATCATTGACATGGATTTGGCATGGAGGTTGGTGCACAAGGTGCCATAAGCCATCTTAGCTGGGGATCAATTCCTTGAACAGAAACGATGACACTCCGTGGATATCCCCCGATTATACCTTTGCCGCCAATTACTTGTTCTGTGAGCCTGACATAATTATTGTTTCTCCGGTCATTCTACCACAATTCAGTGAATTATCTCTTCGTGATCGGCTTGTTCCTAGTCCTTTCACTTTTGAAATTGGAACGAAGTTTTGAATTAGCGAAATGCAAGGTCACTTTAATATAGTTCAGCAAATACATATATACGCACTTGTATACACATACATACATGCAAGATTTTATCAAAATTGTCAATTTGAAATATATATAAAATTTACTCAAATTGAATCCATCTTAACATGCAGGCCCTATTAGCAAACACTGTAAGATAAAAATGCGACGAGAGGGGCATATCGTAGCACACACGATATCTCTAAGCGGATAGTCTCGGAGGTACTGTAAATTTAAGTTTTTACTTCTCCAAAACCGTTGGCTGAATTCTCTTCCGCTTTGGTGGGGATCTACAATTGGTGGCTCTTTACCACTCTTATTCAAATAGTCAAGCTGCAGTGATTATGTCTGTGAGCCAACACAGAAATATTGTTTTTCTAAGAATTCTTTCTTTCTTTCTTTCTTTCTTTCTTTCTTGCTTTCTTTCTTTCTTTCTTTCTTTCTTTCCAGGCAAGCTTGCCCGACATATCATTTAAAAAGTATAATATGTAGAAACTCCAAACTTGGCACAATTATACTTCTATAGATGAAGTGGTTTTAACATATTTTATTCAATGAAAACAATTGGGGTGAAGGGCTAAGCCCTATATAAACCCGTCTTTCAGAAAACGAGACGGTAAGACAGGACAGACGTTACATCACATAGCCTACTGCCGTGCTCTATGAGTGGAGCACCTCACTAGGCTAACAAGGAAAAGTAAGACACAACATGGTCCACAAGACAGACAGTGGGGCTAGTATAAATTAACAATAATCAAATTAACCTTGAAGTTCACAGAAAATTGCAATTTACAAGCAGAATTGAGTCCATATATATTTGTTGATCATGTAATGGCACCGGGCTGAAAACGTTTGGTTTTTTATAATATATTCTTGGACGGCCAAGAATATTTTCTTGTTTGTTTCAAATGGACAAGTTGAAGCTCCAAATAGAACAGTTTCCAGACTGAAGGAGGCATAGTTAGTTTCTAAAGCATGTAACTGGTCTCTCTGAATTGTATGATAGGAACAGGCAAAAAAATAATGCCATACATTTTCGACTCCTTGTCTACAACGGGAATCCGGAGTATCTGATAAACCAATAGCATAAAGATGATCATTCAACTGGCTGCGACCCATTCTCACTCTGGCATGTTGAACAACAGCAAATCTATTGCCGATATAGTAGAGACTGTCCTGTTTTAGTGAACGGGGAACATCAACTTTAATATGATTTTGAAATCTCTGAGGGAATTTGAGTTCCGAATATACAAAGGCAAAGAATTCCCAAGTCTGGCTGTGCTAGGAAAAATGAGTTATCAAAAAGTTCGGTTCTGGCTCTAAAATGGGGAAGATCAGAAGAATATCTAGTATTATATCTATTTGGGTTCGGATCAGTAGGAATTGTATTACTCAAGTATTCTAGGACTAATTGATGAGTAATTTTGTACATTTGAATCAATTTACTGGTTTCTTTGCGAGTAGCTTAGGTTGAAAGGCCAGTTTCCTCATACAGTTTCTCACTGGGGGTGGTGCGCAAAGCACCAGAAATGACACGGGCAGCAGCCAGCTGTATGTCCTCCAATCTTTGAGCATTGGCCTGAGTGCAGCCATCCCAAACCATACCTGTATATTCCATTAATGGTCGAATAAAAGAAATATATATAGTTTCAAGTGTTTTCCTATCAAGACAATATTGCAGAGTTTTCATAATGTTAAGTTACTTGGTAACTTTGTTTACAATCAGGTCTATATGATCGTTCCAGCGAAGGTCAGATCGAAACATGAGCCCCAAGTACTTATGCTGGTTAATATTTTGAAGCTGAATACCTTGGAATACAAGAGGAGGGTGCTGTACTTGATTTCTCTTACGGGAAATCAACACGGCATCTGTTTTTAAAGCATTGAAAGCTACCAGCCAAGCAGAAGACCAGGAATCAATAAGTGACAAGTCATTATTTAGAGTGTGAGCTGTTAAATCTGGGTTGTTTACAGATAGAAATAGAGATGTATCATCCGCAAAAATGTTAATATTGGAATGAACGATATCTACTATATCGTTAATAAAGATTTGGAACAGGAGAGGCCCCAACACTGAGCCCTGCGGAACTCCAGCATTGATGGTACCCCAGTCAGATGATTGGCCATTAGTAACTACACGCTGCTGACGGTTCAATAAGTAATTTTCAAACCACTTTAGCAAAGCGCCAGATATGCCATTGCGATTAAGTTTGTACAAAAACCTTTGTGTCAGGCACGATCGAACGCTTTGCTAATGTCTAGAAAAGCGACTTTAACTTCTTTTTGTAGATCGACAGCTAAGGACAGTTCATGGTAGAGAGATAGAAGCTTCTTCACTGTCGAGTCTGTAGGTATAAAACATTACTGGTTAGCAGATAAAAGTAGGTTTTCTCTGGAAAAAGTTAAAAGTATGCTTAAAAATTACGTTCTCCAAAACTTTGCCCTCGCAGCTTAGCAATGAGATAGGGCGGTAGTTGTTAACATAGACTTGCGTCGCCCTTTTTGTGCAAAGGAGTAACATTGGCCTGTTTCCAGGAATTCGGAAAAATTTCAAATGAAAGAGATAGATTAAATAATTTTGTCAGTGGATCACAAATGGAAGATGCACCCTCTTTTAGAAGTCTGGCGCTGACGCCGTCGGGACCGGTGGCCTTTGTGACATCTAGACTTCGTAGAATATTGATTACTTCCTCACTGTTAATTTGGATAGAATTAACAAGCACTGGGGGTGGGTTCATAGTTGGGAGTATGCCAGCATTAGATGTATCTATGTTGCTCTGACTCAAAAAGAACTTATTAAAAATTTCGGCCTTAGAACAGCTATCGGTGATGTGATGATTTTCATGCAATAACGAAGGGACAGCTGATGATTGACTCCGGTTCATAAATTGCTTAACGGTTCGCCACCATGCTTTTTGTTTTTACGTTTACTGCTTTTAATGAAGCACCTAGTTTATCTTTATATTTCTCTTCTGCTACTTTTAGGTGCTCTTGGTACTGGTTTCGAATATTATTGTAAATACCCCACAGATGAGCGTCATGTTTCTTGTCTTTTGCTTTATTATATGCTCGTGTGACTTTCCGCTTTTCACAGCGGGGCGCAGAACTGTACCAGGGTAAGTCAGAAGGACGCACGGTTATTGTTTTGCCAGGGATCGTTTGTTTTGCAACATGAAGAAATAACTTGGTCCAACTTTCACAACAATCGTCGATATTATCAGATTCAAAAAAACACTCGTCCCAATTTTTTTGATTAAGGGATTGTCTAAATCTATTAAAATCAGCCTGTTCGTACTATCAAATATATCTTTTATAGGATGGATCTTTTTTGCGCCGAAAAAGTAAGTTTGAAGCAACCACAGAATGATCGCAATTGGAAATAGGCGGAAGGACTCGAGTTTCCTTAACAAAGTTTGGTATGTTGGAGATAATTCGGTCAAGATAAGTGGAGGTAGTGGCTGTTATTCTGGTTGGTTCGTTTATGCGGTGTGTTAATAGGTTGCGTTACAAAACTGTTTTAATTTATTACCCGAAGGAGTATTAAAATCAGAATTCAGATCACCCATTAAGATAATATTCTGTATATTGCCAGATTTAATTAAGCCGAGGCAGTCTTTTAATTTATCCCAGAAAGAAACTGGTGAGTTAGGGGGCCTATAGACAATACCAAGTAAAAAAACTTATTATTTTGAGCTCTGACCTCAGCACCTAAAAGTTCGACATCGGGTACCTCCAAATCAGGACGGGGAGAAACAGCTAGAGCTTGAGATACAAATAATGCTACACTGCCCCCGATCTGATTGGGACGGTCTGTACGAATAATATTGTGGTAGCCAGATAAGATTAAATCATTGTCGGGTGTGTTGTTCGAAAGAAATGTCTCTGATAGGGAGATAATATCGAATTCCTGAACTATATCTGTTTTGATGTTTCTAAGTTTGTCTGAATTTAAGCTACGAACATTGATGTGGCAAAGTGTGATGTCACAGAGGTCACCAATGGGCCCTGGGTTAAGATGGATGTCTCCTGCTAAAAGTAAAAGCATAAGCAGAACCTTTGATATAAATTCGTTAAGACGATATTTGTGTTTTTGTGAGAATAAAATAGAAATCTAGTATAAATAAAGCCGCGCTCTTAGTCTGCGAGTGTAGGCGATGCTCACTGAGTCACCTCTCCATGCACCATGTAAACATGACAAATATGAACAAATAAATAAGAGAATACCACTGACTCATAGACGAAATTAACTTGTTACAATTGGAAATGTTCGTAATGTCCTGGATGGCTGCACACAGGCAAAAGGGATAATCAGTTTTCAAAAGCCTCATAAAAGTAAACATTTTATGAAACGTAGTACTGACAATATGTTGACTTATAAATATAGTAAAACTCCAAAAATAGCTTAGACGGGGTTCTTCATTTAGCACTGTGATTATAAATGTAACAAATCGACCACACATAATACATGAAT
This sequence comes from Hermodice carunculata, assembly GCA_964020975.1. Classification (NCBI taxonomy): domain Eukaryota; kingdom Metazoa; phylum Annelida; class Polychaeta; order Eunicida; family Amphinomidae; genus Hermodice; species Hermodice carunculata. The sequence continues at coordinate 57,013,826 of OZ026622.1, read as the reverse complement.
GTACGTGTAATGATAATGTTAAACAAGACAACTGATTAGCACTTGAAAGCAAATTGAATATCTTGCTCGCCAGAAAAATTAGCAGAAAATATGTTGAAGTTGACCCGACACTCAGACTGATAAGTACACAATCGCTCGTATATAATTAAATGATCGGTTTGATGCACAACAGATACAGTATTTTCTCAGAATAAACATAAGTGTGGCGACTGGCTGCGCAGAGTGTCTGAAAGTTATCATGGGTAAAGTACCACTGTAAAAATAAATGTAAAGTATCTTGATATTACTTATTGTGAAAGTTTTGACACTGGTTATGTAGTTTGTTAACCATAAACATGCCATGGATAATAGAATAAACACACCCTTAATTGTTTGATGAACACAAAATACTTGAAAAACAATCATTAAGGTATCAATTTGAATTGGCCCAACACATAAACACATAAAAGAAAGGTGTACAACAACAAGTAACACAAAGTGGTACAATGCACAATAAGAACGCTTGGAAACGCAAGTGATGGCCGTAGGAAAAAAACAGAAAAAATACACACGGAACTGCTAGATATACATATTCAGCTGTAGGCCCATCAAAACTTGGATTGGCAGTTTCAGATAATGGTAATAAAGCAAATATGAAAGAAACAGACCTCATGGGCGAGTTACATTAACATAATAGTGGTACGGACTTGATGTTTGCTCTTGATGGACGTATAGTTTTATATTGTAGTAGTTATGAAACAGTTTAACAGGCTGAATTGGAAACAAAATTACTGACAGGCGCGTGAAACTACTGTATAGATCGGGCACGTGAAGTATCAAGAAACAACACGAACAAATACTATAAAGGTTGAATTATGGTTTCTCAGAATACAAGAATGGTGCGTGTGGCCAACAAAGGGGTAGATACGTGATATAACTAAAACATGAAATGAAATACGTTGCATGTCAATCAGGCAAATAATCGAATGCCATGGAAATACGTGGGGTTCAGCATGCATGAATTAATACGTGATACATCTTGAACATGAAATAATAAAGTCTTGGTCACAAAGTGTGGTAGCTCGGGCAATTAATCAAATATCATGAGAAAGCTTAAGTGTTTCACCGGAAGAATTATTGCGTGGTACAACTTGAACAAGAAAAAAAAAACCTCAACATGAAATAAAGGACCGAAATAAATAACTTGGTAACAAAATGCTGTAGTTCCGTCAAGCAAATAATTAAATAACATGGAAACAATTAGGGTTTCACATGGATGAATCGGTGTATGAAACAGCTTAAAATAAAGTGAACATGTGTACACCTTTGATTACAATATGTGATATCTCAATCAGGCAGATAGTTGAATACCGTGGAAACACATAAATGGATGAAGTCTGGCCTTTTTATAATGAGAAGTCATGCTTTTCAAAATTATGCAACATGAGGGCTAATTAAAGTTTTAAATCTTCAATATGTTATATACTATAGTAGATGTTGTTCAGAGTGTACAGGAATTCGATCATAGCAAGGTAAAGGTCATCTCAAATGTCAAGGTCATGTCAAGGTCAAAGGTCATGTCAAGTTAGAAGGTCAATTTTAGGCCAAAATGTCATTTTTTATGCCAAGGTTCACTTCAGGTAGAGGTCATCTCAAGGTCAAAGGTCAGTTCATGGTCACAGGTCACTTTCGATGGTGGCTTTCTCTGGCCATTACGTGGTCATTTTTTTCCAATTTTGATCATGGTGGGCTCAAATTGTAGCTATTGTAACACTGCACATTTTTGAAATTTACATGTGACCTCTAAATGTCAAAAGTCAAAGTCATTTGGACCTTTGAAAGTTTCATCCAGTCATAACTTGGCCAATTTCCATCCAATTATAATTATGTTGGACACAAATTGTAGGTATTTTAACACTACCCATTTTTATAAGAACATGTATCCTCAAAGGGCCAAAGGTCAAGGTCGTTTGGCCCTTTGAAAGTTTCATCTTGCCATAACTTGGTTAATTTTTATCCGAATTGGTTCATGTTGGGCTTAAATTGTGGGTATTATAACACTGCACATTTTTGCAATTTATATGTGACCTGTAAAAGCCAAAGGTCAAGGTCATTTGGACTTTGAAATTTGCATCCATCCATAAGCTTAATGTAATGTGCAGTACCAAAGGATAAAAGTTTCCGTATTTAATATTTACAACTTTTGAAGGCACACAGATTTGCTTTGAAGCAAATCTTCTTTTCTAGTTTTTTATTTTTTGTTATCATAAATTTGTTAATTTTTGGCAAATTCTTTTCAAAAAATCTATGATTTTTCACATCAGGAAAATATGATTTCACGTCAGCGAAATTATGTTTTACGTAAGCGAAATCAAATTTCACTTAAGTATGATATGATAGGATATAACATGATATGAATAAATTGTGTCCGGTCTATATATTAAATAGTTTATATGTGAAATCACATAATGCGTAGCATAAGTACAGGGTGAGTACTGGACTTCACTAACGTGACTTAGAGTCATACTTAAGAGAACGTTATTTCTCTTTAAATGAATTAACATTTTACTAGAAAGCAACGAACTGTCGTTAAGTCTCAATGCATGTTAATGAGGATAGCTGGCAATTTAGATAAAGTGACAAATAAAGTGTACTTATATTTTACTAAAGTAAACTAAACTTATCATTCGAGTGAATTGCACAAATCTTACATTACTTTAATGACATCACATATAACTTAAGTCAAACTTCATTACACTTAACCGGTATGTATTCAGTTTCCCTTAAGTAACATTAGTTTTAACGCAGCATTGATAATTGCATTTAGTTGAATTATATATTATTTAGATGAAATACAGTTTCACTTGAGTAATATAAATCAGCACTCAAGCAAAGGGCACAAGTTCTCTAACGTTTCATTTAAACGATCACATTTTTGTCAAATGTCAAACTGAAATGTTTCAACACTTAAGTGTTGAAACATTTCAGTTAAGTTTTACCTAAGTGATATGTAATTCAACTTAAGTGACATGTGTTCCAGATATGGTATTTCATTTTCAAGTCATTTTGGCTCATAATTTTCTTGAACCTGTAGCATCGTGTTCACAAACAAAAAGTTTATGGAAAGTCAAACATGAGCAACAGCGCAAGTACTGCATTATTTGGTCACCAGAGCTAAAATACGGAAATGAGCCTCTTATTAAGCCACCAAGAGGACCAATCTTAGAAATTACTATATAAAAGCGAATGAGTGTGATAAAATGTATATTGTATAGATTCGATAAGATTTTGCTTTTGATTGTTCCTCTTGATGGCTTCATCTTAAAATGCAGATTCCTTGGAAATGTCATAAATGTGTTTTTCTATCTCACCAACATTTTTTCTACAATCATCTGCCCATATACATTGACTTTTAAATATGTCACGTGGCCATGTTGGCCACCATCTTGAATTTTTCATAGAGATACCGTTTTTATTCCAAAATGTGTTGGTGACTTTGTTGAAAAGCTAAAATAGGTGGTAAAGCTTTTGTTAAGTAGGTGCGATTAGCTCCTCGATTAAAGTGTTCGCTATGATAGTGCCAAGATGAATAAAATAAAATGAAACGAAACCCGTACACACTGAAACGAAATTATACAAAACGAGGATAGAAGCATTGGCCGTAAAAGACACGTTACTTTGGGTTCAGATCTATTTGACAAACGGACAACATGGAGTAGCTGTACACTGGCAGGTATAATATCCTGTTTCAATCGAATACGGGGTAGTGCCGTTCTGGAAGGATCCATTGCGGTCCTCTCCTTTTTTGTAACTTCTATCAATGATCTAAATCATATTAGGCACTCAACAGTCACTTTATATGCAGCCGATAATGCAGGTCTTTGTTTGGAAGAAGTAAACGGCTATACTATGGTAAATATCCGAGAATTGTGAGTATCGATGTTTTTGGAACAGTCTGATAGACTTAGTACCTATAGATATGTGGTTGGTTTGGGTCAACCCACGAGCTCAATCTGCTAAAAAAATTGAGTGTACTAGACTATCGTTTGCTCATGAGTGTAACCAAAATGCTTGTGTGTAGTCACTGCTGTTGCCACTATTTGATTATGTAGATATTTTTGGTCATCATGTAGGAAAACATCACAAAAACGGCTATTGTCTCGATTATAGAGATGGAGAACTAATCAGAACTCTTTAAATGCCAAATTTTGGAGTGAGTCAACAGCTTTTCTGTGGAACTAGAGGCATGCTGGTACTTGAAAATGAAAGGTCTTGTTACGATAAATACGAATCTGAGATCCTTATCATATTCAGACTAGTTTCACTTTAGTAGATCGACTTTAGACATGATTGGCACTGAAACAGTTAAGGGACCGCCTACTCCCACCCCCATGTGCATATGACAAAGTGGTATGGAGTTGCACTGTGACACTGCTCTTGTACGGAAGTCCATAAATGTATTACATCAAAAGACAATTAAAGAAGGAAGTTTTCCAGGACTTTCTGCTGATGGGTCACTCATTAGCCATATGGATTCTTGTCACCACAGTGGGCAGGCTTAATCCCCTCTGAAGATTCATGTTGCAATATGATCCAGCGTCATATACCCTAGCAACAATTACAACAGCGACATGGAGATAAAGTAGCCTGTTATATGAATGAAAACAAGCAGCCAACTGCAACTTGCATAAGACACAGGTGGTCAAAGTTATTGCCTTCATCAAGGCAACTGAAACTTGGCTTTGGAATAGACACCATAATCAACTGTATAGACGGATGAGTAGTATGCATTTATGAAGCTAGTGGTACAACCAAACTAACTTGATTGTCTTCACAATTTTATGGACATGTGAAAGATCAAGCATCATATGCTTGTGTGTCCAGCTGTCTGAAACAAAAAAAATAACGTCAATCGGGCACTTGCAACTGTTCAGAGGGCAACCTATGCCATAATAGGGTGAATAACAAACCGTGCCCCTTCCATGCATCCACCCCACCCCCAATATCAGCAACAATACCAACACAATAAGAACTGACCTGCACAGAAACATACAAGATTTTATTTTCATTCATATATAACATTTTGTGAGCAAAAGTGACACATGCATATTCTGGACATTTGTATTGCTACATACGTGAAAGGTGGCATGAGAAGAATTTGTAAACTTTAAGCTACATTGTGCTCCTTACAGCACAAAATTCCCATGGCACACACTAGCTACATGAATGGCACTCACATCATGTATTCTTTAAAACTGTCCTGGCAATACATGTACAGAAATCTTATGTGTACTTTGCACAAGATAATACCAACAGTTGTACTGCACACGAGGGCAACAGAACACAAGTTATTTCCTAATGCCACATATTTAAAAACATGCATTCCTGGAATCTCATCTAACCAAGCAGGAAAGATGGGTACCTTTGTGCAGGTTAATATAGTTTTGCTGTTGATGTACTCTGATTTTAATTATTTCATGTACCACAAAATCATGGATAAATAGCTACGAAAATCTTTCATCACAGTAATAATTCTAACCTGGACAGGAGTAATAGTTTCCAATGGTTTATGCGAAGACCTTTGAGTGAAATGAAAAACCGAGATATACATGACGCAATATAAACAACAGCCTGTATTATACATAGCACAACAGTGAAGTTAAGTGAATGTTTATCAGTAATAAAACCACACGACAGGAACTAGATTCCAGTTGGCCACATGCCATCATAAAAAGCATACACAGTGCTGCATTTATTTCACTAATTAGAAGAAAGAAGTCACAATGAATTACCGAAGGAATGCCTGTACCCCAAAGGCACTTCATGTAGGCGTTGCCAAATGCATGGAGAGAGCAAAGAATTGACTTATTTAATGATGCCTGATGAGAAATGGTTATCTATAACTAAGAGCCTGAACGATATACAAGTGGATATTATTGACACATGGAAGGCAAATAGGAAAATATCGCTTAACTTAAAAAAAGTGCTACAATTTCAATATTTTCAGGTAGCACTCAGCAATTTCATTTATAGATGTCTTCCAGGGATCGACCTCAAGGACCCTATCTTGACACCACTTAGCAAAATGAGCCCACTTTGAATCATATACTTTCAAAGACATGGCTCAAAGTTTCCCTGTTGTGACTCATGCTGCCATCTTGTGCGAAAAGCCAGTATCAACAAGGACCTATGGATTGTCGTGGAACATGTTGGCCGTTGGCTGCGGTAGCAATGTGTTCCACTCTGGAAGCGCCCCCTGGAGGCCCCAGACTGAGGTTTAGTAGCTCCACTGTCCAAAGCCTCCTGGGCCATCAAGGAACCACTAATATTACTTCCACCTCCTCCTCGTGAATCTTCTGAAGGACCTTTGGGAGTAGAGGAGTTGGAGAGTAGGCATGAACCCACGTGCCACTCCAATGTATTTTTAGTGTCTCTGAGCCAAGCTCTGACTCAATACAGTGTTCCGAAAATGTTGGACCCTTTGTAGGAGGGTCAAGTTTGTCTCTTGTCAGAAAACTTTTTCGAGTGAACACCTTCATATTCTGGCACATGACTGCTCCATCTGTGCCATCACTTGTAAAATCTGACAAACTGTTGGTGACAAGCCCACACACCTGGCCAAGCGGGTGGCTATCCCGGACAGGGCCACCGCTTTGGTGTCTGAGGCTGACAGGGCCTGGATCATGGACCTACTGTCCTTGATCAAGCCCTGCAGTACTTGATCCTGCACTAACACACCTGGTCTAGTCTCCTTTTTGTCCTTACACAATTAGACAAAAAGCTAATCTGTGGGACTCTTGGTGTAGTATTCCACACTTTCTCCAGCAGTAGTAAGGCCTCAGGCATTTTCGAATATTTTGTAAGCAAGTTTCAAGTTTGCAGTGGCCTCTGTTGCCCTGAGCAGGGGTCAATCAGAAAATATAATCTTGTGGTATGAATTTTTGGAGAGATAGGGCCTAAAAGGTCAAGTACCTATTAGTAGTCTATAGGTAATGAATCATGCCATATAGTATGGATTAATCTTATAACAAAATAAAGAATGTTTGTGGGACTAGCTTATTTTATGACAGTTACAAAGTTGTCTGATGCATTCATTAAAAACATTGTGCAACTCAGTTCGATGTGTAAAAGAACATCTTAGTGAAGCACAAATCATCTTCATGGTTTTCATGACTTTAACCATAACTTTATAAGACATTGGATCAGAAGAAAAGTACAAGTGCTCAGTCTTCATCATGTTGATTTGTGTATAGAGTATCAAAAATATAATACAGGATCATATCTCTGAAATGAGGCACCATCCACATGCATGTATACAAGAGACAATACCCTGTAGTTCTAAAAATTCACAGTTTGCCACCATGTCCCATGCAAATGGAGCCACGTTAAAGACAGTCACTGAATAACAGGTATGAATTTAAGCTACAGTTTAAACCTGGTACCCTAAAATTCAATTTAAAATGTCTAAATCTAGTATCTTCATGCACATAGCCATATTTTGTGGTACTAATATCTTGTGGCAGTTATTTTCCTGAATAGCATAATGCCATATTTGATGACAAACAGTCAGCATATGCTACACTTACCACGACTTGTTTATTGATACATCTCATTATCACTTAGCAAAAGATTTCCTATTCTTAATCATTACCACAGTAACATAGCTGCCCATTAAGAAATGCCCATTTGTGTTACATAGTTGCATTATCTTCATGAGCTGTCCTTTCACACACCTCAATATATGCCAAACAAGGCACCAAAGAACAAAAATGAAGCTTTTCCATTTGGCAACTTATTAAACTTTTCCTTTTCGGCATTGTTTTTCTTTTTCGTGAATTCCTTCCGAACATACATGTGTTTGTGTGCATGCACATATATATTTTCAAACATCATTAAAATTCTTACAATAAACCATACTCAAAATTATTCGTTACATCATTGTTGCATATAAAAAATGCAGTTTTGCAGCAATGGTCAACTGTGAAATGCCAGGAGTAAGTCTGCCCACAATTATAGGTACACACATACATGATACAGCCAATATTATAACATCTTATTTGAATACAAAGCTAAAGAATAGTAATACACATACATCATTTATGATCACTGTAAAAATCTTCAAAATGGTCGGATAGAAATGGTGATACACGTGTAACTGTTTTCATGTTTATGGTAAATCTGTTCCCAAAATCTGTGCTCCTACTGTCATACATATGATGAACAAAACCAGGTGTAACCACAAACACTGTGACACTGATCACATACCATTCTTTTCCCATGCAATAAGGAACATTCTAATATGTTTCTTTGGTTCCTAAGGGCCTTCAGCCAATCAGGGAACAGGATTGCTAGTCATCATGAGATGTTCATGGCTTGGAACTTCAACAAGTGCCTGGTTGAACAGTGTATGGAGCTTGCTGCTGTCATACATGTAGATGAGGAAAGACTGGTGCAATAAGTAAGATTGTAATAACCCTTCAACATCAGATAATTGATTTTACTACTCATCCAGGGGTCACTGCAGGCACATCCACCCACTTTGGGCTGCCCTTGACCTCAGCCCAACAGCTTCAATCAGGAGTAATCCTTCAATTTGCGATGTGCTTGCAATGACTTGTGAATCATAAGTCATAAATTCGACATTCGAAGTCGCCACAGATTGCCAACAAAAGCTGCTTGTCAATCCCATGTACATGTATCACTTTTGCTGTATTGCCAACCTGTCTAGCTTATCACAAAACAATGGAGTTCTTAAGTTTATAGAGAGTAAAAGTAATAAATACATGTCACCATGGTCAACCTGCAAGTTTCTCTGCAAAACAGAACAACAAAACAACCAGAAATATACTGCTTTTGTGGCTAAAAGCATAATTGGAATAAACCATGTATCTGGATGAATGATGGTTGTTTTTGCTTTGGTAAAATTGATACTGCCAGCTTAACTGTCAAAACTACTACAAATATGAAATTATTATCACACCAAAGTACAATTAATATCTTCTGTAACAGATACAGTGTCAAAGTGGCAATTCAAGGCCCAGATAAAAACATACTAAATTTCTTCCAAAGAAGACAGTTAAAGCAATCCAATAATAAAAATAATATATGTACATAATACAAACTTTTCCTAAGATATCATGCATTTCATTTAATTTCTTAGGAAGACAGTTGAGCAATTCAATAATTTGAAGAAAAAAAATATATATAGATGAAATACATATCTTTCCTTTGATTTTAAAAGAAAACATAAACCTTGTGAGATTTAGCAAATCGACATTCAAAAAAACTACGCTAATGTACATACATTGGAGGTTCCTGATTGATTACTTTAAGATTACTCTTATCCTTTAAATTGTACAGCTACTACATGAACGACTTTTTAAAACCTGAGATACCACTGTGGTGTATCTCTATCAAGCAGTCTTACAGCTTTCAGTGCTCATCACATCCTAAGTCAATCTCCTAAAGTTAAACTGGTCTGAATAATCATTACGATACCAGATTGTCATTCCTTGTAAAAAGCCCTTTCATTCAAGTACCAGCATGCCTATAGTTCCAGAGAGAATACCCCAGGTCGACAGCTTTTCTCACTACGCATTGGGCACAATGTACCCAATGCATGATGAGAAAAGCTGTTGACTCAGTTCAAAATTTGGCACTAAAAATATGCAAATAATTGATAACACTACTTACCAACAAATACAATGGCAGTACTCAGCAGTTCAGCTGATTTATTCCTGATCAACAATAGCCTACTAAAATAGCATTAATTTCTTTTCGCTGACACTTTTTTTTTAACTCTGACTGTCATTCTTTGTAAAGTTGTTGCACTATAAATTGCACGTGAGTTTGACAACAAGTGCAAAATGAAATAATTGTTTGAGCTGAGTAGCCTTGTGAAACATGCTGCCTTATGCTTTTAGTAATTGCCAAAAATACCAATAAAAGCTTGGAGATCCCTGCTAGAGAGTTAGTTTGTTATTATGTCAAAGTTCGTTTAACAGCATGTGATAAAAGAATCTTACATATGGGATCACATTGGGGACACAAATTGAGATATTTTTCAGCAATTGCCTGGTCTAGCCTCTCAAAAACTGAAAAAATGCCACAAATATTAAACGGAAGGCTCTCCTGAACCTTAAATTCCGGCTTATTAACTTAAGATAGTCACCATAATTAGTGGATATGTGTTGAAGTATGAAGACATTTTTTATTATTTTTTCAGGGAAGATAAAACTTCAAATCTATTTACACTCTATAAGCAAGGTTTCCACCATTAGATGACATATTATATATATTTCAACCAACAGGAACATTGTGCATTAAGGTTATGGAACATCCATGGTAACTACTAATGAATAGTGAACAGTATTGTTGGTGCACCCTGCAGAAACATGCAACAAAAACAAGCTGCAGCACACCACACAGTAAAGTGGCACAACAAAAAGACACAAATACAACTGCTCTAGCCTGTCACATTAGCACTCAGGTATGTGAACTAGAACCTAACTGACCCATTGTGTTTCCTGGAATTTTTGTGTTAACACTTTCACAGCCTAGTCTCTGATAAGAGTTCTGTTTTTCCCCGTGATCCTTGAAGATTTACCCATGATGCCTGACGATTACTTTGAAGTTCCATACACTCTGTACTTCTTATGATTGAGACAACATAATGCATTTCCCTCTAAGAAATTAGGCAAACAGGCTGAAACATCATTCATGCATTTTTCCATATGCTAAGTCATTGTTATAGTAAAATTGTTACACCAAACATGATAATTCATGAAAGCCTTCCCTTAATCAGAAATGGCACATCAGGTTATATGTAGGTGTATAAATACCAACTGACTGCACTATACAGTAGCTACTTGGCACTTCAAGCTTATATGCGGAGTAAACTGTAGCCTCCTAGTAGCAAGGCATTGGGGTATAGTATAGCTATGGTGAAGAAACAATATTATTCTAGAAGTTATTTATATCAAATTGACTATAATGATATCTAACAAACACTTTGAGCATTCAGTTATCCCCTGTGTATGCTACTTTTCTATATCAATAAACCATGGTTTATTTCATATACATGTACATGACAGAGTACCAATACACTTTAATTCCAAATATGGGACTAGCACAGAGGCCAATACCTGTACCTCAATACACATGTAAAGCCCCTTCTTCATTTTAGCCTCAACCTTAACAAATGTGCCATGAAGGAATCCCATGCCATGTATACAACCATGCACTTGGTGTATACAAAAGTACATACCTTCCATTAAAGACCTGCCCTCCTGCCATCCATGCAAAGCCTCATGACATACAAGTGGTTTACATGACAGGTGAAGTCACATATTATAATGACTCTGCCCAGTAAAGTCAGGTTTGCGGTTACCAGAGCCAAGTGGTCTTTAACAGCAATGGTCTTACATGACATGTACCATACAAATGTACATGTATACATTGCCCCAGACTAAGTATTGCCTGCATTACGTCTATGTTACTATCTGAGCTTGTCCAGTGCTGTCCAGCTGAAAATCTCTAGCAAAATTTTCTTTACTTGTAGCATTTTTTCCACTTCTTTCGATAAGAAACACTTATTTTTGAGAAAATTTGTAGCAATTTTGAAGAGCACTGTAGCAAAAGTTTGCTACAATGCTCCAGTTGGACAGCCCTGTTGTCAAAAAGTGTCCCATTAAGCAGCTGGTCTGTCATTTGTTTAAAAGATTATCTAGGTACATACTTCATGAAGATAATACAAAATTTTCTTTCTATTGTAAATGTTTTCATTAAAAATGTACCAACATGTCATAAAAAATCGTTTTAGCTATTTAGTCCCACTGCACCATTAACATGCAAAAAACGCAACTCTTGCCATGCAAATAAATTTAACATAATTAACATTTCACTATTTTAAATGACCACTGTAAATTTGTGCATCTTAATATGAATTTATCCTTGGGTCTTGATACTTGTGTACCATAGGTGTCAACTCTCCCGTTTTCATCAGGAGTCTCCTGTTTTGGAGACTCAAAAAAGTTCTTGAAATGACAGGGATTTTGAGGCAAAATTTACTCTTTTCTTTGATTTCATGCACTTTTTACAAGAACCTCCTGGTCACACGTCTTTAGGGGTTGACACCTATGGTGTAGGTCAAGTTTTATAAAACAAATTTAGACAAAGCACAAAACACACATGAACAGATTGTACAGAAAAAGTATTTGCTATACTAATATGCCCCCATCAGCAGCAAGCAGGGACATAAATAATGATCACAAACAGTTAAAATAAACATATTTATGGGGAAGGGGTTACAATTCCCAAACTAGATGCAACACATTCCAAGAAAATTTGTCCTGCAGAAATATTAATGCTTCTCTGGTCATGATGCTTGAACCCATTTGATCACAATCATGATGACGTATACCCATCTGATCTGATCTGCTCCTGCATCTTGATCCCTCATAGAAAATGCAGTACCTCCTTTAAACTAAGCCCTCTGTCCTGACACCTAAATGTACTGATTGAAATGTAACCCTTTTCTTTTTGAGAGAATCAGTTTCCCTACAATATATGTAGCATATGTCACCAACAGATGGAGCCACCAGCACATGGTAACTTATTGCATGACTAACTCCTTCCTGTTGGCAACGACTGCCCTGTCAGAGCAGGGCTACACCCATACTTGTCGGTTACTTGGTGGAAAGGTACCGGTGGTGTCATCTGTTGTCACCATAAACTATTAACTGGTCTTGTGCAAGGCGTTTGGTCATTGTCCCTTTATTCTAGGTCTTCTGCAAGATAAAATGTTTCTTAAAGGCATGCATGCCATTTTTTTTTTCTAATGGAATATCAAAGGTCTATCCTATTTATACAAAATGCTACATACATCTTCCTGTCTCCAGTAGAGACAAAGCATCATGCAGGAAACCTAATTTTACCTCAAGATGGTCCCTGCAGGGACAGCTATGAGAAACTTTGGTGTATCAAGTAAAAAAATCCATTGAACATTATTCGCTTATAAAATAAAAACTTAAAAATACATACCAGTATATATATATAGTTATATCAATTTTATTTCAAGCCAAAGACAGCCTGGTAATTTAAAACAAATTCTTAGGAGAGCAAACTTTGAATCAAGGGACAGTCAAGGCGGGAGCAAAAAATGTGGTCTTCCTCGTTGTAAGAATTGTATAAACATGATAGTTACTGACACAATTTCGCTGGACACAACCGGAAAGCTACCAAACTTTCAAATTAGAACACAAATGGACTCTTTGAGTAAACATTTGATTTATGCGATTGTCTGTAGAGGATGCAATGAGGTACACATAGGATCTACAGGCAACGAACTACGCAGGCGCAGGACTGTACACAGACAGCAAATACGGGTGCCTGAGACAAAGCAAATCCAGCTCAGTGAACATATTGATAGTTGTTCCAATCTTGTGCCTTAATTCTTTGTATGTCCCATATTTCAGATGTCAAATGATTCTGACATAGAAAGAGAGCAAAAAGAATTCACATTCCAATGTAAATACAAGGCTAGACTGAATAGTGTAATTTACTAATTATTCATAGTAATCTGGGACAAATTAGGCCTATTTTCATTACAAGTCGTTTATTATTAATTGATATGGCAATGACGTCATGTAATAGACCTAAATCAGTAACGTAATAAATGAACGTCATAATATGCTTCTATGCTAATAGATTTCACTATAACAAGAGATAACGTCAAGATTATACTGGACTGAAAATTATTTCAACATCTATGCATTATGGAGCTTGACAATGAATTAAAATGCTGAAACCGGTCGCGTCTGAAACGCAAAAAATGCTTTTATACTTATTTATATATAGTTATATATATCAAAAAGATATTCCATTTGTGTTCCATGAGAGTTGGTGATACATTGAAAACTGTCTTTGGACTCCATGTATATGAATACAGTTCCTTGTTTTGATAATGAGTTGGTGATCAAAGCACCTTTGCTCGGACATGAAACACTCCTAGGAACATCTATGCTATGGAAAACAAAGCTATCAGTGCTCTCCATGTGGAACTGTTTGAAATAACACAAAGCATGATGTGTTCTTGCCTCACTATGTTATATCAGACACAACAAAAAGAACATGGAGAACAGGATTCCACTGACACTTTATATGAAATTATTTCACTTCAGCAGTTCATGAAAGACATGGAAAAGAAGTCAACCTTCTGAATGATGATCGTTTTGCCCAATTAAAAAATAGATTGGACAATAAAATGCAAGAGCTGGCATCAGCTGGAGCAGTGGTGAACAGAAGGCAGACATAAATTGTTACGGATGATGAACAGAAACAACTTTGGATATTAAGCATACTACACAATGAATTCCCCCAACAATCATTGGATACTGTGATTTCTATGTTTGGCCTACATTTTGCCTTAAGAGCTGGCCAAAAGCACACGGACTGGATAGTTGCCGACTCTCAAATAAACTCTATTTGTCTTCTTGTCCGGAACCACTTCCTAGTAGTCATTACCCTATTCTGAACTCTTTATTCTCCATAAGCTAACCTGCCACTGTCTAATCTATATACATTTATACGGAAGTACTATTGTCCATATTGCACATGTTTTTCTGTAGAATTTTGAAATGCGTTGTATTAACCCAAATAAATTAAAGGGTCTTCAGCAGTAAATGTAAAATATCCAGGTTGATGGGGATGGAAGCTGTTACTTGCAGTATCAGGTAGGTATATGCAAGGCAAGGCAAGACAATGAGGTTTGAAACACCAATGACTCCAAGCAAAATGTGTGTGAGCATATGAAAATAAAAAGGCTTTCACTGTATACACCAGTGCTTGGTATAATAATCCTATATTTTCAAGTTATAGAACAAATCACTCCTTCAGAGTTAAGGTAGCTTTACATTTTTACAATGAAGGCTACCATGAAGAGTTAATTTGCAAGACAACTGGGGAACAATCAAATGCAGTATGCTCTGAAAAATGGGTCAATGCTAGACAGAAAAGGGATATAAGCAAGACACTTGCCTGCACATCCCTGTCCCATCCCATCAGAAAACCAGTCAAGACAGAGCCATCAACTCATTGTCAACTGATACCCTGAGTACTTTGTAGTGGAATGGTTAAAGACAGAGTGTCTCACACAGCACAAGCAGTGGCTAGAAGTCTTAAAGCTGGACTTACTATCAATGTAAAGGTGTGCAAATGACTCTATAAGACTAGAGACATGCAAATGTGTTTTGACGGTTACAGATCAACTTATCGTTAGATCCATTATCAATGCATCATAGGGACACACGTTTGTCAATCCCATATGTAATTACAGGCAATAAAAAGGTTGATTTCACTTTAAGTAAGTAATTCTGTATATCTTTTTCAACTACAAATCTACTGTTACCACCACAAAATAGTTCCCTAATAAAACAGTGCATGACATCACCAAGTTTTTTTTCGGTGTAAATGGTGTCCTGTGGTGTCCTGTGGTGTAAAAGGCTGTTCCAGAGCTGATTATAAAGACCTGCCCATGTTGATACAAGCAGACCACACAGGCTACCAGTACCATACCCATAGTGCCTGCTATATTCACATCAGGCAGTACATACTTCTTTTGTCCACATATACCTCAGGTACAGATCCAGAGTTCAAAAATCTGTAGCCAAAATTGGAAATATAGGCTTAATTAATATTCTGTCACAACCCTTTAATAATTCATTTTATAACATTTCTGCCGGTTGCAAATTTTTGAAGTCAAATTCAAGATACATCAGCATTTGGATGATTGACTAGAGTTAAAGTGGTTTCTGATTCCCAGGAATGCATGGTTACAGAACGCAAAATGTAAATCTATATTCCCAGGAATGCACGGCTACAGAGTGTAAGATCTAAAAGGCCACCTACAAAACACGAGGTTCTTACAAAATTAGCAAATCCAACCTTGTATACAGTGTAAGTTGTGTGTGATTTTCACAACTTGCCATTCTGTCAGTGTATTCAGAGAAAAGAGCACAGATTTATATTAATTACCTACTTTATTTCACACAAAGTTGGGGTTGCTTATTAGGGTGTGGGCACTAAATATCCGGAGAAAATTGAGTGATGCCTTCAGGATACCTCACCATAAAATCATTATATATATATAAAGATGATGACATGCCTTCCAATCCATGAATGTGTCCCTATGGACAATGGCTCCCCCTATCCAAGGGTCAGTAATCTGGGGGTCCCCAGTAGTCACCATGCACACAGCAGTGTAGGGGACAGCATCCCCTGCAGTCATCTCTATATTTAATTCAATAAACTACCTTTTATTGCAATGCAAATCTTCATTTTGGCTGACGTGGCCAGTAAGTCAACTTCATAATGCAGCACCAAATTTCCCCATTATAGAGGGTATTATTACCATATATATGGGCTTTTAGAGTTCATGGTTGCTGTTACAGCAGCCTAATTCCCTACCCACCCTCCTAAAATTATCCTTTTTCATCAACACAAGGGACAATTCTATCCATTCAGCACTTTCACACTCAAACCACCAAAAACTGATATAAAATTGTTGCTTGATAAAAATGTTTTACTTAATTTCCTCTGAACGGGAAACATTTTGAAGGAGAGTGGTAGATGATATCTAGACAGCCACTCCAACTCCAACTCTTTCTTTGGTGTACGTTGTGCACTTTGGGCTGAACCCAAACAAAGTTCTTGATTCAGTCATATCTCCTGCAGAATAAGGTGAATAGAATTCTAAGACATCATCCAAGATTGTCAGAAGTTGTGGAAGGCCATAATTGGTGATTATTCTATAAGATGCACTGAACCAGTTACCTCATGGATTTGAGATTATAAGCCATCCTGGGCACAGCTCAAAGGTCCTTAATTCGTCATTGGCAAGATCAGCCATTATTCTGAATCTCTGGTCACACCTACATGTACATGTATATTACTGTCCTTAATGTCTGTGGTATGGAATATTCCTTCCTCATCACTGGCTTGGACCTGCTATTATCACCAACATCTGGGTTGTGGAACTTTACATTTCTCCACCATCAGTCTTCAAGCCCCTGGTGTAACTAATATCTGTGTCATGGAATAATTCTCCCTCACCATAGTCTCTGAGCTCCTGATGCCCCTTGTCCTGCTGCTGCGCTCACCATTTGTTCTTGTGCTATGCCGCCAGGTGGCGGCCCTCCAGCTGGTGTGAAAGTCGTGGGATTGTTCACAGGAGGTTTTGGCTTCACATTCTTCTTCTTCATGAAGTACGTGACCTGTCCAGGGATCTCTGCCAGCACCTCCTTGGCCAGATGGGCCTTGCTTGACTGAATGTTGTTGCCATAGCGACCACCTAAGAACTCCCTCATTGGCACAAACTGCATGGCAAAATAACATTCATGTGGTAAATTCATTGGAACTTACATGAAGTTTGTATAATTTAACATTTCTCATAAGAGTTTTATTTGTTACAAAAGACTAGTACATGAACGTGTACTATGCATTTTGCACAATTTGGAACTGTACAGTTAATCAGTGTATGTCTGCATGAACCACTTGATACAATATACACAATTACATGTGAACATTTACTATCTTAGAAATTCCACAGCTTTTCTTTTTGAAGATATTTATAATTGTGTCTATTAAAATAAACTTAAACAACAACACGTAGGTATTTGGAAGACCATACTACCAACTGTTATGTATTCAAGATGTCTAATACATTCAGCAATCACATGTACAGGTAAAATTACCCGACACTTTGCATGCTGTGTAGGATACAAAGTCGCAAGAGGGCTATGGAGAAATACACCCAGAACAGTGAGACTGATGAATGTTGCATGTGCATTCTTGAGGTCTAACAACAGTTAAAGGTGCAACATGAGTGATTTTTGGACAGACCTGAACAATGTCTCTCTCTGCATATCGGCCCATGGCCTTGAGTCTTACTTCATCTGCATCCAGCTCCTCCATTGCTGAAACAGAGCCAAACCACTAAAAGCTTGAAAGGCATATTACAGTGTGTTTTGTCAGCCAGTTTCTTGAATATACAACATTTATAGAATATGGCAAACTTTACCCAGAATCATTGCATGATGTGGTCACACACTCTAGATTAAAAGAGAAAAACAAACCAGTAAAGGCGGTTACAGTAGTACCTGTCACCAAAGACCACCCCTAGGGAGGATCAAAATGTGGTCTTAAAAGGCAGGTGGTCTCTCATTAGGGTGGTCGTTCGTGACAGGTACTACTGTATATCCCATGTTCTACCCTCAAACAATGCTGCTGTACACTGATCTACACAATGTCAATGCCCACCATGCCACCTGACACCTGTATTGTTACACCCACAATCCTGATTGACAGCTGTCACAATGTGATGTCTATACAGTAGTCCCTGTCACGAGAGACCACCCTCTCATGAGAGACCACTTTTCAGATTCCCAAGTCCCATACTTCCCATGTTAATTTATCTGTCATGAAAGACCACCTGTCTCATAAGACCACTTTTTTGTTGCTGTAGGGGGGTCTCTGGTGACAGGGACCACTGTACTAGCTACATCTGCAAGTCTGATTGACAGTTGTCATACTTGTGATGACTGCATAACACGTACCTACACCATAATTCTGATTGACAGCTGTCACATCTGTGATGTTTGCATTACCTACACCCACTACTTTGATTACAAGCTGTCGTATCTTGGATGGTTGCATTACCTACAACCACTATCCAGATTTCCAGCAGTCATATCTGTGAAATCTGCCTCAGCCACACCCACAATCCTGATTGACAGCAGTCTTACCAGTATTAAAGATCCACATCATCTACTCCAATACCGGAGCTACAGCTCTCTGACCAATGATGTATGCATTGCCCCCACCCACTCTCCTGATTGACAGCTGTCTAACATGTGACATCTGCATTGTCCACACCCACTACTTGATGGACAGCTGTTTTACCTGTGAAGTCTGCATCACCAACGCCTACTATGATGATTGACATGGGAAGACTGGATGCCTGAAAAGGGAGTACAAATACACTGTTACATAGAATCAGATTTGCCATTGAATACACTCCATAAGAGTAAAATAATCCAGTAAAAATTCACTGAAAGCATGCAACATACATGTAGAATACCATGAACCAACTATGGTTAAAACAAAAATGTTGATGCCAAAAATTGCATGTAAGTATATACAGTAGATGGCTGGCTGGTCAAGTCACAGCGTACCTTTGACGAACAGCTCCTGGAGGAGTAGGACCTGACATGTCCATCTCCAACATGAGGTCATCAGTCGCACTACACTTGCCAAGGAAGTTTATCAACACAGGTCGTCACAGCATTAATGCTACAGTGATTTACATCTTTCAGCACTACATGTAAATTGTATATAGACACAACAGCCTTCCATTGGTGGCTTCAGGGGCAATGTGCCTGACACATGCAGAAAAGCCGTTAGCCTCCATTTTTTTTTTTATTGCTGGAAATGCAGATACATGTATGCTGGTACTTGAACAAAAGGTCTTATTAAGAAGAATTGGAATGTGATATGACATAAATCCGTTAGGTTTAGCAGTGAGATAGGTAACATGGAAGTCAAACCCCATACGCACACTGACAATGGCCTCCTTGGTCTGCTGCATGTCTGTGATGACTCCGTCGGTCAGTATGAGCAATATGAAGTAATGGGATCCATCCTGGATGGCTGCAGCAAACCTGTACATCAACACAGACCACTATAAACTATATGTACATCATTCAAAATATTGCAGGGCAAGAAAATTCATTTTGAAACTACCGGTCTGTAGCACAAGTACACAATATATTCACTTGTCCTCCCTCATAATATCACTTGTGCTAACAAAGTGTACCTAAGTTTCGGTTTTAAAAAGCATGTTTATCATTACGTCATTAAGTGAGTTTAGGTGTCTGTTATGCTAACAAAATTTGACATTTAACAGATGACGAATTTTGCCCAAAAAAATTACTTGTCCATGGGACAAGTGAAATTGAAAGTCATTTGTCCTCAAAAGGATTTCACTTGTCTTGGACACAGGATCCTAGGAATTTCCGTAACCTGCATTGGCAGGTGAAAACAGTTTCACTCATGTCTTCCTGACTACCAGACATCGTACCTGTGTATTTTCATGTAAAGTGGTCCATGTGTTGAAAGGCCATTCCAATGAGAGATCCCTGTCTTGAAAGACTGCTCTAAATTTTAAAAGTACTTTGCTTACTTTTCACTTTACATGAAACATCATCTGTCTCTTAAGAGACCACCATAATAAGACTACACAAGTGTAAGAGCCTGGTTGTAAATCCTAGATTGCACAAGTGCAGCGGCGGAGTGTTAGGATACACAAGATGTAGCCTGCTGAAGGCGGACCAATGGGTGTATCCTCCTACACTGTGTAGCCTACTGAAGGCGGGCCACTGGGTGTACCCTCCTACACTGTGCATCCTGCTGAAGGCAGGCCACTGGGTGTACCCTCCTACACTGTGTAGCCTACTGAAGGCGGGCCACTGGGTGTATCCTCCTACACTGTGTAGCCTACTGAAGGCGGGCCACTGGGTGTATCCTCCTACACTGTGTAGCCTGCTGAAGGCGGGCCACTGGGTGTATCCTCCTACACTGTGTAGCCTGCTGAAGGCGGGCCACTGGGTGTATCCTCCTACACTGTGTAGCCTGCTAAAGGCGGGCCACTGGGTGTATCCTCCTACACTGTGTAGCCTGCTGAAGGCAGGCCACTCGGTGTATCCTCCTACACTACGACTACCACAGTTCTTTGCAGAATTGGCCAAGCACCTTCACCAGAGTTATTTTATATTTATCACATGCATGTGTACATGTACATGTACATGTAGTCCAAAGTAGCTGAAAACTGAAATAAAAACTTACATTCTACTGATAAAAAAGTTTTGATCATCCGGTGTTAAAATAGTTCAATGGAGTGTGGATTGATTGCAAGCACAGAGTGAGAGTATGGATCAGTTATAAATTCTCACTGTGCAAAATGGCCCATCCATGGCTAATTAGCACCACACACACATGAAACCAGAGTCATGCCCTGGGGCATGAATGTCTCACCAGCGTAATTCAAGCCACTCTGAAGTTTTTTGTTGACGGACAGACAGACAGACGGACGGGAAATGACTGCTGTCACTGAAGTCTTTTCAACTGCTGTACATTATACATTTCAATGTACAGGACAATTTGCTTCCTTCAGCAGACAGGTCAATGACACCTCAGCCACTGATGATCTTTCTCACTATTATCAGTTGATATTAGACTATTCACCCCCATCCCAATCAACACCCACCCCCATCCTAATTAACACCCACACCCATCCCAATCACCAAAAAATATTTTCAAATCAAAGCAAAAACATTTGAGCTAAAATATTTGCATGCACTTCTTAATTTTGAATATAATTTTTAATACTTCATCTTCATTATCATAATTATGCCTCCTTTTTGATATGTTGCCAGGGAACCATATTGACCATGCAAAAACTATTGTAATGAGCAGATTTTGATGCTGTAGACAGCAGGAGACAAGCACGGAGCCCTGACATCTGCTCAATCTGCATAACATAGGCACACTGACCTGGCCACATGGTTGATGACGGGGCTGAAGTTGGTGGGTCCATAGAGCTGTACCGCCTGCAGAGTGCGGTGGTATGCCTGCTGTACCCCCTCTATACCACTGCAGTAGGGGTTTGCTGGGTTACCATTCTGACAAACATAGAACATACCGAACATGTAAATGGCAATCTAATGTGAATTCATTTAATTTGGCTGTGTTCTTATTTTTGCTTATTTTGCGGATGCTTCAAAACCGTGAAAATAAGTAGCTAGTGAAATATATTTCTAACATAGTATTGATAGGAATTATGATACAAATAGTGAATTTAAAGTTTCAGTGAAAGGTCTAAAATGTAAAAACCGTGAAAATTAATGCCCGTGAATAGAAATATATTCACAATACTTTATACTGGGCAAAATAAACATGGCTTGACACATGTAGGCCTACATGTGGCCATGTTTTCTTTCACAGATTTCATCGGGAACTGTCATACTGATCCAACAAACCCACTTCCAAAATACAATTAAGAAATATATGACAATTTGTGGTTTGCATATCCCTTTGACTAAGAATAAATTTGATGTGTCAACAGTCATATACTATCTGCAAGGTGACAAGCACTAAATGGATGAATGTAAAACAGTGAATTCCACTGGTCCTAACAGAAGGCTTACTGCCAGAAACATGACTGTAGTTAGTATATGTTACATGTTCTTGTATGTACATGTACATAGGCCCAGGTTGCACTGCAGCACATCCAGGTCACTCACCCCTCAAAAGGGATATCACCACAGTTTCCCCTGCAGCACTCTCATGATAGAAATACTATTCTCACATAATTGGCGGTTGTTTCTTTTTTGTGATTACCGTATCTGTCCATCATTCATGGTGGATAACTTTGCCAAATTGTTAGACTACATTTCCTATTGGTTTATTTAACCAAGGGGTGGGGACTACGTTCTTATGCATGCTTAATCAGAATGGATCAGGTCATCCTGCTACCTGGGTCATATCACATACCGCATGGTGAGGAAAGCAGTCCTCATTATTAGTCATCAATGAATGAGTACTTTTTTCCATTAAATTCTGATCACCCTATTAATCATATTTCTCATTTTTACTTTGTACTTACAAGTTAGTCACTGTAAATTTGTTGTTAAAATGCATTAAAGAAATTTGGAAGTACATTTTTTTTGACAAAAGAATGTATTTTATTGACATGTAAATCTCCAGCTCTGCATAGACGGGCATGAAGTAGCACAGAGTTTGAATAGAAAAATATCAAAACTAAAATGGCTATTTCAAAGCTTGAAAAGTAATCAACGAACAGTGTGTTTTGGTGATTTCTAACAGTTTGAAGTATGTGAAAACAAATTTGGCATTGGCCGTGATGGATAAAGTTTCTGGTACTTGTTGGATTTTACAGTTTCGGCTTGGCAAGCCTTGAACAACTCATGCCATAAAAATATTATCCACCAAGGCTCACCAATGCTAGATTTTCTATTTCCAGTCATTTTGTGCAGACAGAGTGTATACTCACCAAAGCAAACTCATGTGAAACAACTCCATCTGGTGGCAGCCGAGCACCAAACCCTAAAGCTGGAAACATCTTGTCTCTGAAAATGGAGAAGTTGACAAGAGTACCAGCTGAGCAAGATATTTTCTTGCCCGAAGACATCAATAAGACCTCAAACTACCAACACAATGAAAATAGGTACTTGCACATAAGGATTATAAATGCAGAGGCCAATACACGTGTACTAGATATCATGGAGGTGCACAGCATTACACAGTACATGTAGTACATAGTAGTCACATACAAATACATGTACCTAAGCATATGTATATGTACATGTTTGTATGCTTAGAAATAGTAAATTGAGGAATCCACTTATCTTTTTCTCACTTTAACTCATCTGGAAGGACACGAGACTGGATTAACATGATCCTACTGTAAATACAACATGATCAAGACTACACTCACGAGTCATAGTCCTGTATAATTTCACCCACTGCCTGGAGGGCTGCAGCATACTGGTTGGGTTGGTAGGGACTCATATAGTGTAGAGAGGTGGGACTCATAGGGTTACCATTAGACGCTGTGAAGTCTATGGCAACTGTAAAATTCAGCTGTAATCTGCAAACATAAAAATATCAAACATATATCCTACTCACTCTGGTCAAATACATGTATGTGATGTGCAGCTCACATTTCAATTCAGAGTTACATGATGTACATGCACGTGATTGTATACATGTATGTTCCATTTCAGATTTACACTGCCAGTTCTATGAAACTTTGACCATTGTTGACATGCACATTTTTAACCCTTTCCACTCAAACCAGCCAAACCGGGTGGTGGTCAAAAGTGCTTCTGCTTCAGTGTTTTCAACCAATTTCAACAGTAATGAACAACAATTATGACTGAGAATTGCAGAGGAGCCCTATCACGATCATATGCCCCAGTTCAACAACCTTCCTTGGCATGAGTTGGGCACTTAGTGCCCAATTGATGCCAAGGAAAGTTGTTGACTCAAATGTCAATTCAAGAGGGAAAGGGTTAATGCATAATACTGCTACCTGTCGACATTCTCGATGTCTAACATGACCAGATAAAATCAATGGATACAGATGGTCCTCCATTTTAGATACTTTACAGTGTTATTGATGGACTTTTTAGATACTTTGCAACATTATTGATACACTTCCTATCAGATGAGTAACAATGTTATTGATGGTCCACCTATAAGATACTTAACAATGTTATTGATGGTCCTCCTGTAAGATACTTTACAATGTTATTGATGGTACCCAATTTAGATATTTTGCAATATTCCAGTTACTGATGGTCCTCCTATTGAATGCTTTACAATGTTATTGATGGTCCTCCTTTTAGATACTTTACAATTTCAATGTTACTGATGGCCCTCTTATTAAATATTTTACATGGTTATTGATGGTCCTCCTTTTAGATACTTTGTGATATCAATGTTATTGATGGTCCTCTTATTTAATACTTTGCACAGCTATCGCCAAACCTCCTTTTAGATACTTTACAATATCAATGTTACTGACGGTCCTCTTATTAAATACTTTACACGGTTGTTGATGGTCCTCTTTTTCAATACTTTACAATATCAATGGTCCTCCTTTTAGATACTTCACAATAACAATGTTACTGATGGTCGTCTTATTAAATACTTTACACGGTTATTGATGGTCCTCCTTTTAGATACTTTACAATATCAATGTTACTGATGGTCCTCTTATTAAATACTTTCCATGGTTATTGATGTCCTCCTTTTCGATACTTTACATTATCAATGCTACTGATGGTCCTCTTATTACATACTTTATATGACTTTTTCAGAAAGTTGCACAGGGAAGATTACAATTACAAGGGTTCAGAAGAGGTTCAGTGTTTAGAGGAAGAGGAACGTATAGCATGGATTTTAGGTTTGAAAGGTGGCTTTCTGGGAGGCAGGAAAGGTAATAAAAATGTACAGGACTACCTGGTAGGATGCTGGGAGAAAAGGAATGAAATAATAGAGTTAGAAGGCAACAGGTTAAATTAGAATCCCACAGTACAGGGAGGGGAAGGAATGGGAATGGTGGTAGCCCTTATAAGGGCACCCATGGGGGCTCCCATGGGAAAAGCCTGAGCCTTAGAGGCGGGGATAGGGTGTGAGAGGGATGGAATTTTTTTTTTTTTTTACCCTGGGCCACCTGTGTCACAGGACCGCGGCAGACAAGCGGAGAGCCACCGTATTATTATTATCATTGATGTCCTCCTTTGAGATACATTAATGTTATTATTGGTCTTCCGGTTTGTAATTTGCATACTTTGAATTTTGATTGCCCAAAATTGTCTGAGTATATTTGTCTATTGAAGGCCCAAAGCCTCAAGCACATGTCTAAAGCCAAAAAAGAAATCAAAAATGACCTAAAAGTGTCTTTTGCTCTCCAATAAGGGCTTTTCTGTCCATAATAGTTTGGTTTTTAGTTTACACATTTATAGCAGTCAGTATTGAGAAAACATCTGTATGGCCACTCTATAAAGCTGTATGAAGATAGAAAGTCCTCACTGAAAGTATCAATAACACTGACAAGTAGTATGAGGGAGCTAGTAAAACCCTCCTCACTATTGTTGCTGTATGTCAACAGCTGGCCTTTGTGTAAGTTGCAGACATGGTGCCAAAGCCCACCAAAGCAGTCTGTGGACTCTTGTCTAAGTACACAGATCAGAAGGATTAATGAGGAATACATTAACTCTTTCAGTGCCAATCACGTCTAAAGTCGATCTACTAAAGTGAAACCAGTCTGAATTATCATTAGGATCTCAGATTCATATTCCTCATAAAAAGACCTTTCATTCACATACCAGCATGCCTCTAGCTGCAGAGAAAATATCCCAGGACAACAGCTTTTCTCGGTGCGCATTGTGTGCATTGCCCCCAATGCACGCAGAGAAAAGCTGTTGAGTCAGTCCAAAATTTGGCACTTCAAGCATTAATATCATTGGATGATCATTATTATAAACTACTTTTTTTCACTGGCCATAGATTACATATCTAAATGGTTTTATTGTGGGTGAACAGGGTCTGACCTTTGACTCATCAACTGGTGTATAAATACTTACCCGCCCCTCACATAGTCCAGGAAGGAATGCTCTGTCTCTGTGTGAATGTTCATTAAACTGCACTGAAATACACAACCAACATCAAACACTTATATTTACTGAATACTAATCAAACTGCATTGAAATACACAGCCAACTTAAAACTCAATATCAGCAGTGGAATCTAGAAATTTGTTGGGGGGAGGGGAGGGAGTGGGGATTGCTGAAAGTGTGCCTAGCCCCCAATGGAGCCACGGGGCAGAGCCTGTGAAACCTTTGAAATTTACCCTTTTAACCCTTTACCTGGCATTAGAAACTGAAAGCCCCCAAAATCATATTGTTGGCCCATAAATATGTATCAAACTTGAATACCCACTGAGGAGAAAAAGCAAGAAGACCCTTTTTTATTTGTTTTTGGGAGGGGGGTGCAATAACACCTGCCCCATTCCTGGATCCACCCCTGAATATTTACATTTACACAAATTTGCTAACAAACATTATGTCTGTAATGATAATTACTATAAATCTGTACATTTTACACCCTTCTTTTTCTCAATTGAATTTGTTTTAGTCTTGAATGCAAACAAATGAAAACATGAAATAAAGCCTATTGTGTACATAAAGAACTTCCAAAATTGTTTACATTACAAAGGCAAGCTCATTTGCTGTGAAATAAAACCTTTACTTCCTGATCGTTGGATATTGCTCTCCCGCCAAAGAAAAAAGAAGCTTCAAAAACGTTTTATGTCATATCTTTTCCATGACAAGTACATGTATGTAAACACAATATCCTTCACCATGAGCCACTGGGCCTCCAAAGCAGACCAAGCACCACGCAGTCTCTACAACACACGTGGAGTGGAGCAATAAAGCCGATATTTGTCTGTTTAGAGGAAAACATGCATATTTTTTTGCTGTCAAATTTATAGGAATGACACACATTATACTTACTGTGCCTGAGTTTTTATACGATTTTTTCTTAGCTCTTTTCTTGGGATTTATGACCTACAAGAAAGAGCAGACATTTTAGATCTGATAAAAATGTACTGAAACTTACATACAGGGAATTTCTGACAATACTTAGAGCATGATGAGCCTACAGTGTGAACCACTCAGAATCACCATTGTACACACAGCGTTTTCTCCCCAAACATGAAAATATAACACGAACATAATAATCGAAATGTCTTCCGAACTCAGCATGAGTTGGTCTGATAGTTATAACGAAAATTGATACACACTCCTTAAAAGGCTTCTCACAATATGCTAAGACTTATATTATTAACCATTATGAAATTAACTGTACCATTATTAATTGTCACATCTGCAACAGACGATAATTAGTCATATCATATGTATTATTGTCACTTAGTCTATCAACTTAAGTTTTGTAATATCTGCCATCATTCAGTCTACAGTACTGTGTTAGATTTCTTACAGTGTACAAGTTTAAACATAGTAATTAAGCATAATATATCCTTAGGGTGGCCTACATGTCACAGTCAGCGACTGCTCAGAGTCTTAATGTATGGTCTCCTGGTTTAAAACTTATTAATATATTCTTGTACCACATTGTATAGTCTTCTTTAGACCAAATCTACCTACCTACCTACCTACCTACCTACCTACCTACCTATTGATATATATATATCTATGTTGTGATGATAACACATACAAGATTGCTAATCATATAACTTTGTAGTAGTAGTATTTTTATTAACTGAAAAGGGTCATGAGTGACCCATCCGTGCAGAATACAATACAAATTTAGTTAACCATAACAAACAAATGGTGTAAAGAGCCAAAGTAGTAACATTTAACATCAGTTAACATTTAACCTTGAACACAAGTTAGACAGGGACAGGTTAGCTTATGGAGAGTAAAGAGTTTGGATTGCAGAATAGGGTAATGACTACTAGGAAGTGGTTTTGGACAAAAAGACACAAATACATAATGGTATTTGGCCCCCAAGAACTTTGTTATTGATAGTATGACATTTATGCAATAGGAACTTGGGTCAAAATTAGCTCTTATGTGTGTATTCACCCCAATACACAACTGAATACACAAACATTTGGATGGCTAGAGCTGTGTATTCCCATTAGTTTGTATGTTAAAACAACCTTAAATAAACCAGTCACTTTTGCAGCTGTGGTTACATGATTTTTGTGAGGGTTTTTAGTTATGCATCTAGACTTACTGTCTGAAATTTGGTGTTTCCATGTGCAGTAGTTTTCAAGTTATCAAGTTGCAAGTTACAATGTAAAGTAATGGTAATACACAATTCTAGCCCTCCACTGACTGCAGCGCCCTCTTTTAGGCAGTTCTTGAACCTTCTGATGTCGCCCTTGCCTATTAAACAATTTCTAATCTTACAGTCTCTAGGAGCAACCATAATAGAGTAACTGTTCTCACACACCACAATTAGGAGGGGTCCCATTATGGATGACTAGTACATTCAGGTCTGTTATTCTTATCCAAACATTTAAAGAGAAATTTACCTAAATGAAATAATACTGCCTTAATTTTACAAGACATAACTTCTACAAATTTCTTATTTCTAGACCAAGTATCGAATCCGGTCATATATTGTCTACAGACAGAAAATAAAATTTGTCTCTCATTTTCATGACTAGTTTATTCAACTAAAATATGAACTAATTAACAAACTTAATTTGTTCTGGTGCTTCCATCTTTTGACAACTGTGCATTGAAGATCAGCTTAATTGTCTGCATTGAGAATGCTGCAAACTTCTCCCAGCTATCAAATTTGATAGCAATAGTGTCGTATATAATACATGCGGGTCATAAACAGATTGGATTTATGATCCAGACATGGCCAATACTTAAGTGGGGAGACTCTTCTCTTCCAACAGTCACAGAGAAAAACATGCTTCCTGTCTAGTACACATGGCCAGTCAATCAAACAAACACGTCACATACTTGTGACAAATGGCATTACAATTTAATTCAGATCACTGTCCAGTAGATTGGGAGCCAACATGTGACTGACATCATATTTAAACACTAACAAGAATACAAGTTGCCCATACCTGTGGTCAAGTAATTCTGCCCTTTAAGAGGCTGACATATCTAACGCAGCATTCAGTTTCTGCTGAATCACAGAGCAGAGAGTTGGAACAGAGACCAACTCCCTGTAACTAGTAAAGTTTAACATAAACATTTATGTTTACCCTGGGGTTGAACAGAACTCACTCTCCTCTGAGGAGTCCCATTATGGATGAAACTGGTCAGGCATTTTGGCACATCATATATCTACATGTATATTCATCAAAACTTGCCTTGCCTTGCCTTTACCATATAAATTAGTAATTTAAATACTTGGGGTTGAGGCAAGAAGGTGATTTATGGGTCCACAATGGCTGCAGGCAGACGCTATCCAAATGATCATGATGGATAATTGCCTTTCCCTTTTAATCAAGATGGAGTCAACAGCTTTCCTTTGGGGCAAGTTGGGCATTGAGTTCCCAGCCCACATCAAGGAAACCTGTTGACCGTCAACATGCTATTCTGATAAGGTTTGTCAACAATTTTCATTTAAATAGTTAAGATTAAAACTTGTAAAAAAAAAAAATCAGTGCAGCAGGCAATATTTCACCTGCAGCCATTTTGTGGCCAGCTTAAGGGGCGAAAGAGATATGGCAAAAGAGATATGGCGAAGTCCCAACCCACAACATGGAGGCTGCATGGCACAAACACAAATACAAGCACACGACTGTATGAGTAACATGTACAGCACATTATCATTACCTGCTTTACTATTTACCAGGCATAAAGCATTACCATATGCCCTCAATAGTCATTACAAGTATATACATGTACTAATTTACCTCGTAGACATTCTGGTGTCCTGGGCCTCGACTTAGCTCCCTCATGGTGGTGAAAAACTCCCCAATGAAGTCATGCCTACTGCAAAAATGAAATTGTAAGACCATTCCATGTTTAACTGTGGGCCAAGCATAAAAGCAGTTTGTATCTGGTGTCCCAGCCGAAAACATATGAAATTATTTTGAAAAAAAAACAAAAACTGGTGCATATGTAGTGGTACCTGCTCTAAAGACCACCTCCAATTTAAGACCGCTCTTCCAAGACCCTTTGCTGTGTTTCCTTGTTAAATATACCTCCAATTTAAGACCACCTGCAGTATGAGACCACTTTTTGTTGACTGTAGGGGCGGTCTTAAATAGCAGGTACCACTGTATCATAATCTTAAGATTCTCAGGCCAAGAAGTTCATCTCTTTTACATTCATGATACACGTAATATTGAAAATAATGCAACAAAACTGAATGTGCAGTACCAAAAAAAAACACAGTGGTTGTTCCTTGCAATACGGAATTGTTCCAATTTCTGATGTAAATGTCTTGTTAGATACAGAACTAAAACTCTTAGAAATTCGTTTTCACTGTCATGTATCTGTAAATATGTTTTTTGCCTGGGACAACAGTTACTATTACACATAGCACATTGCATTGCAAAGGATATGTTACATACATGTATACGGTGCTCCCTCTTTATAACGCTGGTGTTGGGATCCACAGAACAGACCGTGTTATAGCAAAACTGCCTTATAACAGAGGGACTTTTAACATAGAAGTAATGGGAAAACTATGTCAGTGGGAACCATGGTTCACACTATGTTATATCAGAAACTGCCTTGTAATGAGGGGTATTATAAGGAGAGGGCACTGCGTGCACATACAAGGACCGTGCTCCGATATAAATGTAAAAATGAACTATTTTCTATACTGTGTGAAATATCTATATGTGTCCGCATGCGACTTGACTACATATAATTATGTATTACAATGCAAGGTTCCAATACATTTTTTTACACATTCTGCATGTTCATGAATTAGGCCAATATATTGAAGCTTTTACACTGACTTTCATTTGCATTACTTGCATTCAACACGTTGAATGCTTTCTTTCACAAAGTTTGTTAATTTTTTATGTCATTGGACTTTTGACTTAAGGACAGGTAAGACACCAAA
Source organism: Hermodice carunculata (assembly GCA_964020975.1). Taxonomy (NCBI): domain Eukaryota; kingdom Metazoa; phylum Annelida; class Polychaeta; order Eunicida; family Amphinomidae; genus Hermodice; species Hermodice carunculata. The sequence goes on along the minus strand of OZ026622.1, from coordinate 56,982,629 downwards.
AATAAATCTCACTTTAGTCAATCCTAGCTCAAACTGTATTTGCGTTAGGATAACATATCATATATGTGTGTAATCGTCATACTCCAAAGAATTTATATGGCCCGTATTTGGGTGTCTGTGATGTTAATTGTTGAATAAACAATTGAAAGTTGACCTCAAAGCATCCACCCCTTAAATGTCGATATAAGTCACTAATTATTTGTGATAAAATCATAATTACACTTGCATCTTAATCCTGACATATTGGCAACAAAAAACGATCCTACGATTTTTTATGTTTGGTTTCTTTCTTCTGTTATCCATCCTCAAAGTTTGACGTTTCAATTTTCCCTTTGATTTTCAGGATGTTCATTTTCTTCATTTCAGAGAAAAAGAACGAAGCAAAATTTAGAAAATCACTGAAATGTTTTTGCAGTTCAGACATTAAAGAATCAAAAGCCGTTAACCGGATTAAATTTCGCCAAGCAGTTTTCTTGGAATAACCATTCTTAGGTGGGGTTCTCGTCCTATTATCCTTTCTGAGAAAACAAGCTTCAAAGGCCTTTGATGTTGATCATTTGCCTCTGAAACAATACCAGTTGCTCAAGTTGAGCTGATATTTGTACAAAATGTAGAAAACATCGTCGCTGAACATTTGGGGAGGTTGTCAATCAATTTTTGGCCAATCACATGAATAAAAGAGCCTTTGAAGTACAGAAAGCATTATTCAGCGATCTGTCAAACGGCGACAGCGACAGTCTGGTTTCAAAGCATGACGTCATGGAGGCGGCCCTTCGGGCCCAGTGACCACAAGCCTGGCAACGAAAGTTGTGTTACCTTGCTTCGGTGGGCGGCTTACGGCCGCTCGTGGTCTGTGCACGGATGGCGGATTTGGTCTTCCGCCCCCTACCTCTTCATCCTGTTTTTAGGGATAGTATTTCATTGTATTTACTCCTATCTGTATACTTTATGTAGTAAGCTTGTTAGACTTGTCTGTACACTTTACTTAGTTAGCTTGTCATTATTTTTTAGTTATTTTGTCAAGGAGTTTCATTTCTCTTTCCAATCTGAATTTTGTAACGTTATTTTGTGTGTTTTCTCTGTTGTTCATGTTTATGCTTATTTCGATGTGTTTATTTGTACTTTTATTTCCTCATCCCTGGGTTTCGATAAAATACTGTCATGTATTGTTGATTAAAGTGTCAGTTTCTTTCCCCGCCTGTCTTTGGTGTGCAGGACCACTCGGGTAACCCATCACAGCACGGCCTTTGAAGGGACATCGTCAGACGATTGCCGCTTCTCTTGAACATTTAAAGTCTCCCTTCGTTAGAACATAAAACAAGCAAGATAACAATAAAGTAAACCACTAAGGCTATGATATGTTAGCATGTTTGCATCTTTTCCCTGCCAACAAACATACTTTCGGTATGTCGCCTTTTTTCACATTGCCGCCCTGATACCACTCTCCTTCTGCCATGGGCCGTTGCTACCTGCAGCCACGTGACAGGCTGTTAAGTATAATTGACGGGTGGCAATGTTCCATTTGGCGGCTGAAAACCAAAATAATGACACATGGACGTTCGGATGTCCACATGCTTGTGTGGTTTTTGACGTTTTTCTCATATTTCTACTGTAGTTAAAAGCTTGAAATTTTGACAACTAATAGAAAGGACATTCATCTTGTAAAAACCGTTAAAATCTCAAAATCGGCCATGCAAAGGTTTTTGGTGTCTTACCATGTATTTTGGGTCTGCAAGTTTAGTTGTGGCTGGACCTTTGGTAAAGTGACTGTACATGCATAATCCTATTTTTGTTTGATAACTTCCACATGATGCACAGCAGGTTTTGAATTCTACAGCCTATCCAACATGTATCAATACCGTGTAAATAAATGTTGCAGTCAGTTGTATATATTTGTCTTTTTACCATTTCTTGAGATTCAACTATTATATTAAAAGTAGAAGGGAATGAGAAAATGTGAGTGAAATACATGTGGTATGTATGTACAGACATACACGAAGTTTGCAGCATGTGAAGGGAGAACCCTACATATCTTTACCATCCCACTGGCCGAAAAGTAAACAACACCCCAGCACCTTGATAATGAGTGAAACAACAGCCTGTTTGTGGTCAGCTATAATACCATGTGTCTCCCATTAAACCCCGCCTACACCCATCAGTCAAAGCTGGCTGTTTCACTCGGTAGGGCCCTACCAACTTCTCCAGTTTAAGTTTTCTTGCCATTTTGCCTGCCTCAGATTTTGTGCAATCGGGCAAGATACACGTATGCTATGCACAAACAAACACACGCATGTATACATTGTATTTACAACCATGCAGTGTGTATTAAAATACAATTTATTTACAGTATATGTATATCAATGACAACAACATGATACAACATGATACAACAGCATATTACAGTTACCTGACATATGTGTATGTACAACCTGCTATATGTGCAGTAAATATATAGCCTACTCCTATGCAGCCTGATTAGAGATTCAATCATGGGTGTATGAGTGTCCTGGCCAAACTTTGCACAGCAAGTGCATTCAAGCCATGCAGTCAAACTTTACTGAATGGACAGTGGGGTAGAAGCCTCAAATATGGTGACCTGTGATCCACCTTACTGAATGGACTGCAAGACACTAGCCTGGAATGTGGTAACCTGATAGAAAGAGTCCACATTACTGGATGGAAAGCAGAGCACAAGCCTCAAATGTGGTAATCTGATATCAGGAGTCCACCTCACCGAATGTATATGGATAGCAGGACACAAGCCTCCAATATGGTGATCTGATATCAGGAGTCCACATTAACTCATTCCATACCAGTCCCTGATTTTCCCATATATTTACCTAGATTTAAGATGACAATTGCATATTTAAATTCGTTATGAAAAGAGCTTTCATTCAAGTACCAACATGCCTATAGTCTTAAGTAAGTGGTTCTGGCACTGCCTGGCAAGTCATGCTGCAGCTGCTGTAAGGGCAGCTGAAGCATGGCTTGTCAGGCAGTGCCAGAACTACTGACCAAGGCCTGTGACCACAGTATGGAATGAGTTAATGGATGAATAGCCAGAAACAAGCCTCAAATGTAGTGATCTGACATCAGGAGTCCACATATTACTGAATGGATAGCAGGACACCAGCCTCAAAGTGGTAATTTGGTACATGTGTATCATTCACTCACTTCCCTGCTCTCCACTTGTTCATGGTGTCAGATCATCACTTGTGATGTAAAATGATGCACAAGCACACATTTAAGAGAGAGAGAGAGAGAGAGAGAGAGATGACAAATGAACCATGTGCCAACTGGTACCCCCCCCCCCCCACATTACACTGCTCAATACATGTGCCCTAGGGTGTACCCATACATTGATACATTATGATGGACCATGGACCTGTACTGGCTGGTGAACCCTTTAACACATGACAATGCTTTGACACATGGACCATGTTCCATCTGCTGTCCAACAGCTCACACACAGATACTCACCCTCCGTCACTGTCCCAGTCATAACATTCCACTTTGATAGATCTGCAGATACACAATTATTAAATAAACATCACATCACAAACAGCGTTTTCTCTTTTATTACTTTAAAATAGGGCACAAAAATGTACAGGTTTGTACACTCAGATACAGATACAGATACAGATACAGATTTATGCAATAAAATTGGAGATCTGTGATAACATACAATCATGTATATGTAGGACAATCTATTTTACAGGATTATTGTGCCAGTCAAGAAGTTACACATATTATGCTGAAAGAGGAATGCAGTGAATGGATCTTAATTAAACATTGGATATGGTCATTACCTGTCATAATCTCCATTACAAAGGGCCCGTACCATGATGGAAAAAGGCTGCCATGTTGGATTAAGTGTGCACTTGATAACCTCTGTTTTGTGAACTACTGTGTAGCTACAGAAAAACAAAAGATAAGTCCATTATACACAATATACCTTCATTCACAAAACTTCAATGACTACTTTTTGCCAAACTGTCATATAAATGCAGTGAAAACTCATTATAAGGACACCATCTGTTCCCAAAGAAATGTGTCGGATAACTGAATATGTCAGATAAATGAGTCATATAACAAAGAAAATGAACCTTTTCCCACGAAAATTTGTGTCATTATATTGAATATGTCAGATATGCGAGCGTCATTATAATGAGATTTCACTGTATATTTGATAAACAGGACATCCCTCATGAATACAGATTGAAGCATCAATGTTCTATATAGTGGTGACATCAAGTGAGTGTCAAAAGCACTAGACAAGTACATGACTGTATGCCACTCGAAAACACAATTCATCAAATGAACATGTAGGACATAAATTCCAATTAATTTCAAAATAAAAAAACAGACAGAGAGAAAGAGAGAAGTTTCTACAACAGCTGCGATTCTGGGACTACAATAATTCACACCACAACAAAGCAAACATGATTTTTTATTGTTTTTGTTTTTGGTTTCACTTGACTGGAGCTATGATTGATTGAATTATCTTGATATTGTTGGCCTATGAGAACTTTAAATTTCACAGTGCTTTATCTCAAATTACCAAGATTAAAAAATGTTTGAAAGAACAAAACATACGTGTATGTAGGCCACCCCCACATGACAGAGAAACATGGTCTTTAAAGAGGACCCAATACCCTAAAAGGATGGGCTTTATAAACATTGTGCAGTCACTCATAAGACATAGTCTGCATGGTGGGTATCACTACATGTATTTATTCTCACCTTCCATCTTCATTGCTGCGATAAAACACCAAGAAGGGATCTGACTTGCCAAAAAAATCCTTTTTGTCCAGACCTTTGGCTTGCAGTTGCATTTTAGTAATCTCTTTACAATTGCTGACTTCCTCTGCTCGAACTGAAAAACCAACAAGCATCAAATGACACTTCAATATTGTTACTTTTTAAGCGCTCCACTATCAGACTGACAATGAGGGCTTAATATATACACTGTGGACAGAATCACTCCAAATCTCATCTCCATGCCCTAATATGTCACTCAGATCCAGATGTGCATGTATGTATGTATGTACAGTGTACATACACTGTGGCATATCACTCCAAATCTCCATTCCAAATACACCACTGAGACTTACATGTATCTATGTACATATGCTGAAGACAGTATCAATCTAACTCTCCATTCCTAATACACCACTCAGACACACAATCATGTATTACAGTGCACATATGCTGTAGACGGTACTATTCCAGATCTCCATTCCTAATGTGCCACTCAAGACATACACGAGTCTATATGTACCATGCACATACACACGGTATACCAGATCAATCCAAATCTTGTCTCCACTCTTAATATACCACTCAGACATACATATATCTATGTATATACACTGAAAACAGTATCATCTAAAACTGCATTCTAAAAATGTCACTCAGACATACATGTAACTATAAATATACCCTTCAGATAGCATTAATCATATCTCCATTCCTAACACACCACTCAGACTAGTAAACATGAATCTATGTATATACAGATACATGTAGCATCAATCCATATTTTCATTCCTATTACACCACTCAGTCAAACATGAATCTATGTATATACACTGCATATAGCAACAATCCATATGTCCATTCCTAATACTCCATTCCTATCAGACCACTCAGACAAACATGTATCTATGTATAAACACTGTAGATAGCACTAATCCATGCTCCATTCCTAATACACCACTCAAACATGTATCTTTGTATATACACTGCAGAGAGCATTAATCCATAGCTCCATTCCTAATACACCACTCAAACATGTATCTATATATATACAGATAACATCAATCCATATCTCCATTCCTAATACACCACTCAGGCAAACAGATCTGTGTCTGAAGATGGCATTAATCCATATCTCCATTTCTAATACACCTCTCAAACAAACATGTATCTATGTACATGTATATACACTGTAGATAGCACTAATCCATATCTCCTAATACACCATCACATTCCAAATATCCATCCTTGAGTACATACCACTCCCTGACACTTGTATTCCTGACACAGCTGTGATTCACAGCATCATCCACATGCACACTGACTGTATTTGTCTGATATTGTGAACTATCAGCTTGGTGCTCAGAGGGTCCTTTGTGATTGGCGGGACCATCATTTGTATAGGTCACTGGCACATCTGTGCATGTAAGGAGCTCTTAATAATTTTTTTTTTCAATGGCTGTAATTATGAACCAATGGGGATGAACATAACATGTTTACAACTGTGACTCTCAAATTTGCCTTAAGTCAGCAGTCTTTCAAAGCAACATAAACATTTCAACTATCATTAAGAATTAAAAGATAGATTACCTGTTATTGTACCACAGTTGCCACCTGTTCCCCTGAAGGAAAAAAGGCACTTAAATAACACATGTATATTTAGTCGTCATGACTCCAGGACAGAACACCTTTGACTTGTATTTATAATACGTTTACATGTATTGGTCAGGACTCCAGAACAGCACAGCTTTAATTTGTATTTATTATACATTTACATGTAGCCAAGACTCCAGAGTAGAACACTTTTGATTTGTATTTATAATACGTTTGTTTACATGTAGTGGTCAGGACTCTAGAACAGCACAGCTTTAATTTGCACTTATTATACATTTACATGTAGCCAAGATTCCAGAGTAGGACACCTTTGATTTGTACATGTATTTATAATACATTTGTTTACATGTAGTGGTCAGGACTCTAGACAGCACACCTTTACTTTGTATTTATCATATGTATGCAGTAGCCAGATCTCCAGTACAGAACACCTTTGTATTCACAATACAATACATGTACACTGTATACATATATGTAGTGTTCAGAACTCAAAAACATCTTCATGCCCCTTCATAATGTAGCATATACCTTATTATGTAATAGAAATATGTGAAAATATACAAGAAATACACATGAACTTTTTGTCACTAAATGTCATGAAATCAGTTAAAAAATAAATTCTCAAGAAACACACATTTCATCTGTGAATATGTCATATTCGACAAGAGGCCCATGGACCTAATGCTCTGCTGATCACCATCACCAAAATATCTTTTTTGGAAATATACATGTATTCAATCCATGACCTTAAAAATTAATCACGGTTAGCCATACTATGCAATATCAAACTTTAACATGATACACATCTGTGATACACCTGGCATCATTCGCCTTTATCAAGATATAAATTAAGTGTTTTTGTAAATAGATCAAGGTCACAGTCATTGGGTAATGGTGACACAAATAGTAGGTCACCAAGCAGAATTTTATATACAATGTATTCAAGTGCAATTTTGATCTGGAGGCTTTATTCTCTTTGACATTGATGTGCAAACTACATCCCATCATTTACACAATCACCTCTTCCAAACTAACAAGTTTGGTGACCTTACAAAAATAGGTCAAGGTCACTGATCTTGCATAACATATTAGAATTGGACATGATCTATATACCCTATAAATCTGGCATGTCAAATTCAATCATTTTTTATAGATATGGAGTTCTGTACCTTTCAAGACATTTCAACCAATAATTTTGGTAAAATTATAGGTGGCACCACTAGTATCAGAAGCAACCAAGATTTGTATTTCTTCTACAATCCCACTAAATTAAATGCAGAATTACAAATTAAGGATCCTGGAATGGTCACAAAGTTTTCACAGTTTGGCCTGTATATTCATAATACAATTGGTGGCACCGCCAATAGTGACATTGACATACATTTTCATACCCTTGATAAGTCATAAAAGTTATATGGCCCTAGCTCAGAAACCGTGGGGTGCAGAGCACTCACTCCGAAGATGACCCTTATATTCCAACTGGCCATTTGACCTTGATCTCCAACTCAGATTAAAAAATGTTTGGTATTCAAAATCGGTGGCCTGCATCCAGCTTTCCATACATGGTCTGTTTGTTCAGATCCGGTAATAACTTCTTGACTTATCGAAGAAAAACAATAAACTTGGACAGGTGCCAAAGCCTACAATTATTGGGTCATGGTGACCCAAAAAGGTCACCAAGTACAGTTCCATGCACAATGTAATGGAGTGCAATGTAGATCTGGAGGCTCAATTCTCTTTGCCATTGATGTCCTAGCTGTTACAAATTTTAAATCACCTATTGCAACTTTAGAGCCCTGGTGCCCTCACAAATATAGGTCAAAGTCACTGAAATTATATAACATGCTAGCACTGGATATGGTCTATACATGTATATTCTATACATTTGGCAAATCTAATCTTTGAGATATGGAATGTTCCATCTTAAAACACATTTTGCCTTATAAGTTCCATCAAATTATATAGTTGGCACCACTAGTATCACAACCAATTTAGACTTGGACCTCCTCTGCAATTCTACTAAATTTAATGGAGATCCATCAAACATTAAGGGTGCTAGAGCAGTCACAAGATTTTCACATTTTGACCCATATACATGTATTACATACATTTAATGCTGCAGGTGGTGCTACCAATATCTAAATTGACCATTTTCAAACACTTGTTAAGTCCTGAAAGTTATATGGGGCCATCTTAAAAACTGTGGACTGACATGACTGATTACATAAGCTCTGCAACCTTGGGTCAGCAGAACTAAAAATGAGTAAAAACCCTGAAAAAATAAACTGTTAATCACTCAGACCTTGAGTCATTGACAGAATATATCAACTTAAACACAATAACGTATGTTCATGAAACCTAATCAAGTTTCATAAATTTTACCTTCTGTACATGTAGTGAGTGCAAAAATCTAAATTGGGAAACTACATGTATGAAAGAAACTTTTCTTATTTTAGCCTGGCCTGCTTCTCAGCAGGGTCTGATACACATCAAATATACTCCAGGAAATTAAAAGCAGGCCAGTGTACTTTTATCTGCATCAGTGGAGATTTTGGACATATTCCTTTTGTGAAGTACAGGTATGATGTGATAAAGTTTCTCAAGCAAAATGCTACTGTTGATACCAGAGCCATGCCCAGGGGGCATGAATGTCTCGCCAGCATAATTCAAGCCACTCCAAAGGTTTTCTACAATGCTCATTCAAGCATGATGTAACCAATGAATTGCAACAGTGATGGTACAAATGTGTAGTGACCATCACTGTCAATCATTTACCCTAGTATGAAAGCCCTACCCAGTGTAGTTAGTGGAATAAAGCCACTCCCAAGTTTTTGTATGGATGGCAGGACTGACAGATGGAAAGTGAGTGCTTAGTCTCGCCAACAGCTTTATGCTGGCGAAACTATAAGTGATATATACATGTATGTACATATAAATGTGTTTATAGATATATATATATATATATATATATATATATATACACACATATATATACAGTCACATATATACATATACATACACATACACATGTACGTGTATACGTACATGTGTGTATGCATGTATATATATATATATATATATATATATATATACACATATACATACATACATACATACATACATACATACATACATACATACATGTACATAGTACATATGAAGTGGTCTCTGCAGCTTTTCACCAGGCCAGGGCAATTTAATCCAAACAACTTGTTAACATGGGCTTGGATTACATAAGGACACCTCAAAAGTAAGCCTCCTGAAAAAAGGCACACTCTTGAAGCAAAACTCTCAAGAAATCATTAACAGTTGTATTCAAATTAAGGAGAATGTACTGCTTTTTACATATCTTTTGAAATCAGTTTATACTTTACGCCCTCAAAATCAAGACGAATGCTCCAGTTCATCAAGGCATAAAGTATTTGTCAGAAAAAAAGGAAGGCTGCAAAATAAATTTAAAGGTAATCAGAAATTGCAGGATCCATGCCCCCTCGCCTTATTTATAACCGTGCTAATCACAGTGTCTCATTTTGGAATGACTGCAATCAATAAAAACAGGCTATCACAGTGACCCAGATACTTGACCTAGTGACCTACTTTTATGCATGACACTCTTATGTTTCATGATTCTAAGTGAAAGGACAATGGAATTACAGCCCACATATGAAGTATAATGTAGTTTTACATGAATGTATCACTATGACCCAGATACTTGACCTAGTGACCTACTTTTGTTTATTGACACACCTTTAGGTGAAGATATGTGTGTGTGTGTGTGTGTGTGTGTGTGTGAAGTTTTATGAAACTAAGTCAAATAGTGGAAGAATTATACCCAAATGCGATTTTAGAAGAGTATGTCCCTGTGACCAAGATACTTGACTTAGAGACCTACTTTTGGTACATGACACACCCTTATGCCCAAATGCACCTGTGTGTAAAGTTACATTCATCTAAGTTGAAAGACAAGCAAATTATAGCCCAGACAAGATTAGCAGGACCAGATAATTGACCCAGTGAGCCACTTTCAGGTCAAGATATGTGTGTGTCAAGTTTCATGAAACTAACTTCAATAGTAAAGGAATAATAGCCCAACATAATTGTACAAGGATGTCACTGTGACCCATGACCTAGTTTTGGTACATGACACACCCTTGTGTATCTAGATGCATCAGTGTGTAAAGTTTCATTAATATAGGTTACACAGTAAAGGAATTATAGCCCAGACACTATTTTACAAGACTTATGTCATTGTGACCCAGATACTTGACCTAGTGACCTACTTTTAGTACATGACACACTCATATGTATACATGCATATGTGTGAAAATTTTCATTAACCTACGTTACATATTAAAGGAGTTGTAGCCCGGACATGATCTGACAAGAATATGTCACTGTGACCCAGATACTTTACCTAGTGTTCTACTTTTGGGTAAATGATGCGCTTATGTTTAGGTGCACCTGTGTGTAAAGCTTCACTTATTTGAGTTGAAGGACAATTGAATTATAGCCTGGACATGAATAGCAGAGACCAGATGCTTGACGAGGTGACCTACTTTTGTTTCATGACATACCTTTGGGTGAAGATATATGTGTGTGTCAAGTTTTATAAAACTAAGTTAAATAGTGAAGGAATTATAGCCCAGACATGATTTTACAACAATATGTCACCGTAACCCTGATACTTGACCTAGCGACTTACTTTTGGTTCATGACACATCCTTATGTCTAGATGCACCTGTGTGTAAAGTTTCATTTATGTAACTTGAAGGACAACAGAATTACAGTCCGGACATGAAGTGTAATGAAGTTTTACATGATTGTATCACTATGTCTCATATGCTTGACCTAGTGACCTACTTTTGTTTCATGACACACTTTTCGGTCAACATACATGTATGCGTGAAGTTTCATGAAACTAAGTTAAATAGTAATTTAAAAGGAATTATAGCCCGGGCATGATTTTATCAGAATATGTCACTGTGACCGAGATACTTCACCTAGGGACCTACTTTTGGTGCATGACACACCCTTATGTGTAGATGTATTTGTGTGTAAAGTATTATTGATCTAACTTACATAGTAAAGGAATTATAGCCCGGGCATGATTTTACAAGAATCTGTCGGTTTCATTAATCTCAGTTAGAGGACATTCAAGCAAATTATGGCCCACAAGAGAAAAGCGGACCAATGGACCCACAGATTCACAGAAAACGGGATTACTATATACCCTTCTCCGGTAGAAGCAGGGCATAAAAACACTGGAAGGAAAGAAAAAAGGACAGGGATCAAAAGTAAAAGAAAGGGCAAATCTCCTTTCAATTTTAAGCTGCAGAAAACACTGTATACGTCCAATAGTACACACCCCAGAGGCCGGTCCAGCCTGCTCCCGGGACTACCCACAATCTCACCCAAGCTACAGTCCAGGCGACCCAGAAAATCCTGAAACAAGACAATGGTATTATGCTATTAAATTATGGTGACAACGAAAGATCCTATCAAACTGAGAAGCCTGTGCAATTAAATAATCTGTTGTATCTTTTCTTGGCAGATATTACCTCTATTAAAGAAAGTACATGTTTTTAATTGTTGGGACCTATAGGTTACATGCATAGAAGAATCTTCTTTCACTTTAAATTTTTTGTACACCAAATCTTAAAATCTGAACATTGAAAAGTAAGGTTTGTCACCAATGTGGGGATAAAAAATAATATGTGAACTAAAATTTCACAATAATGTCCACAGACATTTTTATGCATTTTTTTCTTTTAATGTTTTTATTAAGTAAAGCAATGAAATTTGAATTTCAACACCCAGCATTCTTGATGCATCAAGCTGGAAAATAGGAAAACAAGGGAAGAAATGATTATTCAAAACAGTTAAAAAACCTTCCCTTGTAAACATGATAAACTTGATATCACACAAATTTCAGCAGATTGGAGTGAGTGTTCTCCAAATGCTATTTCACAAATAAACATTTCTTTATCAAAATTTGAAACAAGGACGGTATTCTGAATTTACTCTGCACTTTATTGTATTCACATTCAATGTAGTCTATTTGCATGCATAGAAAATCTCTAGACTCAGTTTCCAAATGTATACTCTAATAGTGGCTCAGTAATCTCTGTCAGGACTCCAGATGTAAAAAGACCTCTCATTACACACCAAAATTGACTGATTCTAAAGTCACGTACTTCTCATGTTAATCTCTCTCTCATGAAAGACTACAAGTCTTTTCAGACCACTTTGTTGCAATAAGGACAATGACTACAATGTGAGCAGGTGACAGAGGAGACTTTGCCTTAATTACAACCACTGGCAGAGGACCACACAGACAGTTATATTGAATCATTTTAGCAATTAAATCCAATGGCAGACATAAGACCACACACACACACACACACACACGCACGCACACACGCACATTATGAAAACAAAATTCTCATTGTCTATCTTTTGCTTTCAGTTAAACAAAATGATTTTTTTTCTTTTAAATAACATTAAAGCTGCCTGGTGATCAAGACAGAAACAATAATTAAGCTTTCAAGCTTGTATATTTACTATATTTTTGGCTTACAGTGATTGTACACAATAGAAAAGTAAACAGGGTTTTTACCCTTTTCTTCTAACTAAAACATTAATTATTTAATGTACATCAATGCATTGAAGGCTTCCCTTCAATGTACATCATGTTTTCACAATGACATCAATTTCCATGACATTTAATGTCATTTGGAATGGTAAATGGTTAATACCATGGTTACAGTGTCAATACAATATTACAATAAATGTGATTTGAGCCTTGACTTTCATCCATCTGATGCAGACTGATCACTGTACATGTCAACGTTTTACATTCCTCATGATTGGACACTTACATGTTGGTCCAGCCTGGCACTGGCAGAGTCAACATCATAGCTGCAAAATAAAAAGAAATCCACTTTTTACATTTTCATCACTCCTCTGATTAAAAATATAGTATTTGTGCACAAAAGTAGTACAGTGGTACCTGCTGTATGCAGCCACCCCTTCTGCCAAGAAAAAGTGGCCACATACAGCAGGTGACCTGTTATCACAGGCAAACTTTACAAAGAAATTGACTCCTATGTCTGAGCCTAGTGACCACAAAAAGCAATGTGGCTGCTCATGTCAGTGGTCGCATACAGCAGGTACCACTGTATTTTCTATCTTAAAACAGCATCATGCAAGCAGAAACATGCTACGTGTACATAGCTTTTAACACGACCATGGCAATTCTGTGCTGTGTAGAGAATATAAAGCAAACTATCACAAGCCCTTTGTACCTACATGTACCTGTATGCAGACATGAGAAACTAACCTTCAAAAGGGATGAAAATGTACCTGTAATGAACAACATTGGAATCTCAACTAACATATATCATGTTTACGACACTGTACTCTTACACATACAGGTATGTGTAGCTGAAGTGGTTTGGAAAGGGCACATGAATACATGCAAACAAACAACATCGTCTAATATGGCCTTTATGGTCTCTGATAATTAAGGCAATATGATTTTTATATTTCATAATAAGGCAATACTGTTGTCAGAAAAACAATTACACAACGATCCATTAACTCAAACTACACAGTCAAGGATTAAAAGGAATAAATATGAAGATCATCATGTGGTTATACACATGTGTACTTACAGTTCAAACCTGAGTTTCTGAGATTCTTCAAAGAAATAGTTCATGTTAAACTTTTTCACAAATTCTGGATTTAAGCAGTCTTGAATGACTTCTGTTCTTCCATGCTGAAATAAACAAGAAGTAAGACAACAAATGACAAAATGATGGAGATTACCATGACATGTATATTGCAACATATAACTTGACTGTACTGTGTCATTTTCTTGTAGTTACTATGGTTACGCTGCATGATGGGACTTTGAGCTGCTCATAACTATGACAAAAACCTATGCTCTCACTTCATAAATTGTACATTTCCACCACTATGATCGCTCTATTCTCTTATTTTAATTATTCCTTGAAACAAAATCTGATTGGTCAACATTTTTTTCTTTGCCTGCCTTTGGATATTTTGGATATTAATGGCAGTAATGCAGTGATTCGGAGGTGTTGGACACTTATGCATTTTTAACTCATGATGTTTGGCTCCGAAACAGACCAAGCTCTGTATTATCTCCAGCACTAATCAGCTGGAGGACAAACCAAATAGAAATTGGTCTGTTTAGCAGGCAACTCATGGTCTGTTTGGCAAGCAACTCAGTGGTACAAACATGACACACCCAGGTAGACACTCACCTCAAAGAACTGGTTTCCACCAGCTGGTTTTGTGTACAGTACACACATAGGATCTGACTTAGAAAAAACATCTTTGTCCAGCAGCTTTCTGCAAGAAAATTAATTCACAAAATTATAACAACCATGATAAAGTTAAAAACCATTTACATATATACCACTAGACCACATGGATCACAATAAGACCAAGTACAGTCCATGTGCAGAGCATTCAAATTAATAATTCTTTTGGTTCTAATTAACCCTTTCCTCCTTAAACCAACCAAAACTGGCTGGTGGTCAAATGCCATCTACTTCAGTGTTTTTAACTTCTTTGAACAGTATTAAATGAATTCCACACAATTTGACTAAGAGTTGAAGAGGAGACCTATCAAGATCACATGGCCCATGTCAACAGCTTTCATTGGCATGGGTTGGCCACTAATTGCCCTACCCATGCAAAGGAAAGCTGGTAACTCAGCCTTAATTCAATGGGGAAGGGTTAAACAGAATCATTAACTTAAGTCTTCCAACACAATACATGTAAAAAGATATGCAATTAGCCCCCTGGAGAGTGCTGGCCACTGTCTAAGCCTTGATGCAAGGTCACTGTGCAGGCAAGTTCCAAGACTTCAGCAGCAAACTGGTAACCCTCACCACCCCATCATTCTTCTTCTTGTAAAAAAAAAAAAAAAAAAAAATGTGAATAAGAACTTTTTTTGTTAAATATACATTTAGATTTGTGACAAGTATCTGAAATAACACATCTACACAAACTTGGAGATACCTCTGCACAGGTTCATACATTATTTTTTTTTTTTCCCAGAAATAACGTGTATCTATGTGCTTGAAAAAAAATAATCTGTGAATTTTTTTTCTTTTTTTTTTTTTTTTGAAACAGGCCATTTCAACTTCAGGTAACTCAAAATGTGAAATCAATTTCAGCTTTCCATAACGCCAAAGCAAAGTCTGACGTAAGCATGGTAAACCATGGAATATGACATACATTAATTTTCCATTTGCTTGATCTTGTACACTTTTATTCACTAAACAGTTTTATCTATGATATAAATCTGACCCAGCAAAATTGTTTCTTGCAACTATCATTTCTTTTCTTGTTCGTACACCTGTGATGGAAGCTCTACATATAACTAATGTGGTCAGCCATGTCATCATTGCCTGAATAAAAACTGTATTAGTAATGCACATAACAAAATTGTTGGGAACCTTATAATCAAAAGCTTCTTTTTTTTTTTTTTGTCAATTTTGATATTTACATGCATCTAGACTTGTTGTTAACTTTTAGAAGAAATTGAGATGCATTACCTATAATATGTCACAATTTGCAAGCTAAGTACAAATAGAAAAAACAGCTCAGAAACTGTCCATATTTGACAAGGTGGCCAATGGACTGTGTTGACCTTGGGACCCTGATAGCTGGTTATCAATAGCCACAACAAATTCCTAATTACAACATACAACTAAGGCATCCTATAGACTGTTTCTTTTGATTTGCAATTTTAATAAATATAACACTTGCATGGCACAGCCCTGATTGTGACCTTTCTTTAAATGCATAACAACTTTGTACTTTATTTATAATCTTCAATTCCCTATGGGACCCTCATACAGTAGTCCCTCCTTTGAGAGACCGCCCCTAGTGCCACCCAAAAGGCAGCCACATAAAGCAGGTGGTCCCTCAAAGGAGGTATAAATAACATGAAAAGTACTACAGAGAGACCTGAAAATTGTGGTCTCTCAAAGGAGGTGGTCTCCCAAAGGAGTGGTCTTTCAAAGGAGGGACTACTGTATTACTGATAAGCATGAAACTAATGGGGAACCAGATGAATAGTGCAGTGCCCCACATGTAGATATGTCATGGGGACAAGATGCCCAAAGAGGCAAAATGACTCTCCTTTTTCAGAATAATTAGGATAGGTAAACACGCAGGTTCTGAAAAAAAGATGGTTTCATCACCATAGCTGGCATTTGATCAAGAGCACCACAGAACTTAGAGCTTACATTTCTTGAACACCATGTACATGCACATTGTGCACTGCTTGGTCTCAGTTTATGCACACAGTGCAGCATGCTGCTTGGTCTCAGTATGTGCACACAGTGCATTGACATTGTGCTGCTTGGTCTGAGTATGTGCACACAGTGCATTGTGCTGCTTGGTCTCAGTACATGCACACAGTGCAGTGTGCTGCTTGGTCTCAGTACATGCACACAGTGCAGTGTGCTGCTTGGTCTCAGTACATGCAAACATTGCAGCATGCTGCTTGGTCTCAGTACATGCACACAGTGCAGTGTGCTGCTTGGTCTCAGTACACGCAAACATTGCAGCATGCTGCTTGGTCTCAGTACATGCACACAGTGCAGTGTGCTGCTTGGTCTCAGTACACACAAACATTGCAGCATGCTGCTTGGTCTCAGTACATGCACACATTGCAGCATGCTGCTTGGTCTCAGTACATGCACACAGTGAAGTTTGCTGCTTGGTCTCAGTACATCAGGGCCAGAATTTCCCAAAATTTCACGAGAATCTATTTGGATTTTTGTCAATTAGTTGTTTTTTTAAAGAAAGACAAGTTTAGGAGAATCTTTGCGGGAATGGATTCTTGGATTCTCGCCTAAATTCTGGCCCTGTACATGCACACAGTAAAGTGTGCTGCTTGATCTTTTGTATTACACACAGTGCAGCACATTGCTTGGTCTCAGCACATGCACACAGTACAGTGTGCTGCTTGGTCTCAGTACATGTATGTGCACACAGTGCAGCTAGCTGCTTGGTCTCAGTACAATGCACACAGTAAAGTGTGCTGCTTGATATTTTGTATTACACACAGTGCAGCACACTGCTTGGTCTCAGCACATGCACACAGTACGGTGTGCTGCTTGGTCTCAGTGTATGCACACAGTGAAGTGTGCTGCTTGGTCTCAGTGCATGCACTGAGTGAAGTGTGCTGCTCTGTCCCAGTACACACACACAGTACAGTGTGCTGCTTGGTCTCACTGTGGCAGGAAAATGAGAAGTATGGAAATACAGATAATTTGCGATTGTTAGAATAATTGACACAAAGTTTGATAAAAAAAAAGATCTTTTTGTGATTCTTCAACAATTTGGACACATTTTTCAAAATTTGTTCAATATGTACAGCTATTTTTCCAGATTTGTCATTTCTTGCAACAATTATACATAGCATTACAAAGATATTTTGACAGGCTTATAGATTCTCAAGTCCTCTGCTGCTATGTGGATGCACCTACAGATCTACAGTGAAAACTCGCTATAATGACAGCATCTTTTCCGTACGAAATGTGTCACATAACTGAATATATATGTCAGATATATGAATCAAATATCAAAGAAAATAAACCTTTTCCCATATAAATTTGTGTCATTATATTGAATATGTCGGATGTCTGAGGGTCGTTATAATGAGGTTTCACTGTACTATGTATATTTAACTCATTCCATAGTTATGGTGACAGGCCTTGGTCAGTGCCAGAACCACTGACTTAAGACTATAGGCATGTTGGTACTTAACCAAAGGCTCTTTTCAATTTCATGAAATATTTATATATGCAATTGTCGTCTTAAATCTAGGTAAATATACGGAAAAATCAGGGACTGGTATGGAATGTGTTAAATAATGTTGAACTGATATGTGGCTTTGAATAGAAACCACAGTCATGCCATTTACATAACCTGAAATAGGATAAGAATTGTTACATCCTGACAAAATTAACCTTGTCATGGAATTGGTCCTTGTTTTTGGCATGTTGTTCACAGCTCTATATTTGGAGAAAGATGCAAATGCCAATTATTTTTCATTCCAATCTCCATCTCCATGCAAACATATAAAAAGTGTTAATCTGTTACTTTAAAAAATACATATTGAGATCATAATACTATAATAGATATAAATGGATGATTTTTTTTGTGTCAGTAACGTTTGTTCGACATTTGGTGGGAATCCTCAGGGATATAAACCTGATCAAGTTTCACTGGTCGACTGTCTTGGCACAGTCTGCCACAACACAACAGAATTTGGCAATGGTCAGCAGCATTGTAAGTGGCACTTGCAGTCTGCTGAGGCAAGAAGCTGCTTCCATGGGCTTGCCAGTGGCCAGCCATAGGCAAAGTTAGTCAGTGGTAGGCAGTGACACAGCTGCCTTTCACTCTTCTTTGGCACTGTCTACTGCTTACTAACACCAACAGCACCTAAACTACTTGTACTTTGGCTTGCACATAATCTGCAACCACTCAGTGATCCATACATGAGGATCTTTACAAAAAATATGGAATGTAGACAAGCCAGAGTTCAGACAAACTGGATCTTTATAAATAATCTTAATTGCTGTAGAGTCTATTTTGTAACTTTCTGTGATAAATCTACTCAGCTTTTGAATTTGTCTCCATCATCATGCTGTTTCAAAGATATAAGTGTGGCATGAATATAAACTGATAATATACAAAATATGTGCAAAGATGAAAATCGGGACCATGTCTGTACAGCCTGCTAGTTTTTACTGTAGTTGTACCGTCTGTATGTCATTGGTACATCTAGAGACTGGAAAAAAAATTAACAAAAAATCTAAAAATCACAGCAGCACAATAATGTGAACAAAACTGGCAGAGGCCTGCCAAAGGTACATTCCCTCTCACAGCAGAGTGTCTAATTCTAGGTTTCTCGCATGGCTCTTTGCAAATTTATTTACATCTTCATCTAGATTGATGTTGCTGCCATAGTACATATGCATCAGGCATAAATCTGATCACCAATCTTTGTGGTGGATGCCCCCATGTGATTATTCAGCCTCCAAAGTACACTATTGCTTCATTCACATTCATGTGCAGGATGTGACATAAGCACTTAGTCAGAAATTGACAGGATTTACTCAATTATTACAAATTTGATTCATTCTTTAGAAACAGAAACTAAGAGTTTACAACTAAATAGAACTTGATTTCTTGGAGAGTTTCACAGTGAGGAGTATGTGTCATCATGGAGTTTGTTTTACATTTCTGGTACAGGATGTCCATTGTTACAGTACTTGCAAGAAATCCCCCAGGTTTATACAGGTGTCTGCCTGTGACCAATTTGTCACACTGCTTCATTTATTTATTTGCTTTTATTTGTATCTATTATTTGAGGATGTGGAACTCCTTTGAGAAATATGTTGTATCCTTTTTAGGGTGAAACTCCTTGGAAAAATATTACATTTTTATGGGGGGGGGGGGGGACTCCTGTTTTTTTTTTTTTAAATATTTGGGGTGGAAGTCCTTGGAAAAATATTAATTTTTTTAGGGTCGAACTCCTTGTTTTTATTTCATTTCATTTTTTTAAGGTGTTTGTGAGTGGGGTGGAAACATTGGTAATCATTAGTGAAAGAACGTCCAGTAACTACATGTAAAAATGTGGTTACAACATCCAGCTATGTGAGATAATAATCTTTGACATGTCTGTATATAAACTTAATGGGACATTATTTAGAATCCACTACCCGTTTACTATAATATAATTATAGTAAACTGTACACTAAGAATGCATGAGTGAACAAAAAACTACCTCTGCTATCAATGTTCCTTCATACCTAGAGTGGCAAATCCTCATTTGCATGTTGTTGTTTCACACTAGTTAGAAAATATACATATATATATTATAGAATTATTAATTCAGTACTTTCCGCCGAAGCTGGCGCTGCAGTCAACGCATGCGTATAGACGCGCAAACTCGCCTTGCGGGGTTCATGCTTTGGGCACCATTGTGAATGAATAGAGAGGACACCACTTTTTAATGCCTGCAAAGTTGTAAATATGTAAATATATAGTTCGTTTTTTATTTAGCGATGGGGGGGGGGGGGGGGGTAAAGATCACTGTGCAGTGTTTGGGTGTTGCAATAGAAGAGGGAAGGCGGGATGTGAATCTTTGTCGTTTCACCAGATACCAGCTCGGCAGCCTCGACGCGCCCGGCGGATCCACGCCATCTCCAGAAAAGAGAAACCCACCTATAACTGGGTTGTCGGTAGTAAGCATTTTGTAAATAAGAAACCCTCCAAAGATAGCAACAATATAGACTTTGTACCGACATTATTCATGGGAAAGCAAGAGACTGGAGAAATGCCAAAACCATCATGCGATATTTCAAAGCGGTCATTATACTGCATTAAATAGCTTGACAATCATTGACATCGACTCTACTTTAGTGAAAAGATTGGCTGAAGAAACTTGTCAAAATTTATATACTCGTCTTAACTGCTCTTAAGCGGTCACCCTGCAGCAAACAAGTTAATCGTCTGACAATAATGGGCCACACATAGCTGCTACCCCACTGCGTACCAGCAAGTCACGGTAGCCGTTTCAGCCTCAAGGTGTCATAATCCCATTATCAGGTAATGAGCGCTACCGCTGGCTTGGGCCCCATGGGGTGTGAAATTCACAAACGTGCGCTCTGTGTCTGGACAGTCCTACTGGCATTAACTGTTACGCTTTCCTTGTCATTTTACTGCTTTCCCATTATTCTGATAGAAATTAAATTTTCATATTTGGGCAAAGGACCGTTTTGGTACTGAGTAGATATAATTTATAAACAATGAAATAATCCACGAGTAAATCTGCCTCAATCATGTGCACTTTTTAAGCGAAAGTTGTGCTGCTGAGTCTCGCCTTGGCAAGGTGACTGCCGTCTTGCAAGTGTCAATAAAGTGACGAAACAAAATTAATATTCTGGTTATGATCACAAATATAATGTAACTATTTTGATACATATTAAACAACAGTAACAAGTTCCATCTACAAAGCAGAACCATGCTAATAGTAAGACCGAGTAGAAAAAAGACGCAACTGACCAAGGGACACAAAACTTTTTTCACTTTGCCGGCTCTCAATATCGCATCTGCCCTGTCTAACACCCTTCGCGTAGGTAAATTTTCAATGTCTTTTGCTTTCACATTTATCAATTCTCCATTGGTTAGATAATCTGTTACAAATCCAAGGCTGAGTTTTGGTATAACGGCAAGTTTGTCAGTCCATTGGTCGCCACACCCATTCCATATGTTTGCAAAGTTGATACATTCATTACCGGCAGCTTGATCTGATGTTACTTTTTTGCGTTAGTTGCACACAAAATCCTGTGAATGAGGCTTGCTTTTTTCCCATTCTTCTTTCTCCCAAGATTTTGTAATATTTACTTCAGTTCTGTGTTTGTTTTTTTTGGCGAGATCGCCCTCTGTATACATGTTCTCAGCCATAGGAAATACACTGTGAGTGAATGGACTCGCGTACCCGACCCCCGCAAAAGCAATTTTGGCCGCGAGAGGTCTTTGAATATCATTTGGAAACGCAGCGCCGCGTGGTGGCGGCAAGGACTGAATTGGACCGCGAAATACTGACACACTGTCTGAGTGTGTCAGTATTTCGTGGTCCAATCAATAATTCTATAATATATGTATATATTTTTTCTAACTAGTGGGAAACAACAACATGCAAACGAGGACTTGCTAGTCTACTTCATACCTTATGTGTTATTATACCAGAAGGTATGTCATTCTGTCCATTTTGTGCAGTGGGTTACAGTGTTCAGTGAGTGCCATGTTGCTATGGTATTATTTCTGGTCCACGCTAGCCTAAATGGTGCTCCTCACAATGCATTGTTACTCAAGCATTCAAATGGATGCAAGAATGCCACGGATCACCAACAGTCCTCGCTAGCTCAGGAGGTAAAAGAGGAGAGATATGTGAAAGGGTTCCATGTGTGGGTTCGAGTCGCACACAGGGTAGCAGTAGAGGGAGCCAGAAGAGGGGTGGGGGTACCAAAGAAAAGAGCCGTTCTTGGCAGTCTCCTGATCAACTCAATGGAGTGGTGGATTCTAAAGAACCTCCAATTAATGCATGCATGGGACCTTGGAATACAAGACACTTCGGCAGAATGCTAATTCGGCATGCCAAAGTGACCCCAATTCGACACGGCAAAACAGGTCGATTCGGCAGGGTCACTTCAGCATGGTTGATTATTGAATAAACTATAATAAAGGTTTACTGATACTTGAATACCGACTAATATCTTCATTTAGCTCTTAATTTAATAAATGTATCCTTAGCAGAAACCCACTCAGCCTACACAGGCTCTGCAGGTCAATATTGTTTATTGGGTCATCATGTCAAAGTTCACATGTGATATCGTGTCAAAGTGCACGTGACATCATACCTTTGTTCACTAATCTTGGTATGATCATACACGTAGGATAATATCTAGAATTGCATGGCTATTTGGCTATGCAATTCTAGAGAAGGTTGGGCGGAACTTACTTCTCTTCATGTGTCAAAGTTAACTTGTGACCCAAAAAAATTACCAAATAGCACTTCTATTCTCAGGCAAATGTTTACATCACGCTCCAGCTAAAGGTATGTGCTGTGCCCTACTTCCCTTATTCAGACACGCTGTCTGTGAACACACCAGATTTACAACTTATTACAAGGGTAATTTGGACTTCTATCTATCATGACGAGATGTCTTATGATTATGAAGATAGTCTTTATTCTGTCTCGAATGTTTTTCATAAAACAGAAAAAAAAATATGTGCCGAAATGACCAACTTTTCCGATGCCGATGTGACCCAGTTTTCTGCTGAACTGACCAAAATTTGCATGCCAAAATGGTTTGCTGCCGAAGTGACCTGTTACCGGACCTCGTCCTGCATTTTAGAAAATTCCCCCTACCCTAGTTAAAAGTCAATGTCTTTGTCAATGATACTTTTTTGGCCTAACTTGATCACTCAGTGAAAAGATGGTTCATAATTCATTTTTATAAGTATGAAATAAAATGTATACAAAAATTACACGCACAAGAAGCCAACACTAGATGCTTCAGGATATTTAAAGTCAAACATGATAAAACATCAGTGACAGAGCTCTTATCCAACTAAAATTTGTTTTTAATTGAGTTTTAGACACCTCAAGACAAAATATGTAATACATAAGTACCAGCTGAAATTTAGGGTTAAGTCTTAACTTAGATTTCCTATATTGTGATACCTGTTCTAACAAGCACAGTGTTTTTTCGCCATGCAAACTAGCACGGTTTTTCACTACATTATCGCCCAATAAAGAGGGAGCACACGGTTATATCATCATGGAGCTACGGTCAGTCAGTAACAGAATCATTTAACTTCTGTATCAAGGGGTACCTAAAAACATATCCAGCAATTGCCATCATCTGATGACTATAAATTATTACATGTGGGTAAATCGACGTCTGGCATGTCACATGGACATGATTACACACGGTCGTCACACCCCTCTCGCCGTTTGTTTTGATTTTGCAAAAAATATTTTTGCAAGACATTGGTCTCTAACAATATAAAATGTTACTAACCGACAGGAGACACTTATTTCAACCTGGGTGGCAGGAATGACTGCCGCACCAGGTTGAAAGGCCTGTGGTCCTCCAGCAAACGCCATCGCTTGTCTGTATCAAGAAAATGATAAATTCCGCGTGAATCAATCAAGCTGAGTAACTGAGTATGGAAGTTTTGGATCATCAAAATTGGTGCGGGACTTGTAAGCGTCATCAACATTAACTGTTTTACACGATTGTAGTCTGCAAAAGGGTACAAATTATCATGTGATACCCAAAGTATTTTGATTTGTGACTTGTCACCATATACTTTTTTTTTCTCAGGGAAATCGAAAATTTAATAGCATGTATATACGCTTGGCTGCGGGGCTGTTGTGTTTACATCTGATGTCACGCTCGCATCACGCCTCTTCAATTCCTCGTGTGTGTGCAATCGTTTTGTCCTTATCAAATCGGGTTGATCATCCATTGGCAAGATTGTAGTGTATTAGACCATTGAATTCTAGCACATTCCTGGTGAAGAACGGATACTGGAAGGATTGCCACCCGTTTAGTTTTTAATTCAAGCAAATTATCAATTTGTGGCGAGGCGGTGCTCGGAGGCGGAACTGAGCCCGGACTGGAACTAGTGGAAGTGTAACTCAGAACTTTGTGGTTTCTTTGGATCAGTTCATTATGGTAGGATGGTAGTGACGGGGTAGCGGGCTATCTACAAGTAAACTCAGGAGAAACAGTGGCTGACAGATCGTGCCGTATACTTTTACTTGGGGTTTGTGTTCGACTTGAATGCTGTGACAAGACAAGAACAACAGAATGCTGGGACTTGTGGCGTGTTTCTTGCTGGCTCTGGGCCTGACAACTAGAGGTGGGTTAATTTAGAGAATATTTCATTGCATGTTCACGCCCCAATGGGGCCAAATGCAATACATCGAGATCAACCATACCCTCCTCCCCCCCCCCCAAAAAAAACACACACACACACAAGTAATCATCACATCATAAATACAAGGCATACAACGTGTACGATCTAGGCACTATTTATGTGAATGTATGCCTATATATATAAGGAGGGGGGCGGGAGGGAAGGCACCCGGCTCACAGCAGTATGAGGCTTGGTTAGCACTGAGCCTCACGTGCATCTGTAACATGTAAGTTTCACAAGTTTAAATTATGTAAATTTATACAGTTCATGAGATAAAGTCGTCCTTGTTGGCTTGTACTAAGTTATGGAACAAGGGGGGGGGGGAGGCAGGTAAAATAACAAAAAAATTATACAATGACAATGTGCAGCAATGAACTCAACTGTTGGATTACCTATATTAAGGATACTCTTAACTCTACGGGAATGACTGAAACTTGGTTAAATCTTGGAGGCAATAACCCTAAACATGCTATAGATAAATTAAGGGAGTGTTTACAGCAAATGTATGAGCAACACTGGTTTAACTCAGTTAAAGGTTACTACAGTGAAAATACCCATAAGCTCCACACATATTGCAAATTTAAATCAGAATTTAAACTTGAATCTTATTCACAGCAAGACTTGGATATCAAAAAAAAAAAATTAAATTAACTTTAGTAAACTCAGAATCAGTGCCCATATCGTGGCAATTGAGACAGGGAGGTACAAATGTCCAAAGACTCGAATAGAGGATCGCGTTTGTAAATTATGTAACACCGATAAGGTTGAGGATGAGCTGCACTTCATGGTCAAATGCCTTTACTTGAAAAATAGGCGAGATATACTATATAGTAACTTAAGTAACTGCCCTGAACTCCAACAAAATCTATAAAACTCCAATGATGATGAAGTGTTCAAATACCTTATGACATTGGGGTCCGACAATATTAATGTGTACCTCCCTGTCCTGGAATATGTAAATAGTATATTTGAGCAGAGAAATGAAAAGCTGGTATGTTAGTCTGCACTGGGTGCACCCACTGTATATGTAATTTTTTTTTTTTATTTGATTGGTTTTTTTTTTGTTTTTTGTTTTTTCATGGGGGGGGAGGTTCTGTTTTATCTAATGTGTATTTATATATCTTTCATTGCATATGTATGACTTGTACTGTAGACCATACCTTGTAACAGGTTGTGTCAATAAAGCTATTTCACTAAGAAGTTAGCTACCGTTTCATTATTGATTGGCTCTGGTTTCAAGGCATTCATAACAACAGAATTCAGAGACAGCATTGATACACTTACCTTCTGCAGACAATAAATGAATTACTTAGTCTGGGTCACTCGGGTTACTAAAATTCACACAAAAATCACTGTTCACAATATATAACATTTTAGACCTTTGAGTTAAAAAATGCCTACATCTTCCACCTCATTCAACTGACAGTAACACAACCTCTGGTCCCTGAGGACCACTGGTCTGTGATATCGGCGGGTTTCGACCATCAAGCTGTGTGAACTTATGCAAATTTTGGTTGGTGCCCTATGTGTACCTTATGTCTTCGGCGGGCCCCACTCTTACTTTTTTTTGTGACCGGAAATGTGCTCATATGTAGCAGTTGACCTATCTTTGCTGTGAAATTTATTTGAAATGCTTTCATTCTGTCATAACAGTCATTTCAGACAAATTAGGATTGGGATTTGTGTCTTCTAATTAAGTAAGTTGGATAACTGCAGCTGTTTTGTTTGATTGTGACACCCAATCATAGGCTAGCCTGAGATACATATATCATCTAATCAAAATCAATAAACCTACATGTAACAAATATACAGTAAACCACCCAAAAATTCCATTCCCAGGTTGTTTGTAAGTTGGCCATTTTGTCTGATACGGCAGTACGGGTTATCTGAATAGACCTGTTCATGCCGGGACTCTGGTTCACTAATTTTTTTTTTTAAATTAACCATGTCGACCCTGAATTGTTGACACTTTACACTTTTTCTCTGTGGTCTTACTTTTGAACTGTCTGGTTGTTTAATGAGTTTAACAAACAAAACTTAGATGGTGGTAGGCCAAACATGTACACTTGTTCAGACATTTTTTTTTTCTGACCATCAGCAAGGCTGCAATATCTCAGGTCTGCACAGGTTAATTTGAATTTAGCAGGTAAGAGAATGGCTTGTGCATTAAATATTCCACCTGAATCCACCCATCTCAAGATTAATTCACAGGGTCAGCTCAATTGACAATGACTGAGTCACCCATGATTGTGACACATTTGTTTTATGTACATGTAAACTTGGACATAGTTTGCAGATTCAACTTCCTCTTCAGTATCAAGTTTTCTTTCAGATACTAACTTGTAAGTTAAACTATCAGTTTCAGCACAACCTGGTCAGTCAGGCTGTATCTGACTCATAAGCTGCAGGATCACAGTTTGCCAAGGAAAAGGAAAAAAAAACATCTAGGTGCTGATAAAGTTTCTGCATGCAGATGTGCCTCATGTATGTGCAGAACAGCTATAACTGGTCCACTGTTTTATGATAGCAGTGAATCAAATGAGTAATGACCCATAGCAATCATTAGTGGGCAGGACATCAGACATTTCATGAAAAAAAAATTAACTGATCATCATGTTAGTTTGTTGTGGCCAGGAGACATATGTATATAGGTTAGACAGTGACAGGTCATCATATGGAGAGTAAAGAGTTCGGACTGCGGAATAGGGTAATAACTACTAGGAAGTGGTTCTGGGCAAAAAGACACAAATACAATTGAAGTGTGATGCACAAAAGTACAAGGCATCAGGTATTTGTTTCAGACCACTGCTCAGTTGAAGAACCTAATTGTGTAGTACAGTGTACCACTGTAACCTAATTGTGTAGTACAGGGTACCACTATTTTGAAGCAGATTATCCACCGTAGATGTTTTGACAGACCACCCTTATTCAGTGGTAATGAACATGTGCACTCTACTTAAATGTTTAGTAGCTGGTGACATGATTTTAGAGGTTTAATACATGATCATGTGACTTTTCCTT
Source organism: Hermodice carunculata (assembly GCA_964020975.1). NCBI lineage: Eukaryota > Metazoa > Annelida > Polychaeta > Eunicida > Amphinomidae > Hermodice > Hermodice carunculata. Next base: position 56,954,687 of record OZ026622.1, on the reverse strand, counting down.
TGAACAAAATGTTCCTGCACTTGATCAACTATCTGTTATTTATGGTAAACTTGGTCAAACATCTCGGGCATTGATGGACAGGTTACGGGAGCATTTTTATCACATAAATAAAAAAGATGTTCAGCAACCATTAGGAAGACATTTTGCGATGGAAGACCACAATGGCCTCCATCTAAAAATCCAAATTTTAGAACATATCCCTACACCCCCAAAGCTGAAAAAAAAACAGAAGCACTGAGGCTGAGAAGAGAATATTTTTGGATCCATCAGTTATGCACAATCGAGCCATTCGGTCTCAACGTCATGGGAAAATAAGGATATTTGTGTTGTATTATGCCAAAGTTTTACCTGTTCTATGCTTGTTTTCCCATGACTGACAGAATGCCAGTGGCTGGAGAAACCCTTATCCAGCATATAACAGCTGCCACTATGACGCGGGATGTCCAATTCATCCCAGTACCAAGCTCTATCCCAGCCAACATGGGGACAGTGCTATAAAATCACTAGGACTTCCTATGACTTTTAACCACAGGTACACAATCCCAAACATGGGACAGGTGTACCTAAGGCACCTCGCCATCTGAGACAGGTGGACCATTTTTTTTTTTTTTTTCAAATAGCATGTGCCGACCCAGGCTGGCGCATGACTCCTGGTATCAACACACATTACTAACGTCAAACCGTACAATACAAGACATTACAACAATTGTCATGTCTCGAGAAGTACGGCGCTGCAGCCGTTATGTTTTCAGTTCCTGAAGAGCCCCGCTTGAACTTTTCCTGCACTTCATGGAGCCTTGCCTTCGTTTTGTCTTTTTCATAAAAGTTTCTGCAGGGTTCATTGCTGTGATATCCAATGTCCAGAGTCTGGTACTACATATTTTTCTGCACACAAGATAACATGCTTGTATGTGCCATTTCCCTTGTGTTAAAAACAAAAATTAAACCAAAAAAAAATGATTGTATTGTGTGAACCCACTGGCGAAGGCCTTGACTTTGCACTCAGTGAATCTCCAAAGGAACTGTGCAAGGTACACATAGTTGTTTCATGGAGAGTAAAGAGCTTGGATTGCGAAATAGGGCAATGACTACCAGGAAGTGGTTCTGGACAAAAAGACACAAATACAATTATTAATTCCAAGTATTATAATTCCTTGTATTCATATAACTGTAAAAACATAGTTATTTTTATGTTCTCTATTTTGCCAGGAGTGTTGGCAGTATGTGATGCTAATACCGTGGGAAAAGTTACCTATGTAGAAATCAATGAAACAGCGTATGACAGGTAAGTGGCTATGTCATCTGTATTTGTGTAACATGAACAAAATTTGATGTTCCATTGTGAGCAAATATGTTGAGGAAGAGAGTAATTCAGTTCTGAAAGGATAGTTTCTTAAACATGCACTTGACCTACTGTCAGGTGGTTTAAAGAAAGTACAACAGGCCCACATGCAGTGTGGTTTGCCTTTCATAGTTGGATAGACAATTGTTTATGTGGGTGTATTGTATTCAGTTCCGTGACCAAATATGCTACATCAAGCATGAAAGAGCTATACACATGTAACATGTCTCCTCCAACCCAGTTATGACTGGAATTCCTGCACTAAAAGTGTACAATAAAGACAATGAGTCCATACTGCAGACCCTTGTGCACTGTAAACCCAGCTTGTTGACATAAAGTTGAAGAGTTTCTTGTTTTACAAAAGATGCCAAAATACCACAATGTATGTTGCAGTCCAAATCTTGTGATGGATCACTGAAAATTAAGTACAGGTGAAAGTATTTGGTTGTCCAAATCGTAGTAAGCCATGACTGACCAGTGACCCACATCCAACTGTAAGCTGACTATTTTGTTGTCCAGGTACATTGTAAGTCCCATCACAGTGATGAGATGAATGTGACAGTCTGAGTTTGTACAGTTGGCAGAAGTTATTTCTGTTCTGGTGTGCGACTTTCTCCAGATGTACATGTACTTATGACCAAAAACATTGTGGCGTCACATTTTAAGAATACAGCACATCCAACGACAAAGCAATGACATCCTTAAAAAAATAAAAAGTTACAGGCTGCTGCCTGGTTATCAAAATCAATGCCAGCCTACCAACTGTTTTGGGGACGGTCAGTGTGTGTGTGTGTGTGTTAGATATCCTACAGATGAATTTTGACAGAGAAGTACATTGCAGATTAATTCTTATACTGGTCATGCTAAACACTTTCCTGTTCAAATTGCCCCAAAGTTGTCCCTATATGTATACATGCCACATACAGTAAAACCTCTCTTACCGAACACCTCCGTATACGGAACACCATTTCTCAGTCCCAAATATACACTTTCAATGCTATCAAACCTCCCTAACCGAACACCTCACTATACTGAACACTTTTTTTTCGGTCCCAAGGGTGTTTGGTATAGGGAGGTTTCACGGTATATATTTTTTTAAAGGATGTCCAAAATGAAACAAAATACATTTAATTTTTGGTACAAAGTGATGTAAATGTGCTAAACACTCATGTTTGTGGAAAATAACTGTATGTGCAAAGATGGATCACGAATCACTAAAAAAACTCTTATTTGATGAGTGTTATAGAAATTAAGTGAATGTTAACGTATAGATATTGAAAACCCATGTTCATATTTTCTATGCATATGGACTTGCAGCATTTCCATTCCTATTTGTGTGTCTTGTTTTTGAACAAACCTGGTACGTGTGTATTCTTTCACCATTGTAGTGGGGGAACAACTTTGAGTTCCACAGGAACTTCTGTGTGGATATCTTCTGAAAATGCAGGAAAATATGAAACTATATGTATTTGTCAATAACTTAATTTTAGTATGATGTGGACATTTAGGTCTTATGCAGCCAAGCCATGAAGCTACATGTATGTATTTGGTCAATTACTTAATTTAGCATGGTCTGGGTATTCAAGTCTTCAAAGCAGTCAAGCTGAGAAAGGTATTTCGCCAGGGAGATAACTCTACAGCCTTCACACATTTAAGTTCCATTGAAAAGAGTTAATGAAAGAAGAAAATTTAATTGAATATACAGACTTTGATGAGTGGATATTTTAATGATGTAGCAAGTCAAACACCAGCTGTCCTGGTTACTAGTGGCTGGACCATTACTTTTCATGTCCTTTAAAATCAAACCACAAAGTTGTCACTCAGTGCAGTGAAATTCAATGGGAAGTTCATGTATGCATAGGACCCTGTTGAAAAGCTGATATGGGGCTGCAAGCTACCCTGCAGCTGGTGAACTATTTTACGGTAAAATGAATATGAGTGATTGGAACCTGAGACCACTACTAGTAGTGGTCTCAGTTGGAACCTTCAACATTTTACTGTTTGATTCCATACGGTCTGCGTGCAATATTGAAAAAAAAAATAAGAAGAAGAATAGATATGTGCAAGGTTTCACTTCAGAAAGAATACTATTAATATCAGAAGTGCTTATTGTGGTAGACTAGCTTGAATTCTGTAAAAGCAATGTTAAAACTAAATATTTAATTTGTATTTTCTGGAACATGGTCTGGAAAAGTGCAATGAAATTTATACGTATGACATTAAAGATACATAGTCTCAGTAACACTTAAATTAAAAGCAGACAACACAACTATACAAGTCACTACTTAAAATACATAAAAATACGTGCTATCAACATGATGTGTTTTTACGTGGAATGATTCTAATGAGATATGGCTAAATATATTCTTAACAAAAACAGAAAGAGTCACTGATACTTTATGACGTCATCTTTTGTCAACAGAAATTACAGCAGTATTCAGGATGAGGGCAAGAACCCCCTTGGTTTCTACAAGAGCATTGTCTATTATGACAATAGCAAGGCCAACCCATGTATTCTACTTAAAGACACACAGAACCGTGATGTGCAGATTATGGTGTGTATGACGTCAAACTGTGGCAAACTTAGCAACAGGATGCCTTTACAGATCATGTATTGTTACAATTTGTTAGTGTGATGTCAGTGCAACTGAGACAAAGACTTTGTCCTTGGTTGTGACCTGCAGTGAACACCTGTTGTGCTTACCACAATGAACATTTAAGCTGAAGCTACAAAAAGTAGAAAGGGCAATTTTAAGATAAAAATAGTTTGGGAAATTGTCATATATTATCTCTTGACCATTATTATCAAAGGAAAAATCATCTTTTAGGTTTGATGATTTTCTTATTTAATGATTGTATATACATGCAACTGATAATTGTTGCATGTACATGTACATACAATGTACAGTGTATGCTCACAAATCTACACTATGACGTGTGTTGGCCTGGATAAAGGGGTCCATGACAGTATACCAAAAACCAGTACACCGAAATGAATTATCACTGAATGACAAATTCACAGATTTTTTTTCACCGTATATTAAACTCACCGAATGAAAATTTGGTAGAATTGCCATTGAATCAAATGGTTATTTCAACCAAATTTCACGAAAATTTCATCAAAACCTGTTCTCTTTTATTTTCTGTTTTATTCAAAAGTAGCTTGTTTTATTTATCATTTCTGCTTGTTTTGTTTTATTTTTTGTCTGTTTTATTCAAGATTATTCTGTTTTGAATGAGAAATATCTGTTTTGTTATATTTTTTTTGCCTGTATTATTTAAAATTATTATTTTAAATGAGATATATCTGTTCTGTTTTATTTATAATGAATCTGATTTAAATGATGCCTCAAACAATCATGTGGACTTGCAAAAATGTGCGCCTGAAATATGCATGACAATAAAGAAACAAATATAACCCAATCATGATGCCAGAAATCCTTTGATTTCTTGTATTGTTGGTAATTGATTCCTATGCATTGACCCACTGTGTTTTTCTGTCAAGTGGCAATGCAGTCCAAATGATTTTAGATTGCATTATAGTTATGTGAATAACAAATTTGATGAAAAAGCTATGCAACCCAATTCCTATTTGACCAATTCACAGTTTGGTAAAATTGTAATCTGGTGAAATGGATTTAGGTCTAATGTCGTGCACCCTGGATAAAGGTATATGCTCATTCTTGTAGTTTCTTCAGTGAATCAAGGGATTTTTCATAAGCTGTACACATAATCACTGTGCCTTTTGCACATCTCTGAAATGCACTAGAATTTCCAGTCTGACATTTTGTCAATCAGTGTAGTTCATGCAGTTAATTAGCATACATGTACATGTACATGTTGACAAGATGCATGCATATATGTGTGTGTGTGTGTGTGTGTGTGTTTATACTAGTATATATATGTGATATATTTTTTTTTTTTTTCAGTTTGAAACCATTCCAAGAGCAAAGTTATGGTATGTATATTTGAGCAGATTCATGTGTTGAACAATTTTGTTATCAAGGGAGGGTTTTTTTAACTCCATCCAGCATCCAGTACTTGCATACTTTGAACGGGGTTTTTTTTGGTTTTTTTTTCTGAAACCATTGGCTAGATCCTCTTGAAACTTTTGGGGGATTTACCTCAGGCAAGTCTCTACAAAAATTGTTCAATGAGTAAACTCCAGTGGTTTTTGCATCTTTTATGAATCTTTGCCTTTTTGGGCCAAGTATCAAAAACGTCTCCAAAACCATTTGGTTTGAAATTACACAGCAACGCTTCTGGGTACTCCTAGACCTTAATTTGTTCAACATGTGGCAGTGCAATTGAGAAAAAAAATTGTGTGATCAAGCAGGTTTAACTTTTCAAGAATCATCACTAAGAGTATGCTTGAACTGGGTCAAAATATTCCTTCTGGAGGGTAAACAAAGTGTTGAGATGGTGTTTGGATCCTTAATTTTAACACCTTTTTAAATTTGGTACTTATCAGTTACTGTATACATTCCTATTGATTGCTATGCATATCAATGGTGATTATGGTAATTCACATTTTCACTTCTCCAAACCTTCAGCCAAAATCACTTCAAACTTGGTAGGGATACCCTGGGTTAAGTTTCTACTAGGTTTTGTTTACATGGTCACACTGCAGTGATTTTCAGACTCATTTAAAAAAAAAAAATCTTGTCGAAATGTTAAAAATGCTTCATCTCCAAAATTGTTTGGTCAATTGCTTTGAAATAGCATAAGGACACCTATGGGTACCCCTAGACCTTGATTTATGCAACTGGTGGTGGTGCAATTATTTCTGTATTTTGACTAATTTTGACATCTGTGACCAAAGTGCCAGCTGAATTCTCATCAAACTTAGGGGGCGGTCATTATTTACGGGGGGGGGGGGGGGGACCCCCATAAAAGCCAATAAGAATTTGTGCTCCCCCCCCCCCACAGCCTTATACTAGTTATTGTTGTATGACTGTTATAAACTGATTTACAATTTGATGACACGACACGCACACCCCCTCCCCCCAGGGTGGGTGGCCAATTTTATGACCTCCCCTATTAGAAGCATATGTAATTTTGTGAGTCCCACCCCACCCCCACTCCCTGTAAATAATGACTGCCCTTAGTGGGAATATACATTGATCTGATCTCCACTAAATTTGTTCACTATGTAGTGCTGTTGGTGTTTCCTGATTTCTAACAAATTTGCAAAAAAAAAAAGTATAAATTATCAGTAAGTGTATATGTACAAATAACCATTGTTACTATAGAGATAGCAGAATACATGACATAGTGGCCTACATGTCCGTAAATAGCAGTGGGTCAATTTAGCTTGAAACAATGTCCATCAAACATGCACATTTTTAGTAGTGGCACCACTATTATTTATTGATTTTAACAGGGTTTTTTTTAAAATTATAACACATGGAAATGCTGGTTATAATTCCTATTGTCATCCTGATGCACTTGTATTTCTCCTGTATTGTATACCAGATCTTTAAACTTGGGGACATGCAGCTTCAAGGTCGTGTATCTTTTCATTCAGCTGAGCACAAGCTCTCCACACAGCCTTCTTGCAGTAGTTGTTTATTTATTTGTTATTATTATTATTATTATTATTATTATTATTATTATTATTATTATTGGGGGATGACTTTGACATTCTTGAACAATCTGTGAAAAATGTCCTACAAAGTGAAAGGCGTAAGACTCCATATTTACGACCATCACAAATAACTATAAGACTATAAAATGCACATATGATGAATCACAGCACTGGGTGTACACTTTCTATCAAGTTATTGACTCTCGCATATTTACAGTTACACAGTTATTTATAGCATGATATTTGATGGCATTTGAGTGACACATTGTTGGTAGCTGCCCTTGCACTGGCTTGACTATGGTGCTACCACCTAGTGATCACTACATCAGACATGCGAGTTCAAGGATCTGTTAGCTTCTAAGACCCGGATTACTTGCCAAGTGACCTACTTTTGCAACATGACATACCCTTTAGTGATTAATTTAGTGCAAAGGTTTAGTCTTAGACATTGATTGAATTGAACATGGGGTTTAGACAGCTTTGATTGTGTTAGTTTTGGGGTTCAGAACAACACTGAGCATGTGGCACTGTTGTACTTGTTCATAATGTTTGAGGAACCTTCCAAGTTTCCTCAAAATGTGTTGCCTGCTAAGCAGACCAAGTTCCCTGTTACTACACTTGGTCTGCCCTTCTTTGACAGGATTTTATTTATAGAAAGGGAAACAAAACTATACTGTGATCTTTCCCCTAGACTAAGACACCAATCAGAAAGTTCATCATTATCACCTAGATTAGTAGCAGCATCTGGTCCCTAGTGTGCTGGAGCCTCTTACCATAGTAACCATACTCCGTCAATTAGAAATTGAGTCACTTTTCCAATGCTAAAACAGTGACCTTGTCAAAGAAGGGCAGACCCCAGCGGAGTAGACAAAATACAAAGCTTGGGTCTGTATTGCAGGCAAGAAAATGTGTTAAGGCACAGCAAAATTACCTTGTGGACACACACTGAGTCATACAGACAGACAGATATGATGACAATACTCCTTCAGTCTGTATCATTGTAAAGAGGGAGCACTGTTAGACCTATATCATGTAAACGTAGATACAAGTTCTCAATACTTTTATCATACAATGTTATTGACACCAGAGTGACTACACAGGTATCTAATGAAGTGAAGTGTTTATGTGCATAGGGTAAGTGGTATGTACATAAGATGTGACAGAAATTTCCTTCACAAGGTCAGTGTTTATCTCTTGTGTAGGCCACAATAATACATACACGTATGTCATGAACTCAGCTGACTCATCCACTGACATCTAAATGATCCCATGCAATGCATGGTGATTGATGTAATGTTGGTTCATGTGATGTAATGCCTACACATAATAATGTTCCATGATTGGTGTGACACATGTATTTTGGGGTTGGACAAACAGTTCATCTCTGTCCTGTATTTAAGATACATGTACTACAAAATATATCGCAATGAAAGACCCTCAAAGGCCCAGTTCTGGATTTTAACCAGCCTGTGGTGATGATCCAGAAATTATTTTTTAAGTTTTCTTAAGTGTTTAAACAAGAGATGTATTCATTTGTTCAATCTCATTTAGTCCTTCTGAAATATTTGAACAAAGCTTTTGTGGATAATCAGAGTTGAGAGCCCTTAGGGCCTAAAACATTTTTGTTAACACTTCAGATTCTTCAGTTGTCTAGCTCTAACAATTTATAGTTTCCGTTTTACTTGCACAGAGAACAACTAATGGTTACTATTTTTACATTATTTTTTGTGAAATATTTTGGTTTCTGTTTGTTTATATTTTAATCTATTTACTTTATTTTTTTTGTGAATTGAGGGGAAAAATAAACATGAAAATAATAAGTGTCAATACATTTAAATGTGTAAGATTACTACTCATGCAGTATCAACTATTGCTTAAAAGTCATTGTACATATGTCATTATTAGGATCTAGAATATATTCCACCATTTGTTTGTAACACAAAACTGTAAGGAGAGAGGCATCATTGCAGAAATGTGGGGAACAGGCATATATGAACTGCTGTACTGCAGTGACATCTGTGGGCAACAAAATTACTACAGTCAGCCTTCCTGGTAGCAAGTTGAACATAATTCTCAATCTTCTGTTCTAGTGTGAGGGACCAGAGTGGAAGTGTAAGATGTCAAGAGGTTAGTCAAAAGTTTACTTTTTTTGCGGGAACTTGACAGATCATATACACATAATGAGTACTAAGTGATTCATAATTTGGATGGGTGTGATTTGATTAACTTTGTTTATTGTTTTATAATACAGAAGGCAAACACAAAGTAAACTACAGCACAAGTATACGTGTATATTTTGTTTTTATGTCAAAGTAGACCTCATCACGTAACTTCCTAGTAGTATAAATAAATGAATAAAATATAAAGTAGAACTGCTGTACCTTGTCTTTTTCACACGGTGTACATGTACCTCAGGATACATCAATAAAAGTAAATATTAACTCATTCCATACCAGGCCCCGATTTCTTTGTATATTTACCAAAATTTAACACGACAATTGCATATTTAAATTTTTCATGAAAAGAGCTTTCGTTCAAGTACCAACATGCCTATAGTCTTAAATCAGTGGTTCAGGCACTGCCTGGCAAGTCATGTTGCAGCTGCTGCAAGGGCAGCTGGAGCATGACTTGCCAGACATTGCCAGAACCACTGACCAAGGCCTGTGACTATAGTATGGAATGAGTTAACAGTATAAGGTATTCTTGAACTGGACAAAGACTTCCAGTTCTTTTCTTCAATATATTAACATCATTTTACCAGTCACTTTTAGGTATAGTGCAGTAAATGGAAAACATCATTTAATATTGATTACTGAAAATGTGAATAAGGAATCTGGTGTGTTTTGATTTTTTAAGTGATTTTTTATGCTCGTGTGAAATGCTGTTGACTGCAGGGTCAGCATCAGGAGTGCAAGTCCTCCATGGGTACAGACATGTATTATGAGTTTTTCTGTGATGTAAGTCAAGGATGCTCAGAGTCTGATGTCACATTTTGGTTCCGCCTTACTCGTGGCCCTACCACAGGTTAGTCCAAAGTCATCTGTCTTACAGTTTAGACCAGGTGTGATTGTAGAGTTTTTATGAAATGGTTTTATTATGATAGCGCTAAAGACCTACAGTTGGTTAAAATTAGCAAGGAGAGGAAGTTGTTACTGCACTGCAGCATGGCTAAGAGCTAAAGTAATTTTAATTAGTGAAGCTATAATTGGCCAGGGGGAAGAGTCGCTGTTTATTATCTGTGAGAGTGCTTCCTGATTCAGCAGTGTCTACTTTCATCAACATTTGTGTCGTTCTGTGAAGAAGTTAAATATGGTTACTTAAATATTATAGATGTCCACATTTTCATTCATACAATATGCTGTCCTGTTGGCTGTGTTTCAGCGGAGGACCCAGAAGGTATGTGGTGTCAGTGGCGGGATAACCTCTACCCCAGCAGTCTGGCCACCATTCCACCAAACTATTCCCCGAGACCCCCTATCACCAAACGACCTATTAATGCAGCTACTCATCTGACCATGACAACTTTCCTTATCAACTTGACAACTCTTTGTCTGGCTTTCATATTCTGAGTTCCATCAGTTACCATGAGGGCGAGAGACTGTCTGGCGCTACATGAAACATGTAATGTGAAACCACAGTATTAAAGGATACATGTACTGGCATTGAAAACAAGATTTCAAAGCCCAAATGGAAATTTGGCCTTTGGCTCATTTTTTGCTCAGCTGACCTGTCAGTCAGCTGAGTTATGTGGTTGATAGGCATCCTTTATCCATCCGTTCATCATCCATTGGCATCCACAGTTCACATTTTGGACTTCTCCAAAATCACATGACAGATTCACTTCAAAATGGATATGTTCCTTGTGAAATAGTCAAACAAAGCTGTTCAGTAGGTGGCAGTGCTGTGGATTTCTGATTTTTAACGATTCTTCCCATTCGGGTACTTAGCAGTAAATGTGCTTTTCCTATTGATTACTATATGCAAGTCAACGGGCATTAATTCTAATGCTAATTCACATTTTCAGCTTCTCCGAAATTGTTGGCCAGATTCACTTCAAACTTGGTGGCAATGTACCTTGGGTGGGTTGCTACCAACTTTGTTCAAATGATCATGCTCCAGTGATTTTTCGATTTTTTATGATTTTTTTTTTTTGTTCTTTTTTGGCCAGATCTTAAAAAATCTTCTTTGAAACCACTCACCCGATTACTTTGATATCACACAGGCACACTCCTAGGAACTCTTAGTTCTTAATTTGTTCTTGATGCCAGGTTCTTAACATTTTTTTTTTTTTCAATTTGGGTGCTTGCTGCTTAATGCATGCATTCTAATCATGTAAGTGAATGGGAATTTCAATGAAAATTCATATTTTGACTTCTTCTCCAAAAGCATCAAGCAGATTCACTTGAAACTTGGTGTGGATGTACCTTGGGTGAATCTCTACCAGGTTTGTTCAAATGGTCACGTTCCAGTGAATTTTGAATTTTTTATGAATTTTGTTGTTTATTTTTTGGCAAAATGTTAAAAAATCTTCTTGAAAACCGCCCAGCAAATTGCTTCAATTGCATAGGGACACTTTTGGGGACCCCTAGACCTTAATTTTTCAGCAGGTGGTGCTACAATTTACTGTATTTTTTTATGATTGACAAGGGGATATGTACATGTTTGCAATACTGATCATGTTCTGAAACAAAGGTGACCTTCATATCATAGTTCACAGGACCACTGCAGTTTGTGCATGTAGGGTCAGCTGAGCACAGGACTGTCACAGTCCTCTTGTCATATGTTGATGACTGTATTTCAAAACAGTGAATTTGTGTAACAAAGGTATTGTAAATGCAGTGTATTTTGTGCTGTAGTATTTTTCCAAACAGTATATACTAATTTTTTTGTCATCTGATTCAACTCTGTGGATCTGTCAGTCCACAGGACTGATACTTGTCAGTGCTTGACACTCTGGTCAGTTCCATCTGGTCAATAAATTCATGACCTTGTGTTGTGTAAAAGCTTATATGAAGATATTTTCTTTGCCTATGGCAGTGTATATTTTTGGAAAAAATTGAAAATACATGTATTTAACTGTTAAACACTGGTGAAAGCTTTCACTATTAAGACTGTCATCTGGTCCACTTTGGTGTCAAACTGTTTCCCAGTAAGTCCTGTCATGCCAGAGAACTGGCGGATGACACAAATAGTCAGTCCTGCCAGCTCAGGGCTGAAAGACTGACATTATTTTTTGATCCCTGGTAAATTTCAGCACCTAGGTGTAACCAAAATATTGGTACAATGCAACCAGATTTAAATGCTATTTACACTAGTTATACATGTATTTATGTAATTTAACTTAAATTACATTGAACACTGTGTCTAATATAACAATATTTATGAGCTGCTGCACAGGTAGGTATATGAATATTCTTTCATATTCAATGGTATACATTGTCCAATTCCATTTTCCATTAATTACCTCATATTTTGCATATATTCATATGGAATTTTAATGTGCACATAAAATGTATCCAAGTCATAAAATTCTTGAAGTACAGTACTTCTGTGTCATTATTGTGTTGTAAACTTGTTTAAATGCTGAATTTTAATGACCAAGAATGAGAATAATATACATATATACAGTGTACATGTGGAATACCAATTTACTACTTATAACATTTTAACCAGCCAAATACACATATTTAAGTGCACATTAAATCCAAATTTGATTAGGCAGTCTTTTGTTTGAAATTGTTTTAGTGGCACAACATGTGCATTACATTGTATAGACATGTACCAGGTGTCATTACACTGCACATGTATACACATTTCATGTAACATGTATTAGCACATTGTATACTTACGTACCATGTGTCATTACCCTGTGCAATCTATTTGTAAACTGTAAATACAGTAGGCTACTATGTGTCATTAAACTGTACACGTATACACACCACTTGTACCATGTTTTGACCCATCAACTTAGAACAAGTCTTACTGGTTCCCAGTTAAGACCTGACTTGATAATTTACACCAGCAGATGTTGCCTTTTATCACAAAACTGTAACTGTGTTAGTTAACAAATGCAAAATTTTCGCAGAAAGAACAGGTTTGGAAATCAAGTAAATAGTGGATGATGATGATTTATGAACCAAAAAGTTTTGTGTGTTTTTCGATTTTTTTGTCTTAGTATTTAACAAGCACTATGGGTGCTTGCCTAGTGAGGACTCCATGCAACAGAGCTATGGGTGCCTTGTGACCGCTTGTGTAGCAGTCAACAGCAGAGTGGTTGGTTTATAGAGAGAGTGTGTAGTAAGTGTACAGGTCATGTGCCATTGTGTACAGATCATGTACCACAGTGTACAGGTCATGTGCTGCAATGTACAGGTCATGTACCATTGTGTACAGATCAAGTACCACAGTGTACAGGTCATATACCATAGGGTACAGATCATGTACCACATGTACTAAATTAATGTCTTCTAGTAGTTCATGATATGGCTATAACACAAACAAAATGAAAATTAAAGATATAATTGTTGCTACAGACATAAAATTTGAAATGACATTTAAGTTTTTATGAAAAGGGTGTTGAATGATGGAAGACTTACTTGGGATTGGATTCAAATATACATGTACATTGATGTTAAAACTTAAAACATTTAATGTGTGAAAGATGTTGCAAGCCATCAGGGGATATGTTGTTGTGACACTGCTGGAGGGCTGTGTTTTGTGGGCTCTCATTATACATATTTCAGGGAATCATAGTATTTTGCATATATTGCCATTGCAAATAATGTGTGAGGCATTGGTATTGTTATGGAGATTACTGAACATGTATGCAGTGCTGCAGTTGGCCAAATGTTGTGCAGGGTATAGCCTAATGCTATTGGCTAAAAGTGACCTGCAATGCCAGCTGTTAAACAAATAATATATGTGTAGGATACTGCTGCTTTCTAGTGTTTACAGTGATTATGCAGGCCAAAAGTGGCGTACAGCAGTATGATGCTTGATGTGTAAGAAAATGGATGTTTTTGCTATTGGTGAATAATGTCTGTTTAACTGTCACAATGTGCAATGTGAGGTTACTCAGACTGAATTGTCACAAAATCCATCAGATGTATAAAAGAATTTGCAAAACATCACAAAAAAGGTCATCTTGTATTGTGGGGCTACTGAAATAATATTTATTGGCTAAACGGATGAATTTGAGTTTTTAAAAAGTTGTATGTACTGGATCAGGGAAGAGATGTCTGCAAGCTTGGCCCATGCATACTTCAATAAGTGTAGTGTTCATGAGGATGTATATATGCTATACATAGATTGCATATGCAGTGGTTAGTTAGCAGAAATTATCATATGAATATACTCAAAGTGCATGACTTGTATCTATTTTCTTGTCAGTCAGGCTGGAACTGATTGTTCACATTTATTCCACATACATGTATACATACGAACATTTTTGTCTGTGTAAGGATCTTTCGTATACTCATATCTATATGAAATGTAATGGCAAATTTTGCAAAAATATTCCATTGATTTTAAGGTGTAGAAGAGAATATAGCACTGAATATAAGGAATGTAGCAAATAAAATTTCTTGCTGAAGTTGAGTTACAAGTACAGATAAACATTGCTGTTGGGAATGGCAGTGTATTTTTAACAAGGATTTTCCTAACTTCTTCATTCTAGTTTTAATGAAGTTTTATCATTGTCATCCCCATCATTTTGGTAAGCAACACATATATCTGAGAATGCTGATTGTCAAATGGAATATATTTTAATACAACAATGTATAAAATTGTAATTAGGGATTTGAACCTGCTTGCCAATTGTATGATAGCTGTTTTGCAAGAAATTGTGCGGTATTGTAACTACAGTTCTTCTTCATAAAGTGCTGGTCACTGTAATGGTATGTGTATTCATAACTGTGCTGGGTTTCAAAATTGGCATCAGAAATCCATAACGTTATGCTTGGTTGTTCCTATGTTGCACAGTGATTTTACGAAAAGATTTCATTTTATTTTTATATAAAATTTAAAGATAACAATGTCATCATTCCAAAATATACATTTATGATATATTACATGTTACCTTTGATTTTCAGAAAAAGAGAAAAGCGTCAAGATTTTCTGATACCATATTATCCTTAATATTTAGCTCCCTTGGCATTTAATCAATTTTTAATTAAATTAGCTTTTATTAAAAGCACATCTTGTATTTTCATGGTAGCACCTTAAAATAAAACATAGGATATTTCACATCACTTTATTTGTTTCCAAGATTTCAGAACACAGGAGTAGGGTGTTTAATGGGGTAGAGGTGCTAAATAGGGATAATACAGTGACTTAAAATAGGTGGCTGAGTGAAAAATAGCATTTTTGATATCACAGAAATCTGTATGATCAAGTCCTATTTAAGGGTGAGTAGACCTCATATTGTGTTGACGAAAACTTTCAGCCAAGGACCCCCAATTCCAAAGGTATATGAAAGCCTGAAGGGACCATTGGTTTAGATGGATCACCTCACATTTTCAGCCATATCTGATTAATTAGCATATTTACGTAACCTCTTATCATGAGTGGTGCCGTCTGGTGTGTAAGTTTCCTGGGTTTACACATTTATTTTCTGAGCAAGTATTGTCTCTTAGGGTCAGTTGATTTATAATGTTTAGTCAATCCCCTGAACTTGACTGTAAAATAACCATTCTTTTACTGTCCAGTATTGCTTGCTGACAGAGTGGTAAATGAACTCTGAACATTAAGAAAATCTGAAAATGTTACTAGTATTAATTTCAATAAATGAATCTTATGAATAGTCATTACAAGCTTCATTACATTATATCCAATCAAAATGCAATTTTCTGGGTACTGATCTCACTATCCATGATGACCTTGAATAAGAAATAAATTTGACTACATTAATACTTGGTATGCCGTGTTTGCTGTATCTTGTCTACCCTGCTAAAGGGTGTAACTTTCAAAACATTTCATGCTGGGATCACAAAAAGCTGCAGAAATTTACCTTGTTCTCGCTCTGACATCCTTGTTTTCACAGATGCCTGAGAGAATGAGCTGTTTCCTCTTAACCCTTTCCCCCT
Source organism: Hermodice carunculata (assembly GCA_964020975.1). Lineage (NCBI taxonomy): Eukaryota > Metazoa > Annelida > Polychaeta > Eunicida > Amphinomidae > Hermodice > Hermodice carunculata. Next base: position 56,938,675 of record OZ026622.1, on the reverse strand, counting down.
CAAACCGGCCGAAACCAGCTGGGTGTCAAATGTCATCTGCTTCAGTGTTTTCAACTAATTTCAACAGTTATGAAAAACAATTTGACTGAGAAATGTACATGAGACTTATCAAGATCACGTGCCGCAGGTCAACAGCTTTCCTTGGCATGGGTTGGGCACTTGTTGCCCAACCCATGTCAAGGAAAGCTGTTGACTCAGTCTTAATTCAAGGGGGAAAGGGTGAATGTATTTTTACATTTGTGTATATTTGTATCTCCTTCAGTGCCACATCATGGACCAAGTCAATAGTTTTCCTAAGCAAGTTTTGGGCGCAGTGCACCCAAAGAGCCATGAGGAAAGCTGTTGACATGGGTAGCTGTATTCTATGTAACAGGCATCCTGGTACTTGAATGAAATGCCTTTTTACAAGGAATGTAAATTAGTTATGTAATGTTACCTCTCAACCACCAGTTGCCAAGAACCCTGTGTCTGGGTCGAAAGCCCAAGAAATTAAGTTGAGTTCACTCACTTGGTTCCTGAAAACCTGACGGTCGCATCGCACCATCTCTCGGTTCCTATGGAACTGATGGTGACTCTTTACACACATGCTATCCGTATCATCCTTCCTCCTTTGGGCACCATTATTGGCCTGCTCACTTGAGTTGGGAGCTCGGGTAACTTTTTTTCACCATCATTGTTCTGGTGCTGAACGCACATTCCTTTCTGTGGAAAATCTTTTCTCAGCAGTCCGAGACTCTTTACAGACCTAGTTAACTGATTTCTGATCTGCGGATAGCTCTGAAATTATTGGGATAGAGCTGGTCATTTGGCGTGAAACCCAAGTTTTCAAGATGGCATTTTCGACATTTAGAGCCCTGAGAGAGGGAGAACAGTGCCTGCCAGGCAATTGCTGCATGGCAGCATCCACAGAAGTTGTTTTCTGAGCCTTCCTTGACTTTTTGGAGTGAGTTATGCTTTTCCAAGATGGCGTTTTGGCGGGTTAAATCAGAGACCAAGCGAGGACAGTCAGCATGCTGTAGGTGTGGAACAGAAACTACTTCTTTTTCCCCTTGTTGGGTAAATGGCAGAAGTAGGACTCGTGTAGCCACTTCATGGTAGCCTTGGATCATGATCATTGCTTTGGTTGTCACTTATAACTTGACCACATGTGTTCTCTGAAAACACAGGTTTCGTGTTAGGTTGGGAGATGACACGTTTCTTCTCCCCCTGGGACACCACTGGAAATGCAAATCGAAGAACCCACACCCAAGTGGTCCTGCCACCAAACCCAGAACCCCCACGAGAGAATTGGGGGGGGGGGGGGTTGGCATAGTTGCAAGTCAGGTAGCAAGAGATCATCTCATGGGGATCTCAAGCATTTGGCACCACATAGGTGGAAAAAGCTGCTCCTTGCTCACTGGACCAGGACTCTCGTGAGTCTTGGAAACGTCGGCTTGGACTGCGCAGATGCTATGGATGTGATCCATTAACCCTTTTCCAGGCTGTTTCTTCTTTGGAGACCCCTTTGAAGAAGTCAGCCAAGCATCGATTTAAGCTGTCTTTAAGATCTTGGTCCCCTGGCTTCCAGTGCTTCAGGTTCAAGGCACGCAACCTGGTTCGTCTAGACTGGAAACATACTGGGTTCCCGTCCGGGTATTTGAACATCTGCCAGTCCGAGCGGTCTTGAAAACCACTGGTGCCAGAACAAACTTTCCGGGCTCCCAGTTTGGATAGCTCAGATCATAAGTTTGGGCATGCTGGAGTTTGAAGGAAGCCACCCAAATCTGTGGTGGTGCCTTCTGCCTTTTGTGGGTTCCTCCAGTGACCCAAGTGCGACCTTAAGTGCCTAAGGCCACAGTACCGGCTTTGCCTCCACTCCCAAAGTGAGCAGCTGGCTATAGTGCTTGCTCCTGCATTCAAGCCAGTACCCGGCCTCCCTGTCTTGAGAGGCTAGGAGAACTCTAGCTCCACAAGGAACAGCGTTTGCCACCAGAGCCTTTGTCTTCTTTCACTTTAGCCAACACTTTCACCGAGCCATAGTAGTCAAGGTAGAACAGCCTGCTGCATCTGTCTTGAGTCAGCTTCCCCTCTGCCCTGAGGCTCAGGAGTTCCCAGAACTCCTTCAGGCTCCCTCCTGCTAGCAGATTTCTCAGTCAGCAGCAGCTGTGGGCATGAAAGATAACCTGCTGTCACAGCCATTTGCCACATCACTGTTCGAGGAGGCTTTGGGTCTCACAGCTCCTCTCTCGGGTCCTGAGTCTTCGGACTTTGATACCAAGCTTCTGTATTTGGATGCATCCATTAGCAGATACTGGCTGAGGTAGCAGGCTTGACCATCACCCCATTCTTCCTCTGAGCTGCTGAGCTTGTTGGTGACCGTGGGGCCCACAGAAAAGCCTTCCCCATGCATGGACACCACACCGGCTCTGCCAGAGGGCTTTGGCCGCTTCAAAGCTCTCATTCAGAGCCTGGTTGGCAAGCTAAATCCATCATGATGTCTGCCCAGGTCCTCAAGCGATTGGAGGAGGATGCCAGGGGATCCATCTTTGTGGCGCCATACTCCGATGTCTCGTTGGTTGCTCCAAGGTCTCTCCTGGATGACCTGGGGGGCTCTGTGCACATCACAAAGGCTGTGTGGGATTGGTCAGACCAGGCGTCACTCCTTGGGACTTCATTGATCACAGACTGCAGTCTGGAGGCTAACTTTCATTTGTTGTAGAGGGATGCCTACCTCCAGGGTAAGAAGTTGCCTGACTCGATTCACAGAGCCCGAACTGGCCTGCTCTTCTCGGGAATGCTGTTCAGAGGAGAGACAGAAAGTTTTTCTCCAGGCACAGGACCTTCCAGCCTGCTTGGCAGATCAGACCTGCACCAAGGCACTGAAAAACTGTTTGATCCCTTTCTACCTTCCCCACCTCTGCCCAGAAGTGTGGCAAATCTCAGACCACACCTTCTCACTCCTTGGCTTTTGCCCCTGGCACTGGGTCACGATGCCCTGGAGAGAGCAAGCAGCACTCAGAGAAGGGGAAGTGCTTCAGCGAAGGCAAAAAGTCGGGCAAGCCTCAGCGCTCCTGACTCTTGCATGCTGCAGTAAATTGTCTCAGGATGGGCCTCGCCTGGTGGGTGGCTGTCTCTCCACCTTTTGCATGCAATTGGAGTCAATCACAGACAACCATTTCATCCTAAATATCCTGAGACATGGCAGTATGCTGGCTTTTGGTAAAGACAGGCTTCTGTTAAGCTGCGAGCCCCTGTAATTTGCACCGTCCACTGTGGAACCCAAAGCATCAGCATTGCTAAAGGTGGTTCAGATGCTTAGGAGCAAGTGCATTGCTGAACCAGTGAAGAATCAAGTTTCTCCCAGCTTTGTGAGGCAGCAACTTTGTGGCCCATGGAGTGGACAACATCGCTGGATCTCCAGGATGCATTCTTCCATGTACCAATCACAGAGACTTCATGGAAGTTTCTGCCGTTCTCATTCTCGGGCCTAGTTTACCAGTCCAGGGTGCTTCCATTTGGCCTTGCCACAGCACCGCTGAGGTTTACCTGGTTGGCGCAATCTATTGCTGCTTACCTTCACCAGTCTGCTGTCTGCATTCATGTGTATCTGGATGATTGGCTTATCCGGGTGCTTTGTCCCTGGATTCACAGCATCACACACAGACTGTTCTGGAACCTTGCCAATGCTTGAACCCAAGCAAGCCAGCCTTTGGCTGGAGCAGCCAGACAGATGGGAGAGACTTGGGTCCCTGCACAGAGCGAGGTCCACTCAGCACAACAATGGCTCACATTACTGGGATCCCAGTCCTCAATGGACTCCCAGGTCCTACTCGGTCACCTTCACTCCCCCCCCCTCGCAGCATGCTCTGCAGGGGCAGATGGCCAAGGGACCAGGGCTATAAAGCTCCAGTGCTGGTTCTCTTGGAGGACCATCCACACCTTTGGTGGACCTTTCAGGAGAACTTCATGTTGAGACAGACACTGGCTCCTTTTCAGGCCCAGCTTACTACCTACACGGACTCTTCTTGGTCCAAGTGGAAGCCCATGTGGAGAGCCGGACAGCATTGGGCCCTTGGCCAGTGCTTTTTGTGTCTTACACTTGCTCCACTTCCAGGACCTGGTGGAGCACAAACCTGTCCTTATAATGTGCAACAACAGGACTGCATTAGCATACCTCAAATGGCAAGGTCCCAAGAAACTGACAGAGTTAGCCAGATGCATCACCTGATGGTGTTTTGAACAAGGACATCCCTGCACATGCGAGGCATGTCCCAAGATGTCTGAAGTCAGCTGGTAGGGGTGGCATGGTCACTCCACCCACAGGTCATTCAGGCCATGTGGGTCAGATGGGGACCTCCATATGTGGACTTGTTCACGACTTGCGAGAATACGAAACTGTCAGTTTATGTCTCATCAGTACTGGACCCCCAGGCTGGATGCTCAAGCCATGGACTGGAGCAACCCTTGGGTATATACCTTTCCACCTCTGCACATACTCCCAAAGGTACCGCACAGATCCATTCACATGACTGCAATCTGATCCTGGTTGCCATTTCTACCATCAGACAATCCCACCCAACCACCTCACTTCCTCTTTCATCTGATGTCAACTGACCACTCTTCAAAAGAGGAAGGATGATACGGGGAGCATGCACACTGGTAGTCACCACCACTTCCATGAGAACCGAGACATAGTGCCATAAGACCGTCAGGTTTTTCTGGAATCAGGTGAGTGAACTCAACTCAATTTCTTGGGCATTCAACTCTGACACAGGGGTCTTGGCAAATGGTGGTCAAGAGGTAAGTATGCTTACTTATACCGAAATTACTAAAAATTTCACGTATCTAGCACCTTTCTAATTCAGAGCAGTTCACCTGAACCTGGAACCACCTGCCCACAGGACCTTCAAATTTAATGTACATTTACACCTTTGCCAATGTATGCACAGGTCAGAGCCATTCATGTGAAACTGACTAAGGTTTCATTTCTGGCCCTCTATTTATTACAGACAAAATAATTACTTTCCCCTGGTCAGAACACTTTTTTATCTAGTGACCCGACCTCACTTGTAATGACCAATCAGATCCAGGTGTTTAAATGATCCACTTATGCAATAATGTATGTGCAAGTGCACATGCAGGAGTATTAACTCTTGAACTTCCTAATAAGCTAAAGGTTATTGTGAACCATTTTAGTTCATAGTTTTTTAACCATTACATTTTCTTATATATACATATTCCCTAAACATGTCTGTCATAGGTGCTGACACCTATGCAACGTTTTGGCAAAACTTTCTATAGTAGCCTATGACACACAAAAAATTCATAATATGCTTCTTGCATGTAGGCACTGCCAACTGCTCAATGGCCTTGACCTTAGCACTTTTTGGAATCACTCGCCCCTGACCTTCAGTGTAACCTAAGTATGTTACCTTTCTATGACCAATGTGACTCCTAACCAAATCCAAATTCAGCTTGGATTGTCTTAACCTTTGTAAGAACTGCCTGGTCCTGGTTACATAATCTTTTCAATTATCAGACACTAGCCTTACCTATCTCTGAACACAGAACACCACTCTATGCCCTCTGTAACTTGGTTCATAAGCCACATAAAATTTGATGGGCATTTTCTTTTTTACCATGGATTGTTGAGTAATATATACTTGTCATTCCATGGGCAATTTACCGTATGCCAGATCCTATACCTTAATTAATGAGTAGTATCATGTTCGCTGCATTTTTTTTAAATTCAAGGCTTCAACATCTAAATGAATTTATAAACAGGACACCAACAGGAAACCATCAAACATACTTTGCAGCCTTGAAAGTAGTCTCCCATTCATATATGCAGGTAACAACCTACAGGTGTGTGGAATCAGAACTGGTTGAAATTGAAAAATTGCATAGTGAATAGTTATGTGAGTATCCATACAGGTGCGTGCTGTTCCGGATAACAACCTGATAAAATGACATGTCCAGTATGATCTTGAAAAATAGCATAAAAGTACAGGTGCTTAGAATGGTAAAAGGCTTGCCTGTCTAGCTTTCAAATTGCCTCCTAAGCATCCCCCCAAACAGTACTTTGCAATTTCCCTGCAATCAGCATTATTCATTACATGGTGAAATATATCTTCTGATGTACCATCATTTGTCATTTTAATGGCTTCATTAACATGGGATTCTAGGAGCTGTCCACGTATATCCTTATAGGCTATACAATCTATCAAGAAGTTACCTCAGTTTTAATTTGTTTACTCGTGCAAAATATACAGATCCTTTTATCTCTTTTCAATATTTTATACTGTCCACTCTCAATGAGTAGCTGGTGTGCCGAATTACGAAGTCTTGTTAATTCTATTCTGCATATGAAACTTTTACCGTTATTCAGGTAGTCTTCATATCCAAATTCCGTATTCAACAGTCTTGGGACACCTATTTTTTTCAACCCTGTTTTCCGTAAACTTTGAAATTCGTTTTCCGTTTTTGTAATTATTTCTCCCATCATATATTCCTTAATATAACTTGCTAGCACAAAAAACTATATACAGTCCAAGTTGAGCCAAATTTATTTCTTGCCTGTCTAGCTTTCAAATGGCCTCCTAAGCATCCCCCCAGACTCGCTATTGCTTTCTTATGTATGCGCTCGACGAGCGCCCACATAAGAAAGCAATAGCGAGTCTGGGGGATGCTTAGGAGGCAAGCCTTCAAACAGTACTTTGCAATTTCCCTGCAATCAGCATATTTCATTACATGGTGAAATATATCTTCTGATGTACCATCATTTGTCATTTTAATGGCTTCATTAACATGGGATTCTAGGAGCTGTCCACGTATATCCTTATAGGCCATACAATCTATCAAGTAGTTACCTCAGTTTTAATTTGTTTACTCGTGCAAAATATACAGATCCTTTTATCTCTTTTCAATATATTATACTGTCCACTCTCAATGAGTAGCTGGTGTGCCGAATTACGAAGTCTTGTTAATTCTATTCTGCATATGAAACTTTTAACGTTATTCAGGTAGTCTTCATATCCAAATTCCGTATTCAACAGTCTTGGGACACCTATTTTTTTCAACCCTGTTTTCCGTAAACTTTGAAATTCGTTTTCCGTTTTTGTAATTATTTCTCCTATCATATATTCCTGATTTACATTCATGTTGCTTTGTTATAATGTTTACACAGTTCTTTCAAATGTCCGGCCCAGGATTTAATACTACATTCATAAAGTGATAAGCTCTCTTTATATGCCAAACCTGTCGATGAATTTTCCTGGCACTGTACTAACCTAGTATAAAATTTACATACACTTCTGACATGTCCTAACAGCTATTGACATAACGGATTAAGATTGGTGTCTCTTTGTTGACCAAACACTCAAACCTTAAAGAAATAGTAAATTGAAATACAGCACTAAAACATATAACTTAAACACATGCAAACAACCAAAATATATCATTTCAAATGATTAGAATTTTATTTGCTGAAGTAGGGACCTCTGAGAGAACAGTCTTGTAACACTCAAGTGGTCCCTGGGTAAATATTAGTATGAGTATGAATCTCATTATATTAGTACCATACTTCTCGTGGCTGGCTGTCTACTATGAAAACACGTATTTGTTGAATGGGATTGTGCACGGATGAACTGTTCCGTGGCAAAGCTCTGATCTGATGGTGATGCGTGAGGTAATATTTGCTTGGAGCCATCACCGAATATCACAGCACACCAGCAAATGTCAAATTGTTTCTTCTTATGTTTGGTCGATATGAATGTCACTCAGGGCGGGGAGGTGGCTCATCTGACATCCCAATTCCTGGATTCACCATCCTGGTGCTTTTGGCAGTCAGCCAATCAAAAGATGTGGACAGCATGAGTTGACAACCAGAGGTAGGGTAAACAAACCCATAACAACCTATATATTTTATGCAAAATATGCTGGACTAAAAGAGTCAAAAGTTCACTTTCCAAACATCAAATTTTCATCAAAAACTATATACTAATAGAAAAGAGTATAGTTTTAAAGCATCAGTGATCTGCAACTCAAAATCCATGACTAGCCCTGAGTAATTTGCATCCAAAAAGGCCAATTTAACATGGGGGTGAATGGGAAAAGTCCCGGGAATATACACTTGTATCCTTCGAGTAGAGATTAGTAGGTCAGTGATGTGATAGTGAATTCAAGAAAGTGCAAACAAATTTCACGCCTGTGGTAATTGCTCCTTTCACAGAACCAGCAAAGCATAGACTTTTCTCACCTCCAGCTGACTGGAGAGGGCATCGTGGGGGTGGACACTTGTGGGCATAAGGTAACGCATGTTAAAAGTACCAATCTTCAAAGTAAATTTGAGGTCAATTATAGCAACAATTAACATAAATTGTAACACCTTTTGATTAGTATGCCTGTGAACCTCGGTAATGTACCAGGCATTTTTAATTTGAAGATGTTAGAAACTTTTCACAGACAAATTTATTGAGACCCTCATACAGTAGTCCGTATCTGTGTACTGACCACCACATATAGGTGTCAATTGGTTTGTGACACCTGTGGGGTTAATCACCAGAGTAGTAGTTTGTAAAACCTTTAAACTGAGTACATTTTGACAGCATCCCTGCTTAAACTTGTTCGGCTGAGATATTCACGTTAATTTTTAGCATTTAAACCTTCCTCTGTGGCAAAGTGCCTATGTCAAAACTATACGATTAAGTAGTCTTACTCCAGCAAAGGGGCCTTCTCTTGGCATTGGAGGTGAGAAAATCACTGGGCACAGTGGTCCACCTGTGGGGAAAAGCTACACATCCAAATTACTGTCGCGGTTTACAGGATATAACTGCTTGCTTTCTTTGCTACCCAGCTGTGCATATAAGTCCATGCTCCGACAATATAGTGAGATATCCTGCTACTTATAGGTGTTTCAGCTCATAGTTTCCATATCTATGCTATCGATGTTTTCCTTTTTTTTAATGTTTTTTGTTTTTTTTTTCACTTTACCGACGGATGTTTTCTCACAAGTTGGGTAAGACACAAATGCTTTAATTGTCAGCTTCGGATCAGGTTTCCAAATAATTTCACACTGTTTAAGTCTAAGCCATCAGTTCATTGTATTTGAGTGTAAATAGATATCGAGAGACCGTGATCGACAGGACCGTAACGCTTACGCGCAATTAACTCAGACACAACTCAGGATCTTTTTTGTGTACACATCACGCAAAGTACTTTACGATCAGGTCCAACACCTGCCCACTCGTGCACGCATAAATGAGCTAATGTTTTATTGTTCTGAATAAGTTTGTTATCATACCACTACGATGAGCAATACTTTTAACGAACTCTTTCCATTGTAGAGGATCCTGGCTTGTCATATCGCTACAATGTAGGGCTCTGTAATCATTTCATGTACATTGGCGTGTCGTTCTTTATGACAAGTTGTATTACTTGCCTAACGTCAAGATCCTCACGATTGCTCCGAGTCCCTGAATCATCAGATACGGACAAAAGGGGTTTCAAGTGTTCTGCTGATAATTTTTCAGGCGGAGATTTGTGTGACGTAGTGTTTCTTAATCGTTCGTGGTAAAGTTGTTGGTTTCAGATCAATCACCAAGAAGCCTCTATGGTTTTGAGTTAGCTACCTTATACGTGGCCATCGTGTACATATAGTTTCACTTGTCTGGGAAGATGCACTGACTCCTGGTTTTGATGTTTTTAAATCCATAGGCATGTTGCCTAATATTAAATTCTGGCGATTTCTGTGCAGTATCACCTTGCGTGGGTTATAGAAATTTTGCATGAGCATGATAACACTCAAGTTACGACGGTGGCTTCATTTAATGAATAAATTCCCCATTCTTTTATCTTTGCTGATATCGCTTATTAGATCGTTAAATACAATCGATTTTTTTGCATTTGGGTCCTGAAAACTATCTTGGTCCAGGTGTCAAGGTATACGTCTAATGATTCAATATTTGGAATAGCCTCAGTGAAAAAATCAGTGGGATCCCAGTGAGATTCCAATGAAAAAACCCTTTGGGATTTTCAGAATCTCAAATGAGATGTCACAGGGACCCCGTTGAAAATTCCACCGATTTTGTTTAATCTATGGGAGTGCGGGACTACCTAGACTTGCACAAGTCCCTGGTGCATGTCCCTCTTTTCCCATCCCGCGGTCCCACCCAGAAGTGCTATACATTTTGCCCTCCACAAAGTTAACAGTATACTATTATGCTAACTGCACAGTAGAGTGTTATTAAGTGGGCCCTACTGTCATTTTTTTCAACTGGTCGACTGCATGTCAATAGAGATATCTGCATTTAAATACAGATATCTGTATTTAAATACAGATATCTGTATTTCTAATACAGATATCTGTATTTCAAATTCAATGTAAATATCTGTATTTCTAATTCAGATATCTGTATTACAAATACTGATATCTCTATTGATGTTGCCACATGGTGAAGGTACAGTTAATGATGGATCCTGATGCACCCTCTATACCCTCATTGTGTAATTTTGGGCCTACAAGATCAATCTAATCCCATTTTTTTTCTTCTTATTTTTTCTCGAGATTTCAAATTTCTTAGTTAAATACCCCAAAGTTGATATATAATTTAATTATATATCAACTTTGAGGTATTTAACTAAGATTTCTATAAAGCAGTGCTTGAAGGAGGTTTGCACAAATAGGGGTCCAGAAACTAAGTTTACTACATCTTCCATCAAATTTGCAACTTTTTTTTGGGGGGGGGGGATTATGTATGGTTACTTGTACATCTAGTAGCAAGAGATCGAAGGGTTGCCAAGTACCATGCTTATGTTCTTGATTCTAAACAAAGGGCATGCAACAGACTTTGGTACTGTAGACGCCTATAGACATGCGTTTTCCCTTCCTGAACATATGTTGACCAAAGACAGTAATAGCCCCGACACTTCCAGGACATGCTCTACATTGACAGATCTCTAACAAGGTGACTGAAGTCTTTGACTTCGATAACTCAAGACGCCCTCCTACGACTATGTGGCAAATTGGTCACCATGAAACTTACTCCATATTGCCTAGGTATATATATATATATATATATATATATATATATATATATATATATATATATATATGTATATATATATATATATGTGTGTGTGTGTGTGTGTGTGTGTGTGTGTGTGTGTGTGTGTGTGTGTGTGTGTATGTGTGTGTGTGTGTTTTTTTTTTGTATTTTTTTTTTACAGAATATAAACATGTATGTACCCTGACCCCAGGCAATCCAGGGCACCCACTGTTATATATTTTGATTTCAGTTCAAGGGTGATCGAATATATGTATGATCAATGTCGTGTGTGCCCTGTCTGACCTAGCTGGAGCTAATAATACCCTAGACCTGTCAAGTGTCATCTGGTCTTGGGCCTCTGGACCTTGTGTGACATGGACATTCCGCCCAATCTCAGTGGTCCCGAGGCCTCTGGTCTTTGTGTGACATGGACATTTCGTCCAATCTCAGTGGTCCCGAGGCCCGATACCAGGTCTAGTAATTCCCTAGGCCCAGAATCATATGTGTGGGGGTAATGTGCTCTGAGATGGCTCCAAATCAAATGTGAGTTGCATATAGCCCGGTTTGGTTTGCAAGCTCTTAGGTCTCACATGGTGAAATAAATGCATGCCATAGATCTGTAGCACTTCCGCACAAGGGAGCCTTCATTGCTCTGTAGCTTGTGTTGTCGAAACAGAGATATCCCTATTAGAAATACAGATATCTCTATTTTGTCATTCTATACAGATATCTATATTTCCAGTCTAATTCAGATACCTGAATTACTAATAACGGTTATCTGAATTACAAATACAGATATCTGGATTAGAAATACAGATATCTGGATTAGAAATACAGATATCTGGATTAGAAATACAGATATCTCTATTTGTGAATATTTGCAGGTTTGGCTTGCCATAGGAAAGTGTTAACTTAGCTGCAATTCTCTGTGCTCTCAGATAACTGATGACTGATGTTTCATGTCCTCTGGTAGGCCTACTGCAAGTCAGTGTCGTGAAGCTGGTATATATTTTGATTCAAATCATGGTCTGTACAATAATCTCAGGTAGCGGTATATTGCACTTGATGCTAGAATCTGCTCAAAGTGAAAAAATATTCCCACTCTAAGCAGCTCTACGTGGGTTTCTGCAGATGATGTGACCCTCTTGGAACGGCAGATTGTGCAAGATAAGTATTTGATTTTCCACTGAAAGAATACATTTTCTGCATCACTTGTATGCATTTAGACTACTTAATTATAATTTAGACGTGAAATCAATAATTTACATTGGCACTGATGGTAAACATACAATTTTGTCATAATGTATTATACAATGCCACGTTCTTAACATTTGTTCACAGGTTAAGTAAAAAAATTGATACTTTCATGGAAATCTTCACATTCGCACATTGTTTAGGGTAAAAGAGGCATTCTGAAATGGTTCTTAACTGTCACAATACAGCCTCTGCATGTGGGCATAATGCGACTGTGCAACCTACTAGATTATCTTGCATTACGTGATTCTAACTTACTTGATTCAAATTTGTATTCCAATATTAACCAGCACCGAGTCCGAATTTGATCAGATCATGGACTGAAACAATTGTAAAATTTAAAAAGTCTTCAGGAGTAGTATTTTATACAATTTGGGATATTATATAAACCCATAATCTCCCGCTACTAGCGTCCCTTGCGAGCGACCTTTGTTCTGACGCAGGAAACACAAAAATGAAACAGATACTCATTGAAACCTGAAATGACAAAAAGTACGTATTATCAAAAATATTCAATGTTTTTTAAGTAAAGTTTTGTGATTGATATGATTTTTAAAAATATGTTCAATGGCTCGTTGTTTTGCTTTTTGGTATGCATATATGTGTGTTTTCATGGGTAGGGTAATACCCAACGAGTACCCGGGTAATTAAACTACCCGACGGTGGGGTACCCGGATAGTTAAAATCACCACCTGTCAATGCTCTAAATGAAACCAATCCAAGACTAAACGTAACAAATCGTATTATATTGGAGAAAGAGAATTGCTGTTACCGATGCGAGAATGACAATGCGCTGCATGCAACTGAAAATTGATCTCCACAAAATATTTGTTGTGGAGTATCCATCGTGTTTATATGGAGCAAACTGAGAAGATAGCTATTTTTTTCTTTCAGTGTCATAAATATGTTCTGTTGGACAACAAATTACAATCCATAAATATAACTCTTGGAAATGTCTACCTTAACCCTTTCCCCCTTGAATTAAGACTGAGTCAACAGCTTTCCTTGGCATGGGTTGGGCACTAAGTGCCCAACCCATGCCAAGGAAAGCTGTTGACCTGGGGCATGTGATCTTGATAAGTCTCATGTACATTTCTCAGTCAAATTGTTTTTCATAACTGTTGAAATTAGTTGAAAATACTGAAGCAGACGACATTTGACCACCAGCCGGTTTTGGCCAGTTTGAGGGGGACTTTGCTATTTGGAATTCGAGGTGTAGAGGAATTATAGCGAGTGAAATGAGCACATTTTTTAAAGGCGCACATAAATATATTTAAAACTCCGGAAGGTTTAATCTATGAACACAAAATTTTATTAACCTGGAAATGTTGGAATAAACTTATATTTCACCTCACACATCCTCTGGTCCACTTTCCAATTTCTTTTCTTTTTTGTTTTGTTGCACATGTACAAGATACCTTTAGGCTGGTGAGCCTATCAACCTTATCTGGGGGATAAAATATGTTTTAACATATTTTGATTTCCAAGAAGGTTTAAACCGAAGCACTGGTGTTCACTCGTTGTAAATTTTGGAGGAGTGGCACAGAGTTACAGGGATTGGCACACAATCAATGTATTTTTGGCTAGATCACATCAATATGACAATTATGCATGACCAGAGCACATCGAAGATATCAAATTTGAACAGTTCACTTTCAAGGATTATGCCGAAAATATATTCCGTCAGTGGCGATATCCCATAGTAGTTGTGATTACTCTCTGTCATAAATGTGAACAAGCTGACAGCTGCAAATTTGCCCGCGTACATAATATCCAATTGCCTGTTTGACCTTGCTGGGATAGACCTTTCTGTGTGTCAGTAAATACGATTAAAATTATTAGTGACTCAAATGATGACATCATGATGAAAAATATACTTCATTTTAAGAACACAGTGTCAACAAATGGTGTGGAAATAATTCAAAGCTCAAAACTTGACATTACATAATAATGCGAAGCAGTGTGGGTGGATGCTGTAGAAGGTCTGCATCTATATATCATCCTACAAATATCCCAAGACTTTCGGGAAAGGGCATAATTTCCAGTCTTTTAACGTCAGTTCAACTTTGCGGAAGCTACATTTGTTAAGACTATATTTGTGCATATTGGCCTGGCATTTCCATCTTTTACATGTATGTATGTATGTATATATGTATGTATGTATGTGTGTGTGTGTGTGTGTGTGTGTGTGTGTGTGTGTGTGTGTGTGTGTGTGTGTGTGTGTGTGTGTGTGTGTGTGTGTGTGTAACAGATATACCTACAAGTAAAAGATGGAAACGCCAGGCCAATATGCACAAATGTAGTCGTAACAATGTTGAAGTGGTGTCACAAGATAGGTTGTCCGTCCGTCCGTGGTTCGTCTTCCCACTATTTGTGTATCTCAAGACTTATACTGGCCACCTGAAATTCAAGTTCACCTCATTTGTACCTTGACACCACTTCTTGACCGCATTTTATTTTGGTGACATTAACCTCATTTTCAAGGTCACGGGACCCGTGTACGTGCCAGGTGGCCTCATCAGGAAACCCTGTGTGTTGCCTGTGGTTTCGGTGCGTAGTAGTTATACACAAACAGGTAACGGTAATATGAAATTGCAACCTCTGACCTCTCATTTCAAACATAACTTCGACGCATACTTTCGATCAATTATGCAGCTTTTACCAAATGCATTTACTTACAAGAATGTGGATCAAGCACTCCATGCAAAATTACGATCGGAGAGAAATAGACTATCTCCGGTCACAAAGTAGTTACAAAGGTCTTCCTGCGCGCGGAATCGTATTCTACGCTATGGCGTGAGACGAAAATACCTGCCTTTGTTAATGCAAAAATATAAGCAACCGAGGCACATTTGTATTGCAGACTGTACATGGTCCTTACATAGCACCTACATAAAGTTTACATGGGGGGGGGGGAATGTTTAAATTGTCTTACTATCCAAAAATTCAAATGATTACTTTGGCAATCAATCACTCAAGTTGTGAAAAAAAAAGTTTTTAAATAAGTGGGTCACATAGTAAAAAGGTAGGTTTGTGCTCGCGTTAAGTAACATAATTATGCACAACTTCAGAACACGCTTATGATTGTGATCTCCGAACAGTGTGAAAATCTAGGCCGCAGTTTTTGATGTACTGCATATTTTAAGCAAGAAATGCAAAACGTGCCATCCATTCGGACTCCCGTATGACTTTGACCTTCAACATATTGAGTAAGGTTTAAACTACAAACACCCCAGCAAAAGTTATGTTACGTCCAGAATCATTTAATCCTAACGATCATTATTCAAGTTAGCAAAAAAGTAACTGAAAGGCAGTCAACATGTGATTGTCTTTAAACTACATTGTGAAGGGCTATATTGCACTGTGAAATGAAAAATACACGATTTCTTTAATGTCATATGACCCTAGCTAACATTTTAAAGTGAAGTTAACACTGAAAATGTCCTCAGGAAGGAACTATCCGAAGAACTATCATTATTATCATCATCATCATCATCATCATTATTATTATTATTATTATTATTATTATTATTATTATTATTATTATTATTATTATTATTATTATTATTATTATTATTATTATTATTATATTTCATAAAAAGAATCTGTTTAAGTAAGATACAGAGCAAAAAGTAGGTCACTCAAGGTCAGCTGACAAAATATGAGGAACATAACTTTTCTATACGGTCACAATTCTCATAAAAAAATAATTTTGAAGGTCACGACGGTCTTTTATACCGCATTTGGAAGATGGATGCAAAAGGCGTGTTTTTTCCGGGGTGAATTGTGACATTGGCCTTGATCATTTAAGGTCTAGTTTAAATTACCAAAAATATTGCCGGGCACAAGTTACATAGGAAATTCAAATGATTACATTTGATGAATTTTACTTTAAGGGTTGGAATTGCCTCATTTTGACTGCTCATATTTTGCATTTATATTTCAAAGCACTCCAAAAATTTAGGCGGATATATCAAACGGAAAAACGAACAAGATATCCTCATGATGGATTTGTGATCCAGGGGTCAACCACACTTTCCAAAAATACTAAAAGTTGGGGCAGTTAACTATAGAAACAAACCTCACAATTCCAATAGCCCAAATATTAGGAAAAGAGGATGTTTGTGCTCGACTTCATTCTCCAATTCTTTTCCACATGGCCATAAATTCATATGTTAATTCTGTACCTGTCAGACTCTGCAGATATCGAATGTTCGTGCTCATAAAATAAAAACAAAACAACCCCTCTATATGCCACAGCGGGAGCCTTTGATAAACAGCATGTCATCTGTGTGTATTTTGGGCACTTGTAACATCACGTAAACGAGCAAATTCTCGAAGAAACTGGATATGGTATTTTGGCAGTTTATAACCGTTACGGAAGGAACAAAGTAAGCGCACGAATATATGTGACGTTTTCTGTGATATTGTGAAATTTTACACGCATATTTCAATTTAACTGTATGTTCACCAAAAAAATCTTAAAAGATGAACAACCTGTCTCCGAGAGCACGTGACAGCATTTGGGCTAAGCATAACAGTAAAAATAGGATGTGTTTTTTTTAGAAATGCCCTCCAAGCTGTATTTATGTTGCCATCCCTTGGCATGCATGCACGACTTGGATTGCCGGTGTAAGTCTGCAGTTAAGTTTATATAGTCATTCGAGCATTCAGTGTTACACTGTAACAAAGTTCATGGAGACTGCATCATTATGTCAAGTTCGAGGTAAGTGATGTGCCATCGTCTTCATTGACTGACCCGAAACCAACTTTTCATCATCTGATGTACCTTGCTTGAAGTCGTATGTTATGCAAAATATCTTGCAGGGCAGATCTGCCCGTTATCAGAGAATCATTAGCTTATTCCACCCTGATAGAAGACCGAGTCAACAGCTTTCTTTGGCGCGCTGTGGGCTCAATGCGCCCAGAGCGCGCCAAGGATAGCTGTTGAGCGCGCCAAGGAAAGCTCTTGACCACGGGCATATAGTTTGGAATGATCTTCCATGCAAGTTTCATCCAACATTTTGAAAATTAATCCCTAAAGTAGTAAAATACAATTAGCAGACTACAATTTGATATTAGCGGGAAAAGCGTCATTGGGGTGGAATGAGTTAAGTACCATGGTGACACGACAGGCTGAATTACGCTGAAATAGATCAGGTTGTGATAATTTATTATGATCATGCTTGATCAAGTAAATGACACACGGACATTGACATTTCCCCGAGAAGAAAACATTGACTCTGAAGTCAAAGAAGAATTTTTGAATGCTAAAATGTGAATGGATGTTGTCGTTTGCGGGTGCCCGGGGCGGGTCCATACTTCACGATTATTTCCAGATTATCGAATGCGGCCGAAACATGGCATCTAGGCTTTATCTTCGACCAAGCCAAAATTGGGTAAAATAGCATTACACCATTCAAATGTTAATGAAGCGATAGGCAAAACTATGAACACGTACACAGGTACTTGCAAATGTAAAAGCAATAAAATAGATTTAAGCGCATGTCAGTCTCGCATATATTATGTAGAAAGAATATGTGGACTTCAAAAGTACAAATTTTAGTTGCGCCTCTCCCATCGGCAAAAAGTACTTAATTGTCAGTACTTTTCTCATTTGAGATGGGGGGGGGGGAGGGATTTATCCTTGGAAAATTGCTTTCGGCAAAATTTGTGTGATGGGTACGTGACAGGTATTTTCAAAATTATTTATCAAACTTGGAAGAAAAGATGACCGAAGATATGTATGTGTTTACGAATGCATGCATACACGCATACAATAAATACAAACAACAAACACAAACGTTGCTTATATATGTACGTATGCATGTGTGTGGGGGGGAGGGTGTGTGTGTGGGGGGTGCGTGTATACCAACCTTCCCATTCCGGTCGAGATTACATGGGAAAATGACAGCTCTGCTGTGTGTTTGGCTCTACTTTGATGAGTCACAAAATAGAAATGTGATTTTAACAGTGTTTCACGTAGGGACACCTGGGGAATGGTGTTCAAAAAAAGTCATCTCCTGAAAACGACATTCTGTCCCAACGAAAACATTAGATGGAACTACACCAAGTCACTCCCCAGCACAAGACTTGATGATGTGTGCACTGAGTAATGCTAGCCAGTACCCAGGTTTGCCAGTGTCCTAGCTGGGTGATTTACCACCAGTTTACCGTCCACTTGAGATAGATCAAGCATGGACCGGATATTTGTACATATGCCCACTTAAGTGTAATACAGTTTGCCAAACTTAATATAAAATAGAGTTGATTTTGTCTAATTGTTATCTATGGCCTTTTTTAAACGATCAAACAGGAAAGAATGTATTAGCGTACGTATCATGCACCATTAGGGGTGTACGTCCTGATGATAATAATGCTTACAAGCACAAATCAAGAAAAAACCGTCAGAGAGGCAAAACCGTGCTGTGATGGGCCGATTTTTGTCCTGGGTCAGGTGGCTCTTTTGGATACTGGTGAAGTATCATCATCATCATCATCATCATCATCATCATCATCATCATCATCATCATCATCATCATCATCATCATCATCATCATCATCATCATCATCATCATCATCATCATCATTCTGGGTGGCCTAGTCGGCTGACGCTGTTCTTCTTTGATGTGATATTTCCAAAGCGCTATTTGTATTCACTATTGAAGGAAGGTAAATCATCAATATTTCTTATACGTTTATAAAAGTGTATCAGAAGACTATGGGCGTTGTGTGTTTCAAAAACAAACAGAAGCAAACAAACAAAAAACCCAAAATAAAACAACAACAACAACAAACCAACAAACAAAAACAAAAAAAAGCCCGAGGCTTTGAACACGAAACATGATTTTTGAAATGTCAAAACCCACTATTTGGTAAAACGCTGGGTTTTGCAGATGAAACACAGAGTTTCCTTAAAAATAGTTTTGTTCACAAAATATTACAAATGTCAGAATTACCATTATGACTTGCCATTGCTCGGACCCTTTTTGGACCCTTAAAGGTGCAACTCTCGGTACCAGGGAACCGAGAAAAAGACTGGAGAAGGAGGTGGAGCTTATCAGTAACGGTCAGAACCACATGCCATATACATGTATAGCATAGGCGGTAAACAAAAACATTAGGATCACAAGCACATGGCCCACTGGTGTGTTTTTGTTACTGCCCTACAACTCTCATCTTTACTTTTCCACTTCAAACCAGTAAAATTGGTGGTTCACTTTTTTTCATTTGAATTTCTCGTAAATATGAAAGTTAAGGTCATATAGTCGTTTGAAAAAACAACGCGTTTCTCCCATCAAAAACCTGTACACCTAAATCTCAGAGACGGCTGGGGCTTGCTTGTCAAATTTCTGTGTACTGGCGTTTCGCAACTGGTACTTGATTTTGAAAGTCATGAACTTTTCAGTAATTTTTGTCTGACATCCCAATGACCTTTGGAACAATATTGGACAATATATGTACCCCACTCTATTATACTTTTGTCCTGTGCATGCAGTTTGTGACCTTGGCTCACTTTTCTGCTGCGCTGATTAGCATACGGAAAATATGTTTTGCCCTGTAACTCAAAAAGCTATATATTGATTTGCATGATACTAAGTTTGTTGCATAATCCAACCAAGGCCAAACTACATTTACATGTGACCTACGGTAGTCAAAAGTCACTCATTTGGTCATCTGAAGATTTTTAGCCACCTGTATTTCGGTACATTTCCATTATTTTGGATTCAACATGCAGGAGTTGTTACCATGCAGATTTCCGTAGTTACAACTGACCTCTAAAGGTCAAAGTTTAAGCTTGTTTGGCTGCCATCTGAAGGTGTTTGGAGATCAGTTTTCATCTGATTTTATTCGTGTTTGGGCTCAAAATGTAGGAACTTAGAAAAAAACACATTTCTGCAATTTACAGGTAAAATTTTAAGGTCATTTGGCCCTATCTAAATGTTTTCATCGAGCCATAACTTGATCGGTTCTCATGTTAGGTTCAAAATATAGGAATTATAACAATGCACGTTTCATTTGGCTGCCCTATGAAGGTTTTCATCTAGCCGGAGCCCGAAGAGTTTTCATCCGATTTTACTTATGTTGGGCTCAAAATGTAGGAAATGTGAAATTTCGCATTTCGCATGGAACATTGAACCTCAAAAAAGTCAAATTCATTTGTGTGTGCTGCAAACAGGCGAGAACGCCGAAGTGGGAGTGCCATAGGAAGGCTTCATCTAAGTGATCTCTTGCTAGCGGAGATATCTCATTGCATGATTGTGTATTCAGTATATATGTGCTTTACTGGGCCCTATTTAAAACAACATAGCAGAATCGCATTCCCACAATGAAAGGTTCCGTTGTATTGTTATTATTAATAAGTACTGATAGTGGTAGTAGTAGTAGTAGTAGTAGTAGTAGTAGTAGTAGGAGGAGGAGGAGGAGGAGGAGGAGGAGGAGGAGGAGGAGGAGGAGGAGGAGGAGGAGGAGGAGGAGGAGGAGGAGTTGTGGAGGTGGTAGTGGTGTTAGATACAGTTAGCCATAGGGTATATTCCCTTGATGACATAAATACAAATTCAAAGACAAAAAGTGTGCGGAAAAAGGTAAAAGCATTTGTATTTGTACGAATCAAATAGTGGTGATGTAAATGTACAACACAAAAATAAGAAACCATTCTGAACAAATTAGCTGGAAGGCTAAAATGTATTAGTCAATAGTAAGAGTGAGACTCATGAATAGATACTCTTTTTCATCTAACCTAAGAGTGTTAACGTCCAATGTATCCCTTCTACATAACCAATATTTTCAATTTTTCCTTCAAACTGACAGATTTATGAGTAAGTTTTCTATTGACCCGGTAAAAGCCGGAAGGACGGGATTCCTGCATCCTTAACTGAGACACTACGAATTAAATTGATTACAGGATGATAAACGTAACAATAGATGAATAAGGTAGGCAATTGTAAAATATTCATGTTTAATTTAGCTTCAATTCAGTTGTTGATCAGCTTTCTGTCGCGGTAAAATATTCACACACGTAGTCCATGATTTATTATGTGTAGATACTCAATGAGAACCATTTACCATAATGTAACGTGACCCTCGTGGGTGTGTTATGGCTTGACAGTCACTTGATTATCTCCTTTTGAATATTTTAGTTTTTTGATGTGAGATATCCGAAAATGTCCTAATATTCGAAAAAGGGTTTTGAGGTCACCATCAGATATGGAATTTGGGAATTCGCTTAATATGATTTCAGTACAACATATGTGTGAACCAAACATTTACTTTAAAAATACCAAGGGGCCAAGTAATGAAATAACTAAAGCCAGACAGAAGTCGGTGATGAGATAACATGGGGTTAAGAATTATAAAACCTTGCACTGACAAGCCTTACAATACAAAAATTTACTCTGCTCCAGAACAGCAAGCCTGCTGATGAGCAACCAGCCTACCTCGGGTTCTGGAGCAGAATAATACGAGCCATAATAGGTCATGTGATCACATATATTCAATTTTTTTTTATGAAATAAGGCAAAAGTTTCTTTTTCAAATGATACTGGGTAAATTTAGATATGCTTACGCATGTGATATAATACTGATGGGAAAATTTGTATGCTTGCCAAAATTGTTCTAGCCCGAATGCCTTGGACATGATTTTAGATCGTGATAATTTGCGTTTGTTTATTGTATGTTTGGAAAGTTTGTCCTCTAGCAGGGAAAGAGAGATCTTCATAATGGTTTCGGCTGCTTAAAGTTTGTCGTCTAGCTGGGAGGACAGATCTTCATGATGGTTTCGGCTGCTTAAAGTTTGAATCCCGACAACGTCAAAGGCGAACTGGGGTATAGATAACATCTATGCTCTATCCCTTTGAGTACGCGCATGCGAATTAATATTATCAGGAGAAAACCTATTTCCTAGTAGGGGACAGGTGGTCGCTGGGATACGTCTGGTATACAAGCAACTGTACACTTCATTTGGATTCTGATCGTTTGTACCTCCTTATTTTAACCGTTTATCAGTGTCCGGACGGTCCCATAGCTAGGCCTATATAAAACACAGAGTTCTTGTTCTGATTTTATTCTAAAAGGAATATGACCTGCATTTATATCAAACTGGATACCTGTTGTACAGCTAGTTTACAGAGATGTAAATATGATTGATTTGTTTTTAATCATCAACTGTGTGATATAAAATTATGCATTATTTTAATCATGACCGGAAGTAATTTGTTCAAATTTGAGATGCTCCTTACATTCAGTGCATAAATTCGAAAAGCAATGAAGAACATGCTAAACGTGCATGAATCACTCTGGCGGACAAAATATGTAAAATAAGCACGAAACCGTATATTGCTTGAACGAGAATAAACACGTCCACATACCGGCACAAAAGATGAACAAAGGTAAATCGGTATTAACTTGATTATCCGGGTCAAACAAGTATTGCTGCTAATTAATATATCAATTATAGACTACACCTTCGGTGGATATAATAATAATAATAATAATAATAATAATAATAATAATAATAATAATAATAATAATAATAATAATAATAATAATAATAATAATAATAATAATAATAATAATAATAATAATAATAATAATTTATTTAAATCCCCAGAACTGGGTTAAACATACAGAAGCACAGCTGTACACACACACACACACACACACACACATATATATATATATGTAAAATCGCTGTCGGAAAGCGTAAGAACGAGCGGCGTTTGCTGACCTCTCCGTCCGGGATAAAACCCTAAGTGACCCCACGGCAATTATAACATTATATTCATTGATGCACAAAGATTATTTTTATTGTGACATGGTAATATTTAGCAAACGAAAACTATTGTTGAAAGCCGTATCAGTATATATGGCACTAAATGGGTCAATACCAAGTGAAGCGTCTCTGCTGTACAGGTATCATTGAGTTACCGGCCACATGTGTATTGATTAGTTCAAATGACATAAATGTGAAAGATTACCTGACGGAATACCCTATTGGATATTTATTGATATTGGAGATATTTTATTATAAAGATATTGGCTTACCTTCCATGTGTTAGCAAATTTTAATTTCAACCACCCATTGAAAACTACTGATATGTTTGTATGCGTGCATGTATGTATGTATATATGTATGGATATATCAAGTTAGAGGCAGTTTATAAACTTGTTATTACGAGAAAAAAACTAGTAATTACGAGAAAAAACTCGTAATTTCGAGTTTCAAAACTCGTTATTACGACAAAAACTCGTAATTACGATTTTTTTTTCTCTTAAAAACGACTTTTAAAACTCGGAATTACGAAGTTTTTCTCGTAATAACGAGTTTTTTTAAATCATATTTCGTTCTAACATGTTTTCTGAGCTTTCTTTCCCAGAAAAACTTTAACCACCATATTGACATTTGAACTGTGCCATTTTTTTTTTTTTTTTCAGAATGAAAGTGATGACTATGACTGGGGTAATACATGACAAACAGTACTTAAGGTACATTGCTACTGTGGCAACCTCTTCCAAACTTTGGCAATGATTTATAGTAACATTAACAAAGGAACTGTTTAAAACTAAGTTTATGACTTGCTAAAATGGCGCTCATCTCGCTGCCTTTTAATATGTGTGTCGGGGAGGAGGCAGATGCGAACAGATTAACTCCCCTCTTCCTCCTATTACTTCAGTACTGCTTATCAAAAATTGCCACATTGACAACAAATAACAACAAGTTTCGGTGCAATTTTAGAAGAGAAAATTAACTGGGAACTTCTCAGGCACTCTAAAAAAAAATGTTTTGGTATGTCATAAATCATATTACGTGCTCACAGCATACCTCTTTTACGATACAAGAAAAACATATGACATATATATTGTATAATACCCCACTTATACAATAACACACACACACACATATATATATGTATATATATATATATATATATATATATATATATATATATATATATATATATATATACATGTATATATAAATCCTGTTTGGGTCGATTTTAGTACTATAACAGGCTTGTATAAATACCGTATCATAGGCCTAAATGCTACAGTGCCGCGATATGAATTTTATGATGTATCGGTACTCTGCCGGTTTCATCGGTAATTGTGTTGATGAGGAGTAAACCTTTGTGCAAATGTCGTTCTTATTTTTACCTTGTGTATTGAGATGTACAAATCGACCCAAACATGAGAGAAAAATTTTATAGCATGGTTTGTAGACGATATGAAGTAATCAGCTCGCACTGGATACCATATAGCAGAACTCGTTGATATACTTCATATCGTCAACAAAGCATGCTATAATATATATATATATATATATATATATATATATATATATATATATATATATATATATATATATATATATATATATATATTATATATATATATATTATATATATATATATTATGTAAAGCCCAAAGCCTGTTGCTGCTGCACCAAGTTATGGTTTTGGGATATTGAGTTGATTGCTGGTTTGTTGTTTTCACGTTGAATAAGCTGCTAGTGTATGGCATGCACAGATTCCTAGTCTGCGTAAGGATAAAACAGTAAAACCAGCCAGGTGAGCATACTAGTCACTACACTGGCCGAACGCTTGCACGAGCCCAGTCTGTGTGATGGGTATGCTCCACGCGGCTGGTTTTACGTTTATACCTGTCAGTAACTGGTCCCCTGTCCGTTTCCAATGTTCATACTACAGCACCACCATGGGAACCATGTCATCGTGACCTTTAGATTGTGGTGATACGGGTAGGGTTATCTTCCAGACTGTATTTTCCACCTTTTCTGGGGGATACAGCTACAGTTACTGGATAAATAGGAAGATTCACAGATTCACTGGCTGCTTCGAGATAAGTTCGCAGTTTTACAGATTTGCAGGCTGTGTGGAAGTAAGTTTGCAGTGTCGCAGATCCACGGATTCACAGGTTGCTGAGGAGTAAATTTGCAGATTCACAGATTCAGCAGGCTATGGAGTTGTTTTTCTGCAAGTTCCACAGATTCACAGATTCGCGGGCCGTGTAGAAGTAACTTTGCAGGGTTTTGTAAAATTCCCGCCGTGTAGTAGTAGCCGTGCAGGTTCGCAGCTTCGCAGGCTGTGTATAGCAAGAAAGTTTGCAGGTCCCCAACTTTGCAGATTCACAGATTGGCCAGGCGGTAAATTGATAGACTAGTAGTTTCGCAGAGTGGTTTAAGAGGATTCTGCAGGAGAGTCCATTTTGAGGTAGGATTGTCATAATTCTGTATATTATAATCTGTATTATCTTCGTGACGCATGTTGATTTTTTCCAAGAAATAAATAAATCGTGGTTATTGTCGTCCAAGATATTATCATAACACATTGCATGTGGTTCCAATATCGAAACTTAGCAAATATAATTCTGTCTGCAGGGTCCTGTTTAATTGGATATTTGTCAAAACCAAAGTTTTCTTGAAGATTAAAACCCGAGGTTTCCAGAGTCCTTTCGACTTAAGGACGGACATTCCTAGCAACTCATGTCTGTTTGGTAATTCGAGGGGAGAAACAAGGTCAAAAGTTATTAACTTTTGAGCTTCTAGCAAATGAATAATTCGCCGCCATGTTTTCATACCGCAATGGCCATGATGGCTGATCACTAGCAAAATAGACATATCGTTGTTTTGTTTTATTGATACTATTTAATTCAATAATAATGGCGGTTCCTTTAGGCATAATATGTTCTCTATCATGATACACATACCTGTCCATATCCTATATGATGGGCCTTTTTCATTCTTCTGTTATCGTTATCTTTTTAAAACACATTTTATTTTGCAAAAGCAGACACTGGCTCAGTGTTCAAGCAATGGACGCCAGCAAAATTGCAAAATAAGCCGTTTACATATATGAAGAGAACATCAACCCCGTTGACGAAGACTTTGCTTCTCTGGTTACTGCGGCAAGACGACAGTGACAGTTTTTTCATTCTCTAAGAATCCGATGCGAACGAGAGAAGTGCAGACACAGTAATGAAAAGGGAGAATATGAAATTAAGTTACATTACCCAGGAGCAGTTGAAACGTTAATGTATGGCGATCTCCCAGGTGGCAGCCAGCACAACACAGTTGCTGCCCAAGGGAACGGAATTCTGAGTTCCCAGAATCAGAGCCATTCCTTTACCCGGTAATATTGCAACGCAAGCTTCAATCAGTTTCCCCTGAAAGGAAAACTGCAAATTTTCTACATCTGATCACGTTGCACGCCCGCCATCTTGCCACGCTGTCACAAGAACTACGATCTGGAGGCATGACAGAGAGGGCTAAAGATGTTTTGCGTAGTGGCGTATTGGGTGCCGGTATTCTTGTTTACCATTCTTGCGTACTGAAAGCCTCTTTATTTTCTGTGCTTCGTAACAGCCCATGTTTCTATATTTTGCTATTTGCTGGTACCTTATACAGGGCAAAATTATAACATGTAGCAGTGCACTGGGATAGCCCTTACCTCAATTCACAAAAGTATAAAACAAAATACGAAAGAATTTTTTGTTCATATTTTTAAAACCAAAAGTAAATGGGTGTAACGGTTGTCTATTAACTTGAGCGAGATATTTTATCAGGATGTGTCTATCTCCTCCGTGAAGGAAAACGGCATGCTGAATATATATATATATATATATATATATATATATATATATATATATATATATATATATATATATATATATATAAAACATCGCACACACATTTTCGCGAAAGCTGAAGAGCCTATTACTCCTGAAACGTGATTCAGCATTCAACTATATCGTGGATTGTGAAATATACCTTTCCCCGTGAACTGGGAGAGAACGATTTTTTTCATTTCGTGATTCCCGCCCATTGCCCCACTATTACTTTTGTGTGTGGCAATTGATTCAGTGCACATATCGGTAAACTGGATGATTATCTCCATCGACAATTATGAGTGCCTTTCTGTTTCATGTTAAATTAAAACCAGAATGATACGGTTCTGGGTACAATAAATTGTAAAAATACCGAGTTATCATACAGATTGTATGAATGCTATTTATATCGAAATGATAAGAAAATATCACTGAAGGAAATATGCCGACGAATTCTCGATGAGAGTTATAAGACAAATATAATAAGTAATTATTGCGAAAGTTCTGAGCGAGTGTCCAGCGAGTAGGTTATTCATGTTCTAAAAAGATTGAAAACCAGTTAACCTACTATTTGTGAGTTACTCGATACATTTACTCAGACTCCTCATATCTCGTACACCCAATTTGCACAGGTGCATCTCTCTCTCTCTCTCTCTCTCTCTCTCTCTCTCTCTCTCTCTCTCTCTCTCTCTCTCTCTCTCTCTCTCTCTCTCTCTCTCTCTCTCTCCGTATATATTTATATACATATACATATATTTACACACACACACACACACACACATATATATATATATATATATATATATATATATATATATATATATATATATATATATATTTGATACAGATCCACACATCAGCTTGAAATCTTGGCAATCATGAACCTTGAAGCTTTAGGTATCTAGCCACAGGCTGAGGTGTGGTCTCGACTGTGGCTTGCAGACCTGTGCATTGAGATTATCCAGCTCTCACGGCGCAGCCCGGCTTTGTGTGGATGGCCGTGAAAGCCAGCTCGCTTTCCCGGAAAGCTCTAGATCAAGCTGTACGATCTTGAGCAAGAATTGAGCCTTTTTTGATGTATTTTATGGGAACAGATAATAAAAATGGTGGACAGGAATTAAACTATTGATTTGGCACATTTTGGCATTCAGTAACACGTTTGTACCAAAGTTTCTACTCGAATACTTGGGCAGGTGGTTTGATAGTTTCAATCCATCTAGATTGAATAAAACATCTACAAAAGTTACACAAAGACATCGGTCTGAAAAATATCATTGATTGATATCTGTATGCTAACACAACAATCTGTTTTGTTATAGTTCTTTCCTTTTTTTCTTTACAACATACTTTTTGAGGAATTTCTCTCGAACACCCTTTCAATTCGAAACTGAAAATGTGGCATCACTACATTCCTGTGAATGAAACGGAATTTTGCATATTTACAGAGCCAATAAGTTAAAATCAGAGGCTTCAGATCTTGAATTTCTTCAAACCCGTAATGGACAAAAGCAGTGATTTCAACTTGTATATTTCCATGATTTACCAATCTTTATAGAAACTTAATAAAACATCAAAACATTTCAAAGTATGCTTATGAGGGACAATTTAGCCTTCCAAATATTGAATTTCGTCAATATATATATACATACATACTATGGAAAGTCGTTTCCTGTTTTATCCAGTATTTGATCACATGATTAAATATTTGATCAGAAGAACAAATCGATTTCATGAGGTGAACAAATGCATATGTTCATGTGAATAAATTGATTTGATCTGATTAAATTGATTTGTTCCTCTGATCAAATCGATTTAATCAATGGAACAAATATATTCTTATTTGATCACATGAACAAATGTATTTGTTCAGATGATCAGATCGATTTGGCCAGAAGAATAAATAGATGTTATTTGATCATCTGAATAAATCTAATTGTTCTTCTGATCAAATCGATATGATCATATCATTAAATACCCCTCCCCCCCAACTTAATTAAATTGACGCTCCCTGTCTGATTTGTTCCGCGGATCAAATATTTATACTTCGGAACAAATCACTTCCGCCAGTATTTGATCCGGGCAACAAGTAGTAAAACACGCAAAAGGTACAATCTCGAAATATCCGCGATATATTCAACACGGACATCGCGGACATTTTATTGCTTTCTTTAGAGATTAAAGCGGGTGAAGGCGGCCGTGCACAATGGATCATTATTATTTATCATTTAAATATGATTGTGTTTTGGCGGGATTAAATGTAAATTCGGACCCATGGTCTTTCGCTCTTGCTTTCGGGATGGATGTGAGGATTTTTTTTCTCTCTCACTCTTTCTTTGGTGGTTAGGCACTGCTTTTTGCTTTCATGGTCATGGATATGAGCATTTTCTTTTCACTTTTTTTTTCTTAAGTTTGGCGGTTAGGCACTGCCTTTTGGATGGATGTGCGCGTTTTTCTTTCTTTCCTTCTCTTTCTTCCTCACGTTCTTTCTCTGTTTCTTAAAAGATTATAACGTGCCTGTAGCTGGAAATCTGATTTTTTCTTTAACTATTAATTGGAGCCTAGAAAAACCAAGCATTGTCAGATGGGATTTTGAAAAAGTGGATGATGACAACTCAACCCTGTGACAACTAGCTCCGTCTCCGAGCCCCTACTTATTGTTGTTATATGAAGAAAATGTCAAAGTTCGACATTGTACTTTTTGTGTCTTATAGTAACACGTGGACTACCGGAAGTAACTAGCGGCATACAAGAAGGAGTAGTTATTATCTGGTAGTGGAGCAACTTGTATTTATTCAGCAGATCAAATATATTTGATCACGGGAACAAATATATTTGTTCAGGTGAATAAATTGGGATATACCTTACTCTATATGATCAGAAGAACAAATCGATTTAGGCATGTGAACAAGTACATTTGTTCATGTGATCAAATTCATTTTATTTGTTCCTCAGAACAAATTTATTTGATCTTCTGATTAAATCAGTTTGTTCTTCTCATCAAATCAATTTGATCAGAAGAATAAATGTACTTTATTTGATCACGTGATTAAATATTTAGTCTTCTGATTAAATATTTATTCACCTGATCAAACATTTGTTCATAAGAATAAATTATTTGTTCTTCTGATCAAATATTTATTCATCTGATCAAATAATGAATAAAACAAGAAACGGCGTTCCATAACATACACACACACACACACACACACACACACACACACATGCATATATATATATATATATATATATATATATAAAACCCATTCAAGTTGAAATGACTTATATAATCATAGTTGCACAATGTGAAATTAATCGTAAAATAGAAGTTAAAATTTGCAACTTCAATTCACGTGCTTTTGAACATGTTGAACCTGACAAGCGATGTTTTTAAGATGTGTTAATCAAATGGATTTTAATTGTTAAATCTTCCCTATATTTAAAACTATAGTTCATAAGGATTCCGTTTTAACGTGTACATTTATGTTATTGGCCATGAGTATCTAATTAATATTTGAAAAAAATTGCGGGCCTTACAAATATTGAAAACAAATTGTGCATTTTCATTGGAGGCTTCTCAAAGTTTAAAATGCGAACATCTTGGAAACCAATCAAGGCAGATTCCAATCAAATTTCCACATGCAGTCATAGTTTGTAGGCACACAGACATATTTGCTGCTAAGCCAATCTTTAAAGTGTGTGTGTCAACACACACTTTTTTGTTTTTCCTGAAATTCTTTATTTCTTTCTTTCTTTCTTCTTTACTGGCAAATTTGTCCGACACTTTTCTCGAACACTATGATACATAGAAACTCCAAACTTGGCATGATTGTACCTCCATACAAGTACTTTGACCGTTTTATACAAAAGAATGAAGATGTTTAAAATTATGCAAATTAGGGGCATTTGAAATTTTAAATCTTGGATATCTTCAAAAGTATTATAGATAGAGATGTCATTCCAACTTCTACTAGGGGGTTATTGACCATTGCGCATCTAATGAATTTTTTTTTTAAAT
Source organism: Hermodice carunculata (assembly GCA_964020975.1). NCBI lineage: Eukaryota > Metazoa > Annelida > Polychaeta > Eunicida > Amphinomidae > Hermodice > Hermodice carunculata. Next base: position 56,907,763 of record OZ026622.1, on the reverse strand, counting down.
GTAGCAATTTAAATTATGCTTATTAGCAGCATTTGAAATTTTAAAACTTGAATATCTTCAAAACTATTATAGATAGAGACGTCATTTTAACTTCTACTAGGGGTTTGTTGACCATTGCGCATGTAATAAGTCTAAAGCAAAAGTTGTAGCAATTCAAATTATGCTAATTAGCAGCATTTAAAAACTTTAAACTTGAATATCTTCAAAACTATTATAGATACAGATGTCATTTCAACTTCTACGAGGGGGTTGTTAACAATTGCGCATCTAATGAATCTAAAACAAAACTTGTAGCAATTTAAATTATGCTTATTAGCAGTATTCGAAATTTTCAATCTTGAATATCTTCAACACTATAATAGATAGAGATGTCATTCCAACTTCTACTAGGGGGTTGTTGACCATTGTGCATGTAATGAATTAAAAATAAAAGTTGTAGCAATTTAAATTATGCTAATTAGCAGTATTCGAAATTTTCAATCTTGAATATCTTCAACACTATAATAGATAGAGATGTCATTCCAACTTCTACTAGGGGGTTGTTGACCATTGTGCATGTAATGAATTAAAAATAAAAGTTGTAGCAATTTAAATTATGCTTATTAGCAGTATTCGAAATTTTCAAACTTGAATATCTTCAACACTATAATAGATAGAGATGTCATTCCAACTTCTACTAGGGGAATGTTGACCATTACACACCTAATGAATTTAAAATAAAAGTTGTAGCAATTTAAATTATTCTAAATAGCACCATTAGAAATTTTAAATCTTGAATACCTTTAAAGCTCTAATAGATAGAGATGCCATTCAAACTTCTACTCCTGTGTTATGGAACAGTTGCACATTATCATACCAATATGCTTTGAAGACACACACACTGATTTGCTATGCAGCAAATCATCTTTCCTAGTCCTTTCTTGTTTTCGTTTACATCTATATTCAATTTGGCACGTAGCAGATGCACCAAAGGCATAAGAAGGATGTATTTCGTAACTTGATGACTCATGATATTAAGCATGCTATCATTAGAGTGGAAGTCCAGAGAGGTCGGGCATATTTTGATCAAAGTACAAAAAATACAGCATTTGATGTGAATTGCTGTTGTAAACATATGTATTTATTACACTTTGTGCAAGCTTTAAAAATTAAGATGATTCTCGGTTTCCAATATGCATTTGATCAGCAGGCTTTTGTTTGTAATTACTACTTTGTCGTACAGATGAATGGTCGATCTGCTGAAGAAGCCTGTGAATTCCCACCAAGGGAAAAAGCGACACCCTTTTGGTCAGAGAACACTGGATGTCAAATGCTCAAGAAGATTCGTGCTCTTTCTCAAAAACGGGGTAATAAAGTGCAAAGGTATCAACCAAATTTATGTTTTTTCCCAAGACAAAAAAGTCGTTATAACGAGATACAAAGTCGTTATAAACAGATAATTCTCGTTATAATTGATTGGACAAAATTAGTTTTAACACGATAGAAAGTTTGTATATCACGTGACAAAAAGATATCATAACTTCACTTTGTCTGCGAAAAAAATCGACACCGATAAGCTTCCATACAATGAAAAGGTTCGGGGAATTCATATTGTGTTGACTCACCAGAAACATCATACATAGAATGCATATAGTCCTTGGTATTACGTATTATGGCAAGATGAAGGCGGATTAACCCACCATTCTCCCGCTGTAAAGTTGGCAACAGTCTACGCTCCAGCCCTCACCATTTGCTCTTTGGCATATAATGGAAACGCAGACTTGTTGGAGACCAAATTCTTACACCATTGCCCCAAAGGTCAGTTCAAAAAACCATGTAAGGTCTCCATGAGATCAAGTCGATTGCATCTGGGATTATAAATCAACCGGACATAAGTATTCACATGATGCAGCGAGGCTGTAAGATCTGAAAATCATGGTAGGCCACGTACATTAAAATAAGCTGGGTACCAGAGCAAAGACTTGTTTTGTGAAATGATGTATATAGTAGTTTGTGTTGCGAATATTGGTATTCGCACTGTCCTGCCATGCTAAACTTTTCACCTCTGTCAAAAACAACGGATAAGCATCCATAACTTTGAATATTTTTGAGTAAAAGTACACAAAATTTTTAATTAAAAACAGCAAATTTACTTCTTACGACCTCGTCTACTCACAGAGTTGCTATGCACGAGAAACATTTACTCAGCAATACGTAGTTTAAACATGATACATTATGCTTATACAATGATCGCTCTTCCAAAGCCACCCCAATTGCTGCCGCACAACAGGAATTTCCTCTCACGAGATTGAAGGTATAGTGCAAATTACACTCTTTCTGCATAAATACGTGAGATTTAAAGAGGGGGTCGGAGAGGGGGAGTACATCATTGGCCATACTTTCACAATGTGTATAAACTGCTCTATACCGAACGTTGGAACACGGGCGATGAAGAAAATATTTTGACTTCGTTTCTAGTTTAGCAGTATATTATTGGCTCCCAGTAGATCAGTGGGCTTCCCGTATCTCTTGACGGTGGACTGCGGTCCATTCACCATTATGTCAATCGTCTGTCGACTGCTCACTTTTAGTCCACCAGCTGACTCGAACACGAAGACCAATATCGACCAAGTTGGTCAAGTTATGATAAACGCACTATTAAAGATCAGCATACTATGAACACATTTATATTCAAGGGCATTAATTTTCACGATTTTTGTTTTGCTATTTGGACTTCTCATTGAGACTTCAACTGCACTATAATTGTTATTATTCTAATCAATGCCATTATTACAAAAATCACGGTGTTCTTAATTTTAGAGTTCGGAAGCATTTGCGAAATAAGCGAAGCTAAACAGATGATTCACAAAACATGTATGTTATCTTTTATTTCAACCGAGACCATTGCCTGACCATGGATCAATTGCATGCAGAATACACATGCGTGCGAGCATTATGTGATTATAACAATAGCGAACGCATACGCCCAGTTCTTCGTGGCTGCGCGAGTGGCTGCTATTGTTTGGGCATTATCGGCCGTGTGGCAGATGGATTAAGGTAAAGTTTGTCAGACCGTTCCATGAACTTTTGCTCTCGAAGCATGGACACTTTGGTTACAACAACGGACAGCAACTATCTTTGTGTTTCAAACAGTATTACAGAAAGCCTAGCCCAGGTAAGTTTGCTTTTATCTTCTGCAATGACATTTAATAAAAACCGCAAAAAATCTATGAGCAGTAACTTATTCAAAAAGGATTTGCTGTTTTAAACCGGAGGCCGAGGAATCATTCTCTTAGCAACATACACATTATTCTAGGATGTTAACTATGCTCCAAATGTTGATATGATTGGTGGCTGTTTTAACATCGATATTTCCCAGCTGTTATTTTAATTTTATTGATTGCAGTTTTATATATGAATTTTAGGCAGATCGCCTTGTTACGCATAAACCAAGCTTGCATGACTGCGTGTGCTTGATTATCCTTCAGGAAAAATACTTGCTGCGTTGCTCAGCCTCAAACCTGCGGAGATTGCCATTGTTACCCAGGGCAAAGGAAGTTGTAAGGACGAGTTGGGAAAGAAAAATTCTGTTGTGAATTCTAGCAAATAAATACGACGTTCCAATTTTCTGAGTTTAAATTTGATATGTTTGCCTTGGCAATGACCTTAAGTTTAAAACAAAAAACACCCGCCCAACTACAAACTAAATGGAATATGTACTGAAACCTAGTTATAACGACACTCGAATATCCGACATATCCACCTAACATTTAGAGTTCTGAGAGACAAAAAGTGCATTTCCTTTGGTATCTGATTCATTTACTCGACATTTTTAATTTTCGGACACCTTTTATGAGAGCATTAGTTGGATGCTTTAACACCTGAGTGGTATTTGCTGGCTGTATACAGGCACGGTTTATCATATAAATATAGCCCACTCTTTTCATTGGTAACTCTCTCTCTCTCTCTCTCTCTCTCTCTCTCTCTCTCTCTCTCTCTCTCTCTCTCTCTCTCTCTCTCTCTCTCTTTTGTTTTTCATTTTGATAGCCATGAGTTCATTATCTTCTTGTTGACACATAAACTTGGATACTTGTTCCTTTTTCAATCCACTAAGATAGCATTGGTTTCATGTGAGATGGCAGTTTGGAGACAAGCTCTAACATGTTCATATGTGTTTTTGATTGCATGGGATGTGGTTTCCATTACCCCACTGATCATTTGTGCACGTAACCCTATACCCAGACACAGTTAACTCCTTCAGTGCCAAATTCTGGACTGAGTCAATAGGTTTCCTCAAAAGCTGTTGACCCTGGCTATAATGTTCTCTACAACTGTAGGCATGCTCGTACTTGAATGAAAGATCTTTTCACAAGGAACATGAATCCAGTATCCTTACTATAATTGAGAGCATTTCGTCTTAAGTAATTTGACTTTAGTTTCATTTGACATGGAAAGAGTTAAACGATGTCTCTACTTCCCCCAAATACGTTAGATCAGGTCAGGTCAACGCTGCCCTACTTTTCCAACTAGAGATTTACAGGCAGTTTACACTGTCAGTCGGAATTGTAGCCCAAACATGCACCTCTGCAACCTCCCAATCACCATTGATAAATTATGTTGATAGCATTAGTTTAGATAAGGCATGGGTGGGAACTGTTTGGGATGTGATCAGATCAGAACAAATGCTTTTTGGTAGCAAATACCAACTAGACAGGAGTATATGAAAAGTTATGAAGTTCAGTGTTTGCCCTTATGATTACTTTGTGCTTGGCTATTTTTATCGTTCCGGGCAAGAAGCGTATATTGGTATTTCATTACATTAGGCGAGCAAGGAGAGAAATTCCCAGAAGATTATGCCTTATCATTAATTAAAACTTCATTAATTGCCTTACCGCCGTCCGCAGTTGCTTAGGCCGAGTGAATGTCACGCAAAAGGAATACGAGGTGGTCAGAACTCTTCAGCACCGCTTGGCTGTACTTGTGTGTCCACTTTAATATAACCTGTTTCACGGCTTGTTAATCTACACTTTAATATTGCCTGTTTCACGGCTTTTTAGATTAACAATTAAAAAAGGGTTTAGTTAGTTTTGGTTACACCAGTTAATAAAGCTTTTGCGTTCGCGATACATTTTCCCTACGTGTGGTACAACAGGTGAACGTCGATATACTTTCTTCAAGATCTGTGACAAAAAGAAGTGAAGAATAATGATTAACATTAAACCGTACAATTACCCATGACCTAGCACATTAATTGAAAACCTCCACTGACAGCTGCATCAAGTCGAAGTCAAGCTGTACATGGCTACCGTTAACGGATGTTCCGGAAGCCATGTTTTCGCGGTACATGGCTACAGTTAACGGATGTTCGGGAAGCCAGGTTTTCCAAGTAGAGGACTAAAACGTATACTCATTGCAAAAGAGTACAGTCGACCATAGCGATAAGAACAAATTTTCAAATTACATCAGCTGTACTTAACGTCCATCATATTTTTAATTATGAATATGCCTTTGATAATGAAAAGTTTTCCGATGCGACACTGCGGCGATGGTCATGGGACTCTTCGCTGCATGTGTATGCTTAGCCGCTCTTGTGTTTATCATTAAGAAAACGGTTGGGTGGATTTAATATATATATATATATATATATATATATATATATATATATATATATATATATATATATATATACATACATATATATATGTATATATATGTATATATATATATATATATATATATATATACATATATATATGTATATATATATATATATATCATGTGTTGATTCCATCAGCCGTTCATTTACATTTCCTGTGTAATGTAGGCCTACAAGAAATATTTAATTCACATACTATAACAGAAAACCTATCGAAATATTGGATCTTCGGTGTGCATCTTTGTGTTTGGCAATGCATGTTTTGTGCGTGAAACCTGGTAGAATGGGCTCACAGTATGCAGCATTGTGCACTGTGAATGTTTGTAGAACAGTATGCAGCATTGTGCACTGCGAATGTTTGTAGAACAGTATGCAGCATTGTGCACTGCGAATGTTTGTAGAACAGTATGCAGCATTGTGCACTGTGAATGTTTGTAGAACAGTATGCAGCATTGTATGCTGTGAATGTTTGTAGAACAGTATGCAGCATTGTGTACTGTGAATGTTTGTAGATGAAATTGTAGCATAAGTTCGTGGTAAGCATCTTTCAGGAGAGTAGATGTTTTGGAAAAGAAACCCAATAAAATATGTACTGAGAATAGAAAATAATAGTCCAGCTCAACAGCTTTCCTGGGCGCAGTGGAATATATAGCACTAAGTTAACTACTTTTCCTCATCTGCCTTAGCACAGTCAATTATGAAGATCTTAGTTCTTAACCGTTGTGTATGCTTTTGGAAGAAACGTGAAGAACAATGTTTTACATGAACGTTGTGGAGGTAACACGTTCACATTATCAGGCTGTCAGTCCACAACTTTCATTGTTATATTAGACGGTTGGTAGTCATAGCGAAGTAAGAAACACCCAACTTTGTACATGTGCGATCAAACATTATTCTGGAATCCAAAAGAAGAACGAGTGCCTCTGCATAAACAATAAATAAAATATAAGTAATCAGTCGGGGAATTTTACCATGTACAGCTGATATTGTTTTTCATGTCCCTGTCTTTCTTTGTTGTGTTTGCTCTCTGTTTCTTTTACATGTGTTATATACCAACTCGCTCATCAATGACGATCTATTATGTATATCCTAATCACATGCACTATAACCGGCCCAGAGACCCTTGTATACTTCTTTGCGTTCCAACTAACAAATTCTCATGCCTTAATCATTGAGGTCAGCCTTAAATAAAATATCATTCTGGAAATTAAGTTTTCTCCTTAGGGAAACAACCATGGTAGCTGTTTTATTATGTTACGTACACAATCTCACATAACACCTGACAGGAGGACAGCACCATGTTAGTGGGTGAAGGGCAAAAAAGCGGCCTCTCCTTCTCAAAGGCAAGTGCATGCAGGAATAATCTAAATGCGTAATCCATGTGGATTTATGTAATTTTAATGCCCATGCATGATTGTAATTGCTAACTTCTGCATGTTAGAGCTTCAAACTGGGAAAACCGATTTAAGATAGTTATGTTGCTTTTAAATTCGTCTGGATTAGGTAGTTCGGTGCTACTTTGCCACGTTGTATCTGTGTTGGTCTTTCTAAATTTTTCATAAAGATGGAAAAAAAATAGACGAAGCATCATTTGTATCATGAACTATATAACATCGAATTTAAAGCTACTGGATGCTGGAGACGCAAAGTTTCAGTCGGGCCGCTGAAGCAATGAAATACACAATCCAATGTAGAGGCTGAGGAACAACACACCCACGGCCAGAAAATTTCCTTTCTTTTAATCTTGTATGTCCAGTAACTGTTGTAATTAAGGAATATTTTACAATTGTGAACTTTTGCTGAGGTCACTAGTTAGTTTATGGACCTGAAAGAAGAACACTGACCGATGCCAAAGGCCGACGTCAGTATTCTTCTTTCAGGTCCATAAAAATAACCACTGAACGAAGCAAAAGTCCACAATTGTTTTATTTTATGAACACGTACATGTAACTCTTTCAAGATTACTGTTTACATCATGAAGTAAATGAGACAAAAGTCCAGTTTCGATATTTTTATTTTCAACAAACAACCTTAAAAAAGAATAAATAAGTGACTGAGATGCAGTCCCCAGATCAGCGGAATCGTGATATTGATTTGTCGGCATGGCCAAATCAATATCACGATTCCGCTGATCTGGGGACGCCATCTCAAATCAATAAACTATTTTCAGTTTTGCCACATGCACCACCGTAACCAATAGGATCACAGCAATCTTGAGAGAGTTTCCTGATCATAAAATAAACAAGAGTTTCCTGATCATAAAATAAATCAATATCGTCGTCACGTTTAATGTACTTCATATTTTAAGTTCATTCACATAGGAACCCACAAGTGACGTATTCATTCTGTCTATTCTGTAGAGGTTTATTATGTATGTAAGACATTGGTTACCTCTGAGATATAATAATCCCCTCAAAGTTCACCTTCCTGACTATCTGCAGGAACCTGGTATGAATTGACCGAGGATACTGCAAAGCCTGTTCCCTGTAATCAGGTACCCAAAGTGCTGCACATTTCATCATCATCATCAAAATAATTTATGAAGTAAGTTCAATCAATTTAAAAGATAAGGCATTAACCATCCTGCCGACAGCTTTCCCGTGCGTACCCCAGGGCCAGAGTGACACGACGAAAGCCATTAGCTGATCGTCTACATCATTCTCGATAAAGCAAAAGACGACATCTCTGACTGACCCGGGAGGATTTCTTACTTTTTAATGGAAAAAAGTAACATGCGGACATATTAGCGTCAGGTGTCGGAGGGTTATTAAATATTCTGTATGAAGAGAGTCTTCGTGTAGTTACTACGTGTGCTTATTTGCTTGTTGTAATGGCATTACACACACACACACACACACACACACACACACACACATATATATATATATATATATATATATATATATATATATATATATATATATATATATATATATATATGTATATATATATATATATATATTACGTATATTGTGTAAGTGTGTATTTAAAAATCTCACAATGGCCATGTGCGTGTTTCACGGAATATAGCTTTGATGTCACGCCCTTGACGAACGTACATACAAGAATCCTTAGCGACATTCTTTTATGCCCAAATTATGCTAAATTCCAAGAAGACGGCCAAATTCAACTTTGCAGGCAAATGATTTTGCTGATCACTTTGAAGAGGAGATTCTCCTCAATTGCCTAGCCAAACGGTCATACGTAAGGTGCAACATTCATTCATATCACATGTTTCCAAGCATGTTGAAAAACACATAACTAATGAGGATGTAAATAAAAATCTTTGTCGCTCAACAGTGTTCCTGGCCTGGATGGGATCACTGCTGAGCATCTAGTGTATGGAAACAGCGACATTTTAAGGACCGACTTATCCGCCCTGCTTACTTTTATTTTCAGTAATACAATAATTCCTACCGTTTTGCAGGACGGAGTTATTGTACCTGTCTATAAAAAGCCTGGCCTTGACCCTAATGACCCTTCTAGGCATCGACGCATCACTGTTTACTCTGTTTACTCTAAACTGGCTTAATTGTCTGTACACGTTTCCGATACAGTCAGTAACAGCCAATTTGGTTTCCGAAAAAATAGAAGTACTGATCTGTGCACAGTTCTACTGCACGATATTTTTGCATATTACCGCTATTATAAATCCCGTGCATTCTTCTGTAGCTTGGACGCCGAGAGATGCTTTGACAGAATTTGGCATGAGGGATTCTTCTGGAAATTATTTGGTATTTTAGAATAACTGACTAGTTATTTTTGTTTAAGTGGTACAAAAACTTACGGGCTGAGGGTAAGCGGCAACGATCTCTGAGCAAACATTTTCGAGTTACAATGGGGACCCGTCAAGGAAGTACCAGTAAGTAAGTGAGTAAATAATTTTATTGACCTTTAAGGAGTCAAAGTTGACTCATAAGTCATTCATGAAGTATAAGTATAGTAACAATGTAATGCACATGAGGTACAGTTCTCACAACACACAGTTGAATAATGAAAATAACATTATGCTATATCATTAGATAGAAGTCGGCAATTAACTTCCAATTACAGGGTCTCTCCGGAGACACCATTGCCTGCATCAGATTTAACATTTTAGTCCTCATAGACAGAAATAAAATAGACTTCATCGTGTAAGTAGGATAGTTCCACAGCACCTGATACTAGCCTACTGTAATTATAAATACAATAAAATCACCTAAAGTACTGATAGAACATCTTCATTACAAGAGGAGTTCATAGAGCACCAATATAAAATGACTTGGGGAAACTAATGCACCCTATGGTACACAAGGCTAATGTATTCTTCATATAAAATGTATAAAATGACAAGGGGAAACTAGTGTACCCTATGGTACCCATGACTACTGCTTTCTACGTGTACATAGAGCACCAATATAAAATGGCTCGGGGAACCTAATGTACCCTACGGTACCCAAGGCTAATGCATTCTACATATAAAATGTACAAAATGACTGTAGATGGGAAACTAGTTTTCCCTATGGTACCCATGACTAATGCTCAGTACGTGTAAAATGTATGTGTTTTTAATTTTTGCTTTGTACCCTATAATAGTGATATCGCAGGGTAGTTTCATTCAAGCACACCTGAAGATGGTCATACAAATAATATCTTAAACAATTTACGTCTTGGTTATGCATTGTACAATACAAGTGGACATTCAGACAATATTTAATTGGATTGCAAATGAGCATAATCATTGCATGCTTGTGACACACAAACAGAGATGTGGTTTCCTCTAGATAGGCAAATAAAACAGTTACACTGTGTTGAGCAGTTTGCTCCTAATCGCTGATTTGCAAAAAATCTCTCTTTCACATCGATTTCCATGAAATTTGGAAAGAGGATCTGTGGTTTTTCAAATAATTCATTGCGTTCATCCACGAAAACTGGGCATTGTATAAGGAATGGAGGCTCGTCATCCACAACTCCGAGATAACACCGTACACAGGGGTGGTCTGCGACAGGAAGTTTAGGTTTGGCATGGCGTCCAAGTTCTATTTCCAAGTTGTGAGAGCTCAATCGAAGTCTGGCAATGCACTGAATGTATGTAACACTAGGTACACTTAGTATATATTATTCTTAGCGAAATTCTTTCTTCAAAACTTCATATAATCGCAGCTTTTTGTCATCTTCTTGTGAGTGAAGCATAGATTCACACTATTGGATATAACCCCCATACAATATGTCTCTTAATGTTTTTGTAAAAGTAAAATCGTCCTCCACTAGTTGAGAGTGCCAGAAAGAATATGTCTGATGAATAAGGGGAATCATCCTGTGTCCATGTAAACACCTCGGGTTGGTGTCTGCTGTCTTAGACCCAACATTCTTTTCAGCAAACTTAATTGTACACTTTCAATTACATCACATGGTCTCACAGAGGTCCACACTTCACAACCATATTCCAGAATAGGAAGAATTTGGGCATCAAATAATTTAAACATGCAGGATAGGGTAGGCTTGTCCATTGTTCTATAATACATTTTTAAGCTGCAGAATATTGCAATATAATCAATATTTGGTTTGAATCAAACATAATGCCCAGGTCTTTAAACTGTGACCCAGTAACTCAATAACTGGTCACCCTGTCCCCTAAATTCTTTAATATTTTCCTTGATGGATCATTACGACAACTTAATGAGGCAACTCGAGGAGATCTCATAGGTCAGATAAAAGTTAACAGTTTTGCTTATGGGGACGATGTTACTCATGTTTTGTCCACCGTGTCGGGGCTTCATCAACCAAGAGTACTTTACCTATTCTGATTGATTATAGCACTTTAAAGGACGAAAAAAATCATTTTACATTTTTTTCAATATGTCAAGGCCTGGTTAAGGTCCATGTTCGTATAACACTCTTCCTATTGAAAAGCATACTATTGATGGTAAAAAATATCCCACCCATGAAAGAAAAATGTTGGACCTTTAAACTTGGTTTCAACCTTTTTTCTTGGGCCTTTATTTTATTTATTTCATTTTATCAATACATCAAACCCAGTTTTCTGATCTGCTTGTTGAAACAGAACTGAATGCGTACCTTTCGTTTATTGAAGGAATGTATATAGCTGTTTTACATTAAGTATTTGTTGTGCCAAAACTTGGTTCTTTAATATCGGACCATTAGGTTTTATGTCAAACTTTGGTTCAGCAATACTGGACATTTTTTAAACTTATCCAATATTGAACCTTTTAGAAATGTTTAAAGCAACTTCAGGTGTACACTTAGTAGCGTCACCTTCACTGAAGCAGCATTATTTGTATGTCGGTCTGACTGGAAGACTGTTGTACAGAAACAATGTAGATCGAAAATCAACAAATATAATAATGAATAAAGTGACAGAAAAACGACACCAAAAAACAAAACCAAAGAAGACACAAAGTACATGGAACGAAGTAAAAAAAAAAGAAAGACAGGAAATACCGAGAAAAAACTAAAGCATTTAAATTCACAAAGTGCATTTTTTACCTTTCATTACGTTTTTTTTTTTTTTTTTTTTTTTTTTTTGGGGGGGGGTTGTTTTTTTTTTTTTTGGTTTTTTTTTTTTTTTGTTCTTGTTTTTTTTTTTGGTTTTTTTTTTTTTTTGGTTTTTTTTTTTTGTTCTTGTTTTTTTTTAAGTAGGTTTATGTACACATATAGCTGTCAGCTTTGTAAGAGGCCCACGTTCGTACACTGCAGTTGATTTAGTTACCAGTTAAGATGAGGCTACAATGTTATTCATTATGGCATACCAGGTAAAGTAATAATAGTGTTACGAGCGTTTTGAAGCTGTATCACCGTAAAGACTAGTTTTACGGTGGTCGAGCTATGCCCCGTTAAACCGCAAAGACTAGTTTTAATGTAATCGAGATATGCCCTTGTAAACTAAGACCACTATCTTCTGTCGGACTCCATGGAGTTACAAATTCATATACACAAAAGCAAAGGATACATTGTTGCAAAGGCCATGATCAACAGATCAAACATAAGATAGTAGTATGGCCCTTTCTTTTTAATTGGTGACAAAAATCTGCTTTGATCTGGAATTACGATGTGACATCGATATGCAAAAATGTGGAAATAACTTGTTACCGGTTCGACCATAGGTCTATTCTGTGCTCCTAACATGTGTGCCTAAAAGCGACCATTAGCTTTTCGTCATTTGTCTTTGTTTTGGAATTTCAAGGCTGAATCTAGGAAACCTACAATATACAGTGGCATCAACGTGGAAACACTGTAATATTACTGCAAAACAAGCTCAGATAAAAATTCTACAGGACACCTTTTCATCCACATATGTAGCAAGTAATTATCTGAAAACAGTGTGCTGTATGATAAAACCATTATGATGTTATTTCCACGTTTGTATATTGATGTATTACATTGTAATTTCTGATAAAAAGTTGTTGTATATACAATAATTTAAAACACAGGGGACTCTTCTAGCTTGTTTTATATTCTATTGATCATGGCTATTAAAACAATATATCCTTTCCTTATACTCATGGGAATACTTTTCAGCTCATGCAGCCGTAAAGATGATAGAGTACATAGTTTACCGGGACATAGCTCGACTACTTTCAGAAATAAAGGCTAATTAAATCGGAACCAACATTTTTCTTGATGGACTTTTCACTGTTGAAGAAGAACATAGCTTCTATTAATGTTCTGTCTTCACATGAAAATCTGCCGTTTATGCAGTTTTCCTGATTTGGCAGCACAACCGCCTTTCATATATATATATATCATGTCCTTATCATGTGAAACCTTTTTCTGCATCAGAATATGAAGGAATTTTTAATGCTATGAATTTCTTGTTGATTCATTCCAGATAGTATATTCGCCCGACAGCTGTTTATAGCCTACATATGATAAAGTCGTATAATATATGTGGGAATAAACGATGATTTGTAAGCATTTTAATGAGAAATAAGCTAAGATATGAAATGCCAATATTTCATTCAATTTACAACTTAGCGTGTACTCGTAAAATTTGTATACACGACCCGACATGTACATTATATGTATATATATATGTATATATATATATATATATATATATATATATATATATATATATATATATATATATATATATATATATATATATATATTTTATATATATATATATATACGAATTGAATACAGGACCGGTGTGAATATATGGATGTGTATGCACAGACTCCGCTTTTTTTGGTCAGTATTGCAAACACATGTTAATGCAAATTTGTCTACGCTATGTAGATATCCATGACATGATGTAGCACACATCAAGGCACATGCTTCCATGAATTTTAAACTTTAGAGTATGGTAAGCCAGTATAAAGAAAAGTTCCATAATTTTGAAATGGAGACACTCCCATGTTCAAATTCTGGCCTGTATTGGTGAGGATTGGTCGATAGAACCTTATATAGACCTCATCCAAAGACTATAATTGTATCATATAGGCCCAGCTCTCTCGTATTGACCGAATTTGTCACCTATTGGCGCAGATTTCCTCATCGTACAGTATACGTAAAAGTATCTTATTAGTGCTATATTATTCATAGTCAATTAAAATTATATCAGTTACAACTTATTCTTGATAATATCACACGCACACGTGTTTGGCCTGAAGTGAAACTCCTCTGAAGTGGAAACAATATTTGAAAGGAAGACCCAGGCCAACTGCATTGAGTAAGTGGACCTATATCACAAATGGATAAGTTGACGAGATTTTGATGCGCTGTGGCAGGATTCCTTGTCGTGTAGAAAGTCTAGGCCTATGTTAAACACAAAGAAGCAGCCCTGGGCCTATCTTACCATGTTATATGATTTACAATAGAAGTCAACATGCATCACACGAGTCCATAGCATCACTTGCTTCATTTGGACCAGCCAAAGCACAAAAAGCCACGTTCAAGAGGGGGTGTATAGGGTAATATTGGGAAAGGCCATATTTATATCCTGGGAAATGGAAATCGGTCATTGTATTTACTGGGAACTGGGAAATGTGATGATTGTTTTCTGGGATTGGGAATTAATCCTTTACTTTCTGGGATATTGGAAAACAAGCAATTTTTGAGAACTGGGTATTATTTTTTAAAAAACTGCCCCAAAACCCAGCAACTGGTTGCATGTTGAATTTTGAAACAAAAAAACAAACAAACAAACAAACAAAAAGAAAAAAGAAAAGAAAAAAAGGAAAAAGGAAAAAAGCCATGATCCCCTGAAATCTCTTTTGACAGAGGGGGCACTGTAATGTATTATTTTGTGCAGTCTTGCAGAGTAAACAGCAGAAAAGATTTGTAAGGTTTTTACTTGGGTTTGACTTGCAGGTGTTCATTTCAATTATATTTATTGTATACAGAGATACAAAAGGTATGACTTTGTGTTTATCCCACCAGCCTTATTGGTTATTTAGTACATGTGTATCATATAAGGGACAGTTTATTTCTGAGGTTCAGTTTTCACTGAAGGATGACTTGAATGTTACATACATGTTAGACACTGAAGGGCTATTTGTAATATGACTTGTTTTATGTTTACACAACACATTCTATGTAAATTACAAAGTATATCAGGTGCTGCAATTATAGTTACATGTATTGACTGATTTTTTGCTGTTCAAGTATTATGTATGCCAAAAATCACACTTTTAGGCCCCTCCCCCTGTATGCAAGCTGTAGGCATCATCTCTACCCCCCCCCCCCACGCCACCGTATGCAGGACGCATGATGATCCCTAGCACAGCATAGATAGTCTATTATCATGATAACAGTTATGTGGAGTACTAAACTGTGGTGTATGGCAAGAATAAATTCCAGCATAGAACTTCTTTCTGTGGAAGATCTAGAAACAGCCTCTGATACATTGATCTTTCTTTCATTGATAAAAGACGAAAGTATGACCAATAGGAAAAATATTATGTTAAGAATTCTCACACAGCATGATAAGGTAAACACAATGTGTATGCATACGCAGGCAGCAAAACTCCCCCCTCACCCTTGTACGCATCCCATGCATAGGTCACTTGACCCCCCCCCCCTTCCCCTCTTTTATGCACACATAATACTTGAATGGCCCTTTTGCACTTATTTTGTATTATTGTAAGTGCAGTTTTGGTGTCTCAAGTATGGAACTGACATTCGAAGAACATGTACAAGTGAGTTGGAAGTATTTTGAGAGACTGCTCCTATGGCATAGCCATAAGTGGCCACATGAAGCAGGTGGTCTTCCAAAGCAGGACTTACTCTTTGCATCAGCCCCTCCCAACAAGTATATCTACTATAAAACGCTATTCATACTGGACATGTATGTACATGTTCATTTTCATGCCCGCTTATTTTTAACATAGACCCTTTCAAACATGCAGTCATGTGTTTATATATAAAGTCATTCCAAAATAAATTGTCCATTCCATTCGGACAATTTTGCCCCATATAATAGTATATCAGGAATCAGAACATATTTTTAGTATTTTGTTAACTGAAATAACTTATTATTTTCCTGACTTTCTACAATATATATTTCACATGTATTTTTCACTATTGAAACTGTATATCATTGAGTGTTATTTTGGAATCCACATAATATTAATGCCATTGCCTGAAATTGTACACAGAATTGTTTCTGATGTTCTAGGTACACTATAATAGGTCTATTCTGTTCCTATCTTCACCGCTGACAAGACAAAACATGAGTATTCTGTTACAATTGTGTTCATTATTGACATGACCACATGATTAAGATTATGTTCAATTTGATGCCAGTCATGTAATGAATGTGTCAGTCACACATGTGTATTCCCGTTGTAACTCTGCAGAAAAGCAGACAGAATGTAAGAAAAGGGTTGGATACAGACTTGTTATGCAATCATTTCTTCTGTAGTCAGTATAGTCAAATGCACGAGGCTTGTAGCAAATGCACTAATTCTTGGGAATTGGTATATGGATATTTAATTCTTGGGAATTTGAAAATGGATATTTAATCCTAGGACTGAATTGGGAAGTTGGGAATTTATTTTCTGGGAACTGGAAAATGCTGCATTTATTTCCTGGGAACGGGGATTTGGATCAATCTCACAGACATGATTAACGAAAGTAACAACACCGGTCGCCTCAGAAACATCAGGTGAAGAAATTGCGATACGAATAACACAAAAGTGCAAAGTTTCGCACAACAAAACGGCTAAGTTCTATTTATTTGGAAGGTAGATGAGCCCATGTACCTATCCAAACTGACACACACCGAGCCCAAAGCCAAAGTATTCCATCACATTTGCTCGCCGCGTTACAGGGCTATGCTTTTCCCCCTAATAAATTAAAGTTCTGGTGACCTGAAACGTTGATTTGGAAAATTGCACATTTGGTAGTGTTTGCTTTTCAACCTCATGGAGTACATGGTCAGAGTTAGGTCTAGGCCTATATGGTGGGTGTATGACGTCACACTGAAGGCTATCTTGTGTGTGCCTTGCCTTTAAGTTTGCGGGAGCCTTCTCATCAGTGATAATTTTCCAGTATGGGTCTGATGAAATAGAACAAAGATTGTGACAAGCTTCAATGATACAGCATCTAAAATCTTCCGCCAATTACAGTAATATGTCTGACACTGTTAAAGTTGTATATATATATATATATATATATATATATATATATATATATATATATATATATATATATATGTGTGTGTGTGTGTGTGTGTGTGTGTGTGTGTGTGGGTGGGTGGGGGTGGGTGGGTGGGTGTGTACATACATGCATACATACATACATACATACATATGCATGAGTGTGGAAGCTATTAAAATGCTTCGGTCTGTAACCAGTCCCTGACTGGTCATAGGTCTATACAGTCATGCCTTTCGATGAGGTCTCTACGTGTAATTTGAAATTATACTATGCAAAGGACAGACTTTTCTGTATGGAAATGTATAGTAGCCTAAATATAGTAGTGGTTTCATCTTTGTATTTTTCAAATTCCATATTTTGAGGTGGTATGGGTAGCTAGGCAGTGCATGCAATGTCTTTCTTCGAGGAATGATAATATACTGTTTTGTGTCCAGAACATATTTTCTTAGAATATTTTTATCGGCTTCACGCGGATTTCAATTGCAAAGGATATTCGAAAGTGCGTGGTATATCTCCCATTTACTTGCTTTGTCGCTGTTACTCCAGGTATTTAAATGTTCGATGGGGCTTAAAGCTCCATCGAACATTAAAATAGGACCTATAGATATTCTTAAGCAATGATTTCTAGCACATTAGTAGTTCATTAAGCAATTAAATTGGGTTAAATCTGCGTGAACATAGCTTTATTGAAACGTCGATGGAAAAGGATCATGTGAAAGAACAAGTCCATACAGCGTGGTACCTTTTTCGTAATTTTGATAAAACATCGAGCTGACTCATGAATCACTATCATAATCAACATGTGGACATTTGCCTACATGCATGCATGTACATAAACATGTTTCTCCTTTTGGAAGGTGCAATCAGTAGATTGCGACAGATGGCGACCAGTTTCTACATTAACTCGACACTGAATCGATAATGCCGTGCACTCGATAAACTAAAAACCTTCGATCCAACCATTTAGATCAGCCATTATGTAGATTTACCTTTTATGGGCAATTATAAAAACATAAAAATGCTAACCATGTGTGGATGGAAGTGATGTGAAGGGAGTAGATATTTATGTTTCCTGCCGTTCAAACGCCTCCGAGATTGTGACATTTTCCTCCGTAAAGATGTTGTGCATGTAGTTTCCTCACTGATCCATGTATTCTAGTAAAGGCGAGTAGGACTGTGGACAGTGTGGTTTAGCAGTTTCCCTCTCCTATGCACCAATGATACTTATAGCTCAGCAACGGGGATTTGGAGAACGTTTTTTCCGATATTTTATTTCTTTAATGGTAATTAAGTTGGACACATTTTCTCGTTTTTTGCACTGATTGTGACATCGCTAATTTTTCTACTATCGTGTTGACAGACACATTAAAATGCAGGCTTGTTTGTAAAATTCAGTCTGTTGTTAGAAAGTCGTGGTTGCAAAATATGGTTCAATTTGTTCCAAATCCTGCTGCCAATAGCCCATCATAAATACATATGTTCTTCTAGGCCAATCACAAATTTCTCAAACTGTTGTAAAGTTGATACATGCCTTTCAAAATATATTCATTGAACACTACATAAACCTGTTTAGAGATATTGCAATATTTTTAAATACATAATTTTGTTATCATGGCATATTTATAGCTCCGTGGGATGTATAGAAAATTTGGGGTGAGGATTAATTGCGTTTAGTCGAAGTTGACATGGCCTTTAGAAAGCCCTACAATTGTGAGGACACGAGAAGCCTTGACCATGTTCAGATTAAAGATATATTAGTTTGCCTACAGATTTAGATTACACAATCCTGTATTCTCTGGAGATCAATGTAAACTGCTGTAGATAATGGCGTCTTGTTACATAAAAATTCAACCATGATGAAGCCGCGCGTTACCACAAATATACAGCTTGTGCCCATGCAATGATTGGACCCGCACTATCGCAGGTCTTTGTATCCTCATTTTTCAAATATATGCTTTGAGCAGGCTAACTAATTAGAGCCTGAAGGCGAACTACCTCCGTGTGAAAGAGGACTTACTCAGTGTGAAGGAGAACTACCTCAGTGGTAATGAGTTACTACCACAGGGCGAAAAGAAAACGCACGAATCTTAATCTATGATAGATGTAACTCCCCTGGCATTTTAAATTGGGAAATGTGCTTTGTTTGATCCAGATATTACCTTGAGCACAGATGTACGCATACAAGAGCTAATACAAGGATGCTGGTCAGGTCTATCCTACTCATGTAGGGGCCAACAAACATCATCTTTATCACTGGAATGTATGCTCTCTGACCCAGCCGTGATTTATGTGAGTGGATATTTATCAGGTACCTTACCAGTCGTCTATACTCAATGTAAATCCATTTATATAAAACACTCAAAATGCATGTCAGCCCATATTAGAAATATGAAAGAGACGTTTAGTATGTCTTTAACTTACAATTTTTTTTTTAATTTTGTACATTTTTATAATTTAATGTATAACACGAATTCTTTCATTGTCTATCTTTCACGCAAACATAGCAAATGAATACCAGGAACTCTTCAGTATTAAATGTTAAGGTGCTTTTTCAAAGCATGTGCATCATTACATATCTTGATGTCTATAACATACATTAAATTTGTTCTGGTCACTCGGTACGTGATGTTGGTCTTACTATTTTTAACCTTGAATGCTGAAAAGGCTGCCTTTTATATTCAGTATATCAATCGCTCCGTGCTATTTCTATAGAGGTCCAAAGATCAATATGTTGTGCACATTTAAGAGGTATTATTTGTATCTGGATAACGAACTTCAAAATTCTCACCAGTTGCACGTAAAAGAAGTTTACTGTATAATCAGCTAGCTGCGCCAGCTGCATGGAAAATTTGAAGTGTTTTTTGGAAATGTTGGTTTGTGTGCATAAGGGTACGACCATGGATAACTTGTTTTATGTGCAGTGTATCGGCGTGTCGTAATGTGTGCATACACATGATATATACACGGAGATAAGTTCAATTAATTGTAATACGTTTTTCTTCAAACATTTTGTGTTTAACAATAAAAATAAAATATGTTTCAATTTATGCAAACTAAACTACTGTGGACACTGATATTAATGTCAATAACATATCGTGGGTTGGTAACTGCACCACATGCTCGATGAAAACGAGCTCGTAAGGACACGATAGTTTATAAATATTATACATGTTCTGTGGCCAAAGCGCAAATTTAAACCTACTATGCTGGGTGAAGTTTAACCCTGCCCCTGCCAATCACTAAAAAGGTCGTTCTCATCTAATTTATATTATGACTCCAGTTTGAGATTCCTCACGGAAGGACATTTCAATCATGTGCTAGCAGGCCTATTTTCAAGCACGTACTTCCCTTGTGAATAAACCCAAGTAGTGGCGGAGCATCGAGTTTTGCTTAATTTAGCAAAATTTGCCTTTGAGGAGAGGGTATCTGTATCCTGCAGACTAACGCTATTATATGACATAATGGGTACTATTTGTTTTTTTACATATTGTTAATTGGCATAATGAAGCGTGACAAAAATGGCTTTCTGTACAAAAGCACATATAAATGCATTTTTTTTTCATTCTGTCTGAAAGTAAGGCCAGGCGTGCACAACCCCAAAATGTGAAGTAAATGTAAAATGTTATGCATGCATTTTACATTAACACAAGACATGAAGTTTACGGTTCGTCGAAGTAAACTATACGCTTCAGATTTTGTGATGTTTGGGCTACAGTGGAATGTTAGGTTATCTATACAAAGTCCCAAATGAAATAATAAATTACATGAATGTGATATATCCTTTACATCAAGCAGCATTTTCTCAGGATAACATATTACTTCTTTTCCCGTTATTTTATGTCTGCAATATCATGACATGCACGATAGAAATACTGTTTTTATTTGTACACAAATTTTATAAGTAAATATGTTACAAAAGTTATATAATTAGAAAGTATGTTAATTAGGCATGTATGGAAATTAAAACTTTGTCAAAGGTTAAGCTGATAGAGATGTTCTTTCTTTTACACGTTGGTTTGTGATCGTGGCACAATGCAATGGATAGTGCAAGTTGCAGGTCTTCGAATCACTCCAATGAGGAGAATTTCAAATTTTAAACCCCAGATATTTTCAAACCTCCTGTTGATATAGCGTTACTATTTCAATTGTTCTGTTTGTGATAGAACATAGAATGCCACAGGTGGAAGTTAAGTTACTTCAACTTAAGTCAAAATAAAACATGGAATTGATTTGCAGGAAATGTCAGTTGCCACACAAGAGTATATGCCACTCAATAGTTTCAGAAACATTTTGTGTCCTTTTAGTTTGAACAAATTTGGAATATATACCGAAACGGTTCCTGGTACAGAGCGCAGTGGCGGATGATAGACAATGTCGTGAGATGACGGGTAGATGCCACTGACAGAGGTTCCCCTCTGAAAGCAAAAGGAGACCCCTTTGGACCCGGCGGTGGCTATAGCCGTGCCACGGGTCGTCAAAATGCAATGTACGCCCCCAAAATATGTTGTGTTTTGAAGAATCTGGTCAATATGTTACGTTCAAGTTTAGTATCAATTATGAAGATTTGCTGCAAGAAAAAATGTGCAATTGAAAATGTAATCAACGAACCCAAACTTCAGAAGCACGATATTATTTTGACTTAATGACATGAACGAAATGGACTTACTGATGGTCAAATTTCCCCCGTATACAGACGACACAGTTCGGGCTTAACGCTAATAAAATAGATAATATATTCAATTGTCAAGTGAAAATTGTTTCCTAATGGTTTAAAATCAAA
Organism: Hermodice carunculata; assembly: GCA_964020975.1. Taxonomy (NCBI): domain Eukaryota; kingdom Metazoa; phylum Annelida; class Polychaeta; order Eunicida; family Amphinomidae; genus Hermodice; species Hermodice carunculata. Next base: position 56,885,744 of record OZ026622.1, on the reverse strand, counting down.
AGGCTTTTCATTAATAACAGAAAGATCTAAGTCACGAATTTCAGCAATCTGCATATGCTTTAATCTGCACCCACTGGGTCTTCTTGCTACAAATTTAGTGCCAAGAAGACTCCCTTTTCTTTTTTATCCATCTTCTTATACTATGTTGGCTTTGACATTTTATTAATTGTTCGTTGATATTAACATGTGTATTCTCTTGCTGGTTGCCCAAGACTTATTGGCTTTATTTGGCTGCTATCATATATAGCCTTCAGTCTGTGAGTACATTCTCAATTTTGAACTTTATGATACAAACAAGTGGATTACTGTGCGTCATACATTCCATCGGTATAAGATTCATTTCTGATGGGTGTAGCGATAATATGTGTGTTACTGTGATGCCACTCTTTTGGTTAAGTTCATGGAAGGGTGCAAAACTGGTCTTACGTAAGACAACTGCCTTGCTGAAATTCATCTGTCATTTACGAAACACGTTGAATGTAATTTACAGCCATTTTACATTTACACTGCAAGTGATACAACGATTCTGGTACTTTCCCTATGTAGTTTATTTCATGTATGCAATTATTGGTTTTGTGGTGTGCCACAACTGCTTACATACTAGTTATACTTATGAAGATAACGAAATATTACTGCAAATATGGGTATGTTTATTTTCGCCGTAATTTAAAGTTAGAATTCTTGCACATGTATACTTTCACGTCGGCATTATATGCTGCCTGTTACGTTAGTGGTTTGGATACTTATACAACTTTGGCCTTAAGTAATACTTACAGTTATTCTTAGAACTGAGTGAATCACCATTAATGTACTCGGTGAATTTGCTCTATGCTACGAGTTTGCTGAGTATTATCGATGTTTTATACATACTGAGTAAGGTATACTGGTGAGATCTTAGATGAGTTTAATTTTTCGGCAAATTGTTTGCCTTCAAAGCAAACCCACCCTGCCTATTTTGTCTACTCCGCTGGGTAGTAACGTGGAACTTGGTCTGCCTTGCAGGCAAGCAAATTGTAGTCGTTTTTAAGTACTATCGGTTCATTGAGAGCTGTCCTGATAGCTTTGGATTTATTCACTTCATGTTGTTATAATTGTCCAGTGATGTGCATCCAAACCCGGGCCTCGCTGAATCGGTTAGTGACTTGAAAATATGTCATGCAAATATCCTCAGTCTGTCAAACGATAATATTTTGTGCTTTAAATCATCCCTACCGCAGTCATCAGATTTGATTGACCTGTCCAAAACATTTTCATTACATTACAAGTACTTTCGGCTGCGTCCATTTATCAAATTCAACTGACGTCAAAGGGGGTAATGTGTAAAAGGGGAAAAACGAAACATCCATTCTAAACATATTTCGACAATGCCCAAGTTACCTAAGGCCTAACAATAATGTGTGTGTGTGTGTGTGTGTGTGTGTGTGTGTGTGTGTGTGTGTGTGTGTGATAACCCGACCGACCGACCCCACTGAAAAGGCCCGACTCCGACTCTAGATATTTTTTATGAAACGTAAAATAATAATAATAATAATAATAATAATAATAATAATAATAATAATAATAATAATAATAATAATAATAATAATAATAATAATAATAATAATAATAATAATAATAAAGTTTCAAGCCGCCCTTCCCTAAAACAAAAAGGGCCAACCCTGTCTGAAAGATTTTATCAAGAAAGTAGCAGTCGTGTGCCGTTATTTTGCAGTAAAGTCAACTCAAACACAGTTTCTTTTTGCAACTCGTCTGCAGTGGAGGGTTAACTTGGGCCGGGGAAAGAGCATAGCTGCATAGCCTCGGTTAAAAGATTTTATCGAGAAAGCGGTCGTCATGTGCCGTTATTTTGCAGTAAAGTCAACTCAAACATCAGTATTTATTTCAACTTGTCTGGAGGGTTAAATTGGGCCGGGGAAACAGCATAGCAACACAAAGCTCAATAAGGCAATGCCAGGGTTGTTCGGTGAAACAGCATGGGCCTAGCCCGGATTGATCAGTGATCGTTACAGTAATATTTTGCTAGTTTTTAGGTGTCCATTCTCTGAGTTACCAGGGCAAACGGTCAGAAAAGTACTTTTAAAACATGACTTACTATCTAGGCTTCAATCGACCCGTTAGGTTGTGTCTGAAGCCGTTATCATCGTTAGCTACAAATCCAGATGCAACACGATAGACCTTGAGCCGGTACATGTTGAGTGCTATTTTGAATATTGCCAATGCATTGATTGCGGGACAGTCGTACAAAAAATACATTTGATTTGGACATCAAAATGAATCGCAGTCACAGCATATATCATATCGTTATTGTTGCTCTGAAATATTTGCAAAATGTATAATTACATATGTATACATTATAAAACTATTATAGATAGAGATGAAATTTCAACTTTTACTAGGGGGTCATTGACCATTGCGCGTCATGAATCTAAAACAAAAGTGTAGCAATTAAAATTATGCGAATTAGCAGCATATGAAATTTTAAATCTTGAATATCTTCAAAACTATTATAGATAGAGATGTTATTTCAATTTCTACGAAGGGTTTATTGACCATTACGCGTGTCCTGAATCTAAAACAAAAGTTGTAGCAATTCAAATTATGCCAAGTAGCAGCATATGAAATTTTAAATCTTGAATATCTTCAAAACCATAATAGATAGAGATATCTTTCCAACTTCAACTAGAGGGTTATTGATCATTGCGCACACAGTGAATTAAAAGCAAAAGCTGTGGTAATTTAAATCATGCTAAGTAGCACCATTGGAAATTTTATATCTTGAATAACTTAAAGGCTATAATGGATAGAGATGTCATTCTAACTTCTACTCCTGTGTTATGGACTAGTACGCAGCTGATGAATTGGTAACGAAGGCTGCACAAATTTCAATTATGCAAATTGAGGGCATAAGGAAATTTCAAATATTTCAAATATTTCAAATATCTTCCAAAGTATGCACACAAGACAGATTTGTTCAGCTCTCTGATAGGCGATGCCACCCGGTGACAGAAAGTAAAAATGCAAAAAAAGTCTGAAGGTTGACTCTATCCCACTATTGTATGACAATGTATTTCAGTACTACAGTGTATTATCGGTACGACAATGTACAATGCTTTGAAGGCACACACATTGATTTGTTTATGCCACAAATCGTCTTTTGAAAAGACTTTTCCAGTTGGAGCTATTTTCGTGAATTGCGCAATAAATATGTTAGTGATTTCAGGAAAAGTGTGATAACGTATTAAATAACGGTCAATTCAAAAGTAAAAAATCGTGAAAGATGAATATAGACTTTAATACTCCCCATCCTGTGATTGTGTGGATTCTATAACCGACGACGACGTTGGATATCATGACCGAAGTGCGTAGAACATTCGGTTTTAGGGCCATTGTTGTTCCTTGTATATGTCAATGATATAGTGAAAATTGTTCATTCAAAGATACTTCTTTTTGCTGATGATACAACATTATACATAACAGGCGCTGTTCCAGTTGAATCCGCAGAGTAATTAAACCAAGACCTAGATTCAGTGACCAAATGGTCCAATCAGTGGTTCGTCTCCTTTAACCCTAATAAAACTAAATTAATGATAGTTGCCAAGAAAACAAAAACTGTAGATCATCCCAACCTGCTATTCAATATTAAGAATCTTGAAAACATAACTGTATATAAGCACTTGGGTGTTTGGTTTTCTGCAGATTTTTCATGGTCAACTCATGTGAACCGATTGGTTTCCAAAGTTAATAAGTTAGTTGGAATCCGTAAACGTTTACAGTACAAATTCAACAGGAAAACGTTGGAATCACTCTTCTTTTCGTTTGTACTCCCTCGTCTTGAATATGCAAGCGTGGTCTGGGATAGATGCACTCAACATGACAAAGATTGACTGGAAACTATTCAACTGGCTGCAGCCCGGGTAGTGACTGGGGCGCTCGTCCGAAGAAGTATTGAACAGATCTGCATTGAGACAGGTCAGGAAAAATTGGCAGAACAAAGGAGAAGGCAAAAATAGGTACCGTTGTTCAAGGTTATTAATGGATTTGCTCGTGGAAAGCTTTATAAATTATTACCTGAAAATGGTTTCGTTCAGAACTAACCAAGAACGGGCCATAGAGGCCAAACGAAACACTTTCTGCAATTCCTTTCTTCCCTCTACCATTTGTGAATGGAATTCGCTATCTAAAATTGTTACAAATATTGATCATAAGGACGATTTCAAGAGGAAACTAAACCAAACCATACCTAAATGTAACGATCGTTATATCATACTGGTGAAAGGAAAATTGCAGTTATTTATGCCAGAATGAGGATAAGCTCTATCCAGCTGAATAGTGATCTCTTCAGAATAGGTGTTGTAGACTCCCCTTTATGTTCATGTGGCGCGGGTATAGAAAATATTCTCACTTTTTCTTTCAGTGCAATGAATATATTTCGCTAAGGAAGTATGGACTGATATACAAACAAATATAATAGCCCTTGGAAATTTTAACTTTAGATTTTTTTTTTTTTGGAATCAGCGTTAAAGGAATTACAAAAGATAGGAACGAAAATATTTTCCAAGCTGTACATGAAAACATAAACAATTCTGAAAGGTTTAAAATAGGAGGAATTTTCATTTTTGGCCAGTAATCACATTTTTCACATTTGTTACGGACAGTTAAATATGTGTAAGCTCACACACCGATTTAATTCAATTCATGCATCTTCTATTTCTTTATTTGAAGTCCTGTATTCGTCTATCAATCTGTGTAATAGTGTTCGCCATTTCAATGTTGTATTGTGACATTTGTACAAGAGGCCTTAATATAGGCGTGTAAGCCTGTTGGCCAATTGTGTTTAATAAAATATGTTTAAGCCAATCTGAATCCCACTTACTATTCAAATCGATAACAATACAATAGACCAAGCGACCTCTTTTAGGTACCCGGGAGCATGTTCGTCAGTACATTAGCCCGTTCTCACCGTATTGTTTATATTTTGCACAAAATCAACACCATATTGCTTTACTAAGGTGAATTAGAGACTTATTATCGACGAGAACAAGAAAATGCTTTATAAATATCTGGTGGTTACTTATTTTGATGACAATGATATTGTTTGGGAATCATAATCGTTTATCTCATTTAAAGTTTCAATTCTTCAGATTTGTTCTTTGCGTTTCATGAATATATTTGCTCCTCTGATTCCTGTTTTACAATGACGTGGACCTAGTGCTGTCTTTGTCCCATACTCCGATGTTCCATGTGCAAAGCTGCACATGGTATCTGTTCTAACTGCGGTAAACCAATGCCATTCCCCCTCTACTCACGGGGCTACAGGCAGTCGACTGTCCCCTTTCTTCAGTCACCCCGAGCCAAAAGACCTACGGACAACTTCGTTGCCGGATTGTCATCAAGCTTCTGCTTAACATTGCCAAAGTCCTTGATAATGTGTTGCCCGTGTTTTCATTGTCATGAGACTTCATCTTAAAGATCAGTGTAAAAGTAGCAAGAATTTGTTAAAATCCGATATTTCGGTTGTTTTTATGACCCATAATAATTTCCACCAAAATGCAGTGCCTTCTGCGTACCTATCACGCATGCGTTATGTCGCACTCTTGCTCCTCTTTGTACGATAATAAGTTCTGGCAGTGTGTTACAATAATGGTTCCTATCTGTCCACTATAATGGCCAGGTGATGTTATTATATAAAGTTTGTGGGTCCAACATACATGAGTAGGAATATATGTAGATATGTATCTATAGCCAGATATATCATGGTCTGGACCCTCAGTTGACTTTGAAAAGGAGGATAGAGAATGGAGAATCAGTGGACATGTTGCTCAGTAGGATAGTACAAACATTAAGCATACTGTTTTGTGACACTTTGTGGATATCCTAGCTCCTACATCTTACAAGGTCTTGTTATATCTGACTGTGTTACTTGTCTAAAGGCCGACAAGTATATCATGTTACTTGCGTTAATTATCCCTACCCCCAAAACATCTTACCAGATCTTATAATAGTCTTGTAACCCCCAGGCCTTTCTCTTATGCTGAGGAGCCATCTACCAAATGCCTTTCTAGGTCTGAATATATTATTATCATCTCATTATGCTAATGAACCAGCCACTGAAAGTCTTACCTGGTCTGAAAATTGACTGACTGACTCTGCTCCTTTCGGTCATGGTCATAGCAAGACTTGATTTCCTCTGACTGGGTCTTATCCACTTTTTCTTTTTCTGACTGGGCAGGGAAAAGATCTTCTGACCATCTTAAGAGCCTTAATTAAGATACCATAAGTCTAAAGTAAGGAAGAAAGTTTGCTTTAAGATGTTTTCTGGGCTCTTAGTGAATGGTTCCTATCTTGAGACACCGTTTGTCTTGAAAGGGCATCTTTCCATGATAATTTGCTAGGTGTTCATCTTATTAACATTTAAAGCGCCGAGTTAAGATTACTTCAACAGCTTTCCTCTGGACACTTTGCGCGCATTGAAAAGTGTTCCAACTAGGCTGGCTGGTATTTAATGAAAGGTATCATCATAAGGAATTGGAATCTTTTAACCATTATATGTTTAGTGGTAATGAGAAAACAACTGTATCAGTGATTAGCACTTCAAGGGTTAATAACTCCTGCGTAAGACCACATGGCTTGACAGACCACAATTTGAATATTGCTTTGGGTGGTCTTACAATGTACCTCATTTTTCGGGTGGTAACCCTAAACCCCAAGTTTTTTTTTTTTTTACACGTTTCGAAATTTTTCAGACATATTGGCGACTTGCTACCTGAGTTAGTTCTTTGTTTGTTTTGTTTCTTATGTGTACATCAGATTGCAAAAGTCAAAGATAACATACAGCTTTATATCATAAGTTTTCATGTATCTTCCTGTTCGAATAATTCAATAATTTGAAACGCATATCTGCAAACATGTTTGTATTGATATTAAGAACCATGCCATGCAAATCGTGCTGCTAAACGTTTAAAATTGGGAGCCTCTCCTGTCCATGCTGATAGCCTACATATGAAATAATGAGATGTGGGACACCCAGTCTTTCTTTAAAGCCTTCCCGTATAAACAGAGCCAGATTTTAGAAAATGTTTATTTGATCATCATAAGCAGAAGAAAATTATGTTGCATGCCATGAGCTACTAAACACGATAGTTATATTAGTCACGCTGAAAAATGCATAGCTATTGATATGCATTATGAGCAGATTTAGTAGGGTTGATCTATTATCGTGAAATCCATATTGTATCCGTCATTTTATAGTCGATTTGTGTATACAGGCGCAGTTATTTTTCCACATATCACGTAATGCGGTGTGCACGTGCCTGTTTTGCTCGAAAAAGTCCATAATGATTAAGATTGTTTTACTTCAGTTGAAAAAGAGCGATACAGAAATATGCCTAGCTGTACTTCTGATGATTAAGTAGATCAGCGATACGTAAACAATCGGATAGATTATGGTCTATGTTTTATTTTTAAAAAAAAACAGATTTAACAGGTTGTGACCCTTCTGTAAGACCGTAAGAACATTAAGACCTATGTCTGTGTGCAAACACAGACTTTCTATTTTTCAACAATCCTTTCTTACTTGCTTACTTTGTTTCTGTCCTCACTTTCATCTTTCTGTTTCTCTTTAGTCTTTTAGTCTTCAATCAGGACATATATTCTTGTGGTTTCTTGACATTTATGTCGCCAAGAAACTCAAGGTTTCGTATGACTGTAACTGTATAAGTAAAGCTGTGTATCTGGTGTTGTCCATTCAAGCTTTTAAAAATCTATCAATTAGGTAAAATCTATTTTTAATTGTTACCGTGAGAAGGCTACTGAATTTTTCAATATGACCTTTAGCTTCACAAAAACATAAACCAAAGTGGTTTTCAGTCATAGTCGGAGAAATTGCCTCCACTTACAATGTACTTCCCAGACCGAGAATCAAACCTGGGTCGCAGGAGTGAAAGGGGAACGTTTGCCACACAGCTAACATGCAGCCTTCGTATGCATGTTGAAAAGGCTGAGGATACAATAGTTCACTCACTATAGATGTGAGAGAAGGAATGGGAATGTACAGCAAGTCGTTTTAACATTTAATCGGAATTTTAAATATATGTAATTCAATTTTAGATATCTAAGAATACGACCATTTTTCATCAAAATCAATTATTTATATGTTTAAGTGAGAGTGATGTCATTTTTGTTATTGTCCTACTTAGTCTGTGTGATATTTGAAGTATATATAAAACAAATATGAATATAAACATATTTTATTTAGTTGAGTGGTAATTTTGCAACAAGGATGTTAATCAGATCCATCGTTCCCTGGTACTTACAAATCCAGGATTTCGAGTCTTCCCGCCTGAAGGGAAACTTGACCTGGTCAGTCACTATGCCATTGGGAACATTTATGATAGAAATTTTTCATTCGGACGGTGATTGTTACAATTGAAAAAGGCTTGCATTATGTTGAAAAATATCAGTACATCCAGTTCTGACGTATCACTGTAATAACAGAAAATCTGATTATAATAATAATTCCAAAGCTTCTTAGAATTTCATGTTGGCTGTAGTGTGGTTGCATGATCACATATAGTTGGCCGTTATGTGACTTCTATAGCACGTATTGTCTTCAATTTTTGACATTATAAATCACATCAGATGACAGTATAATGGATCCTCTATATTACCTTTGTACAATTTCATCAAAAGGTGAAACTTTTATGTCATTATATCGGCAAAATATATTTTCATTGTTTTATGTTGTCTTATGGGACTTGCCCATCAAGTTGAAACCCCAAGTACACGAAGTAGGGGCAGGGAATTCTCCCACCAGAATCTCAGGCATGAGTCCATGTCACGTTGCAATGGCGGCCATCTTTAAAGATATATAGTAGATTTTTAGGTATGTAAAAAGATGACCGAATTATCGATATCTGTAAATGAATCATAGATATCTAACATTCGAATTAAAGATATTTCATAAAAAGAGATTAAATGTTAAAACGGATTCTAACAAAGGCAATCCGTTTTAGCTTTTAATCAAACTTTTAGACATCTAAGATTGCCTTATAGATATCAATAATTCATTTTAGATATCTATAAATCATTTTGAGATATCTATAAATCATTTCAAGATATCAATAATTTCACCACCTTTTTAGATACCTATAAATTATTCTAGATTTTTTTTAGTATGGATATCCCTTAGTTTACCGTCATATCTTGTGATATTCATAAAGAACGCAGTCGTTTTGCAACGTGAAATAATGAAATGAAACGGAATCTTTCATTGAGTTGTGGCGGGAATAGGATGACATGAGATTTTGTGGTCCTGAATGCTATTGCTTGGAATGTATGACTAATCATGCAATTTGGCGATGGAGCCAATTTTCTCTGCCATATTGGATGCAATGCGCTCCAAGTTTTGGCGCTAAAAGTATATGTGGAAAGGAAGCATGAATCACTTTCAGTGTATTCAAATTTGACCATCTTCAATGATATCTATAAATCAAGTTTAAATAATTTTAAAGATGGCCGAATTGCAGATATCTACAAAAGAGTTAGAGATATCTAAAATCCGAATTATAGATATTTGAAAAACATTTTTGATATCTTAAACAATAGCTTAATTATAGATATCTATAATTCATTTTTCGATATTTATAATTCATTTTTAGACATGTACAAATGATTTTAATATATCTGTAATTCAGTCATTGAAGATATATTAAGTTGATGTATAGATATCTATAATTAGAAGTTTAGATATTTTAAATTGGGATAAAAGTTAAAAATGCTTGCTTTAGGGAAGTATATCTTGAAAACAACTTCTCCCTTACCCCCTCTTTGATGCATTGCTCAGAGTGTGGGGAATAATTCCACATGTCTATTCTTTCGTACGGGAGCCAGGCATTTTCATCGAGACTTCAGAGGGAATGTTATACAATGCTATGTTTGCAGCCTACAGCAAGGCTGCACCAGATGAAACATATCCATGCTTCAAAGGGCGTTAAGAAATTGTGACGAGACATAGGCGGGCCTAGGCTGGAAGTGGGAAGGGTGAAAACATTACTGTGACTACACTGACTAGCTTGAATGTTCAAATTGTACTCAGGATGGTCCTGATTGAGATAGGCATGTTTTCTGTGCTCTAACGTCAAAGTTGTTTATCATTGACCTGTAGTGCAATGTATTTGCGCAGTCACTGGTTTATCCATTCTAACTGCTATTGGCAAGTATACTACCGTATAGCAGTTTGAACTGTAAAGTGTTCAAGCCTATAATTATTGAGCAGATGCCTTGCGGTGCTCTCCAAATTGTCTGTTCCTATGTCCTAAAACTTATCAAGACACAGATCAGCAGTTTGCCTCAGTAGAGTGTAGGTTCCAAGATGTCCTCCGCAACGAGGCACTCAGAGACATGCTTGCAAGTCTAACTCATAAAATTCCAGTGCAAGTTGTGTGTACCTACGCACATTTCTATGGTCTTTTCATCTCTCTCACCGTAAAGACTGCTTGTCACCTATTATTACCAAAGTAATAACCACACGGCTTGCCTGTGGACAGGAGTACTATATGTAGGCTTGGGCAATCTTACCCCGTTTTCCATGCTGTGCTTCACAATGCTATCATTAAAGAAAAATGTGTAATTAGCACTGCTGCACCGGCATTTGCAAAGATCTTAGTGCCAGTCAAATATCAATACCTCCGCCTCATCATTTCAGTCAAATTTTAACAATTCTTATAACTAAAATATTTCATAATTGTATATTTCATGGAAAAATGAGAAAGTATACTTTTTACGATACTGTCGGTATGGTATCAAAATATACTTAGCTTTAATTAGTATCCAATTCATTGATAAGTTCTTTAAAATATAGAATGGCAAAGAAAATAATGAACTTATTTTAAAAAGTACATTTTATCAATTCACGTAAAACTTGGCTTAACTTTTTTATTGTATATCCATTCAGAAAAAAAAATGTTTAAAACAAGGCAGAACACCCTGGTAATTTCATCACATGCACGCGCAAAGAATGGCTCACATTTCAGTGTAACTTAAGCTTAAATTGGTTTTACAGGAAGGGTTTTTCTCACAAATTTATGGTTTGTAGAAAATGACGATATCGCGACGTTGCATAGATAAAGACGATATGCCTTGAAATGTTGGTGACGATACTGCCATATACAATATATGATACAAAACAGACTCTGTTCATTAGAAAAATAAATTTTTCGACCTACGTTTGTCTGAGTCAGTTGTTTAAGTGATTTAGACTCTTTGGAGTTGATGGCTTTTCGGGTCGGAACTATACGGACGATGTGGCACTTTTGCACCTGTTTGTAATTACCACAGCATCATTAGAACATTTTGTAGCAATTAAATACAATCGAATCAAATAGGCCTAAGGCAGTTCTTAGTTGGGTCTCATTGAAGTACTTACAACACACTTCCGGTCAGCATCACCATGATAAATATATGTATCGTCCATTGAAAGACATGTATACGGTTCAGATGAAAAGATTTTAAGCTCACTAATTTTTGGTTGTGATGCCCACTTTCGTAGTTGGTACCCGTTCGCCTTTCGTAACTTGAGATGTTAGCGTATACCAAGAAACTACAAATCCTTTGCCCACCGCCACTCGACATGCATGCCTTGTCCAATTATTGCAGCACCATCTTCATGCAATAGCGGCACATGTTTTCGACACGTCCGACGCCAATATGGGGCAAACACGATGCAGAAATGAGCTAGAGCGATCAACTCCATGTGCGTAAATTGTATAGAAGCCAGGTAGGCATGGGGAAGTATTCCCGGCCACGGGTCAATCAATGTAAATTCAAAGTCAGCGCTACGTTTATGTGTTATACAGTGTAAAACCGTGCCGTCGTTTGTAACAATAATTTACAGTAAAACGCATCGGCAATGGATCTTTTACATCGCTTTCGTAAAAGACTGATCGTTTTGGCTCAACTGAATCTTGGGTCAGTTAAGCTTATAGACTAGTCATTCGTCCGTTGTCTGTCCGTCCACAATTCACATTTTTACTTCTCCAAAACAGTCAGCCAGATCCACTTCACACATGTTGATGGTATACCTTGACCAGATCTGTATCAAGTTTGTTCACACTCCATTAATTTCTGGAATCTATGATTTCCTTGTGGCAAAGTCTTTTAAAAATCTGAAACCTCTTGCCGTATTACTTCGAAATTGTAGGGGGAAACTTCTGATATCCTACACCGTAATTTGATCAACAGGTGGCAGTCACTCAGATTATACTGAAACTTGGTGAAAATAAACCTTGTGGAGGGTGTCCAGCGAAGTTTTTCAGTAGGTGAAGATCCTCCTTATTCCTCATTTTTCACGAATTTGTCCATTCTGGCACTTATCGGTTTATGCATACATCCCTATTGATTACTATTTAGTCAATGAGATTAGAATGGCAATTTACGTTCTAGGCTTCGCCACAAAGTCGGCCACATCCGCGTGAAACTTGGTTGGGTGTACCTTGATTAGGTCTCTACTACATTTGGTCACATGGTCACATACCAATGATTTTTGGATATTTCCCTTGTGTCTCTGTATACAAGCATATTCTATACATTTCGGCTCACAGCATATCATCATTAGTCTGGCTTGACAATTAATCCAAGTGGCAATTGTTCAAGTTTAGTTGGTTGTTGAAGATATTTGAGTATCTCACTAACATTGATTACTAAACGGGACTGCCTGTTTTGGAGTCTGGGAAATATAACATTTTGGTAGATTAAGATTTTTTCACGAAGGAGTCCCAAATAAGTCCTATTTACGTGTATTGAGTCACATATATGAATCCAAACGTATGATTTGACCGGAATGTGCGTCACGTTCGTTTTGCAGTCGCCAGGGTATAATCTTAACCAACCTAGTGTTTCTACATCACGTAATGGATACGGAAAACTTCCAATAACACAAGAGATACTTATCTAGATTCGTCTCTGGTCCCTTTACTTTTCCCTTTGCTTCCCACCAAAATTGCAGTAGGTCCGACTATTAATATACATGGCCTGCGCGGGCACTGACATTTAGACGCTGTCAGTAATAATAATGGAGAAGTCGTCTTCTGTGGATCCTTACACTATAACGCCATCCATTATATGTGTGATATGTGTAGTACAGTTTTTACACACTAAATATGTTTCTCCGCAGCTATGATAATATCGTGGTCAATTCGGTACTTGTAGTAACGTCTAATATCGTAGTCCATCCAGTTGCTGTACCTCGATTCAGCATCCAAAGATGTTACTGTACATGCCAAAATTATATTTGAACTGGGTGATGCAAGATATGTTGTTGTTGTTGTTGTTGTTGTTGTTGTTGTTGTTGTTGTTGTTGTTGTTGTTGTTGTTTCTTTTTTGTTTGGTTGGTTTTGTTTTGTTTTGTTTTTTTGTTTTTGTTTTGGTCTTTTGAGAAATGCGAGACATGCATCTCTCTCTCTCTCTCTCTCTCTCTCTCTCTCTCTCTCTCTCTCTCTCTCTCTCTCTCTCTCTCTCTCTCTCTCTCTCTCTCTCTCTCTCTCTCTCTCTCTCTCTCTCTCTCTCTCTCTCTCTCTCTCTCTCTCTCTCTCTCTCTCTCTCTCTCTCTCTCTCTCTCTCTCTCTCTGACTGTATATATAATGTTCCAATGCAACAATCTATTTGTATTGAAGGTCATGTAACGTCAAAGTGAACTTTAATAGTGAGAGTTATCTCAAGCTAGTGAAACGCATCTCACTTTTGTCGTGAACATGACATTTAACATATTACATTGCGTTGTCCCACTACATGTGCTTGTATTCATATTGTTTAGTAAAACTCGTCAGTACAGTTCTGATGAGAAAATATATACTACATGTATCAACATAATTTAGTTCTAGATTTTTTACGCAGCCTTGATTTCGCGTCAACTTAAAATTCCTAACATTCGAAAAATTAATTCTAACTTTAAGCTCAGATGGGGAGCGCGAAATAAAAATGCACTGAGACCAAATGGCACATTTCCTGGGCTTCATTTGCCGCTGCTACCCATGGTTATTATACCCCATCTACAATGTAACGAGTTTGTACGTTTCACCACCAAAAGAAAGAACTAACGTACATTCTCAACTTCCTAATGATTTTTCCGTACGCAGGCAAAAAATAATATCATTCACTTATTCTAGAGTGATAAGTGACTTCCATTGAGAGCAAGCCTACTGCATACATTTACACATAAATTGTTGCTATTTTAGCATTGACAAAAAAATTCCAAACACCTGATATGAACTTGCGAATCAATCGGAAGTTCTCCACATAATACATTGTGCACATTACAATGAGTATAACTTGGAATACCAAGCACTCGACGAATACATTTTCTCCAGGCAGTGTTTTGCTTGCTGATATATGGATTGGAGAAATCCCGGAGAACGCATCCATACAGACAAATAAATGCACACTGAACTGTAGAATGTTGACGCTCGTAGGCAAATTGGAGGTTTGTTGTGCTCAATGTATGATAGTTGCTGTTAATGATTGCAAGATCAATCACCTTCCCTATGATACTACTCAAAGCTATACCCCGATAGTTCTCTGCATCACTTAGAGATTTCCTGATATTTTTTGTAATTGATATGACAGTGGATAGACGTACACCGTCAGGGGAAAAACCATGCTTGAGTAAACATGTGCAACGTAAGGCTAGGTACCGATGTAGTTTTTCAGTTCCATGTTTAAGATGATCTGTATTGTGACCGGTGCAACCTTTTTACTTACCAGGCCTGAGTGATTGCACTACGGTCTTCCTGATGTCGTCAACTGAAATACAATGCTTGTTATAACATTTACCTGTTTTGCGTTTGCAGTTTACCTGACCGCCAATGTCATGCAACGATTTTTATAGGCCATCCATTTCATAAGGTAATAATTGGTGAATTTTGAAAGCTGTCTTGTTTTCTGAGAAATTATCCCGCATATTTATTTAGTGCAACGATTGGAACCACAAAGGCACAAACTTAAATTGAGATCAAAAGTCCAGAGTTTCAATTTTAGGGGAATGTATTGAATAATAATTTTACGCCAGTACACTGTCAGACACAAAACACCAAAACTTGTCAGCAAATAGATTAAATGTTAGCCTCTTTATTCCATTGTGAAATCATTGAATTTTAGTATTAAAACAACTTGATGAATAGGAGAAATATTTCCAAAGGTTTGTTTAAAATGATGCATTAAATGTGAAGTACACCATACAGACTATTTAGCAACGCCATGTTTAATACTTTTAACAGTGGGAACAAAAAGTAATAAGGACGCCTTTCCTTTTTTTTACGAGATTGCAATAAAAGTTAGTTGAGCGGACTTTCCGATTTTTTCCATAGTACACGAAGTAGCTATTTGCTTATTTTACTGTAATTTGGTAGTATATATTTACTGATGGCTTGGCCAACACGACGGTGCAATGTGCTACATGTTTGACGGACAATATGCTGTATTTATCTATGATTGTTTTCCGACAGTGGTAAAACAGTCAAGCAAATATTGTAGTTAGAATGAGACCTTAACAAGGGTCATCTGTGAAATGAAATACGATTGTAAATATTGAGCAACTCTAATTTGATTGCTGGGATAATGGTATAAGTTGATGAATACTTGGAGCATGTTCAAAGTTTCTCTGATAAAGTCCATAAATCTCCGACGTAAATTGCCCATTAATAGCGACACACTAAAATGCAGTATATTAGAGGCGCAAGTGCAGGACATTCTCTGCATATCTATCGTTGTTTTACGATTAAGAGAGAAGATGAGCAAACATCTGTTGCATAGTCAGCTCTGACCTCAAGTACGATAAGGGCATTCTGCAAATCGAGTTTGATTACTGCCTTATGCATATGTCGTACGTTTCACTTAGGGACATGTTATATTGAATTGCGTGGGAACCTCAAACTAGAGTCAATTATTGTTTGCCCTTCAGAATGGAATTAATTATTGTGATGTAACAGGTTTGTGACTGAACACTGTGTATCACAGTAGGATAAAATATTTTATACATGATTTTCAAAAGTTGCCGGGCTGTAGCGTCGTGATCCGATCGGTCCGATCGATCGAACCAACTTTTGGCTTTAAGAAAGCTTCATGTTAATAAATTTTGATACATTTAAACATGTAATTGATTTTGAAATTTTTGCTAAAAGAAAAAAGTTCTCTGTTATTGTGGTTTCGCAATTAAAAAAATGTACATTGATTTAGACCGCCGGGCATAGGTGAAGCCCCGGCGATGGCCAATGTAGAGAAGCCACATTCATCCACACTTATTTCGACTGATCTATGAAGTAAGCTTTGTTGGCACTACATGTATATGTTAGTGCGAGATCTGGTGCTGTTTATATCATTAGCAACTAATGTTTGGACTTACAATAGGATTCCAAATGAATAAAGTGAGTGAAGTGATCATGTGCAAGTGTAGGGGTATGCTCATGCTAACCTTCAAACATATATGTCTGTGTCGTTTACCTTGGGTTTAAACTCATCATGAAGACTTCCATTTTGGTTGTACTTTTATATAGATAAAACAGTTTTGAATAAGTTATATGTACCTTTAGTAATATTCACAGAACACATGTACTTTATTGTAATGATCATCATGTTTACATGTTTATTTCTAGTTAGTTACAGGGAGCAACATTTATAGAAAGTAAGGATGTAATGTCACGTGACGGAAAAAAACTTACTGGCAATCCAACATTCCTTGTAAAAAGCTCTTTGAGGAAGAGGTCCACAGAAGATAAATTTTGCTGTTATGAACATGTGTATATATCTAATGAATCTGAGGATGTGAACATTTTTCATTGAAAAACTGTTAAGGTAAAAGTAATGTGTTGATTCGAGAGTAAATCTCTGAGGAGTAATGCAGCAGTGATTGAATAAACTCAGGTTAATTCATCTGGTTTCTTTGTTCATTTGTGTGCAGTCGTCTCCGTGTCCATTTATGTGCAGTCAATGTGCAAATATACTTTCGTAGCACATCATATTTGTGAATTTGTACTAGTTTAATGATATTTCAATAACTGTTGTTCATCCTGGCCTTTTATTTCAGTATGTAATTATCTTCAATAAAGGTGGTTAGATACATCTATTCCAGGCTCTCGGCTTTAGCCACTTTTCTGATAGAAAGTACCGGGTAATGGTATTGCTGTTAGGCTGCAGGGCATCCCATCTGTGAGCTTTAAAATTGCTAAAAGTGTCAGAGCTTCCCGGGGCTCCGCTCCTGGACATCCAGGCTACCCATAGAACACCCACCCCCCCCTCCAATTTGGCCCAACCAACATCAAATTCAAGGCTAAATCCCTCAATTATGTACGTAGATAAAATTTAAATTTGCGGAAAACACTGACAAGTAGAGAGGATACTTCAAGTCACGTAACCTATGGATGACGTAATAATACAAAGGTGCCTAGGGAAGTTCAAAAAGGCATAACTGGAATAGAGAAGAGGTTGGTTTTGTTATAGTTGGCTGTTTGTTAATGGATATTTCGTGTTATGCATGCAAAACGTGTAATGGTAAATCAGACGTGTACATGTGTGCTTAAACATGTACACGTGTTCTTAAACGGGTACATGTGTGCGTAAACATGTACATGTATGCTTGGATATTTACATCTGTGCTTAAACATGTACATATATGCTTAAACGTGCACATGTATGCTCAAATATGTACACGTATGCTTGAACTTGTACATGAGTGCTTAAACATGTACATGTATGCTTAAATGTGTACATGTGTGCTTAAATATGTACACGTATGCTGAAACGCGCATGCGTATGCCTAAACATGCACGTGTATGGTTAAGGGCAATTCATGTGTGTCCTCAACTCCACTGGTGGGTATCATGTATCCTGTGCAAAGGCGCACGGTCTTTGGTGGTCACTTCCTATATCCTATAGCATTCGTAACTCTGGACACTGTCACGCGAATTTGAAGGTGACCATGTACCGACATTATACTTAAAACTGATGATGATGATGATGATGATGATGATGATGATGATGATGATGATGATGATGATGATGATGATGATGATGATGATGATGATGATGATGATGATGATAAACGGCAACCTACACAAGAGTTCTGTCAGCCGGACATTTCTGCAATACAGCAGTTGATTGTGTGCAGTCCTATATTTGAAGCATTCAGAGAAGCAGATAACGCCATTTATCGCACTGAACTATATATGGCAATTTTAATGGGAAACATTGCATGTCGATGTTTCGGCGTTAGATTTGCCGGGGTCAATTCGGATTCAACTTGTCGCCAATTTAATATGCATCCTGTCATACAACCAACATTTACAGGAAACCATTAAGAATAGTCACATATTAATGCAAGCATAATTCAGCTTACAAAACTATGAATGAATTTATGATCCAAACGTTTATGGGGTCTCGTATGTGATTGTGACAGACTGGGGTCAAACATTTTGGCCCAATATTTATCCCTAAAGGCAACTGTAATCATATGGAAACCTGACCGTCAAAAGATTTTGAATTTTAAATGACACCTCTGCTAAATGTGTTTATTATTTAGGTCCCATCTCGTCATTGTATTTATACTAGCAAAGGTATTGTTTGTTTCGTGCCATCCCATCTCGTCATTGTATTTTTACCAGCAAAGACATGGTTTGTTTCGAGCCACTCAAATATATCATACTTGTATATTTTCATAAACGTTAAGCCTGCTTTTGAATGTTGCTTAAATCAGGGCTGCTGATCAACTTTGACTTTTGGGCGCAGCCCCTATGGCATTTATAATACACCGCTACAACTCAACTTTTTCAGTTGACTTTTGGCGGCAGCCCCTATGGCATTTATGATACACCGTTACAACTCAACTTTTTCAGTTGATATGATCTTCATAATGTTTTCATCATTATCATCCTGATCTGTTTCCAAAGGGCTTTCTGAAGAAAAGTTTTTTGCCGATTTCAGTGACAAAAAGTCAGTGTTTAACATGTTAATAAAAAACAAAAGAAGCCTGCATTGAGGCAAATGTTTCGTATTTTACGTGCTTTGGAACTCTCCGTCATTCAGATACACTGAAGCATTCTCAATTGATTTTCAATCTGCTTTTAGAAAAAAAAATAATTCCGTACACGAATAGAGGCAAAGAAAGGAGCATTGAGTGCTCTGTGGACTGGGAAAGGAAATCCACCAAAAACACTGGGATGTCGTAATCAAGTTTCGACACAACAGTAAACACTTAAGATCTGCTGGGTTTGAAGACGGCGACATGCAGGGGCAATGGCGGATCCGCGTGTACCAACCTTATACCCTGCTCTGTTTGCTTGCCCTGCTGATCATCATACATGAAGTACAAGGTAACAATACTTTATTCAGGTTGTGTAAATGGGCAGTGAGTGAGTGAGTTTTATCTATTCATTTGTCACTTTGGTCCGTCTGTCTCTCTATCTTTGTATTCAATCATTCATTCACGTACTTATTTGCCAAGCGACCCAGTTATTAGTCCCCCGCCCACTTGGTGGGGGACTATAGGTTTGCACCTCGTCCGTCCGTCCTTCCGTCCGTCCGAAGCTTCTCCGGGCCATATTTCCAACACCATAACACCCACAGCTACCAAATTTAATGTGTTTGTACTTCCTAGGATAGAGGTGTATGGTGTGCCAAAAGTAGGTCACTAGGTCAAATATCTGGGTCACAGAATACATATGTATGAAAAATCTTGTCCGGGCCATAACTTTTTTGTCCTTTTACTTAGTCATGAAATATTACACAAATGTGAAGCTTAGTCTAAGAAAGTGTCATAAAGCAAAACTAGGTCACTAGGTCAAATATTTGGGTCACCACGATATGTAAATATACAGAAACAAATTTTGTCCGGCACATATCTTCCCTATATTAATGCTACCTCTTCAATTTTTTTATGGTGGGTAGACTTTAGGTAGTAGCTGTGCATAGGCATTGTTTTGTGTGGCTAATTACTTGCATTAATTAATTATTTAACAAAGTTCGTTAAGCAAGACAAATTTTGTCCGGGCCATATCTTCTAAACTATTAATGCTAGCCCTTTGAATTTTTTATGGTGTGTAGACCTTAGGTAGTAGGTGTGCATACGCATTGTTTTCTGTGGCTAATTACTTCCATTAATTAATTAATTAACAAAGTTCATTAAGCAAGCTCAAGATACAATACAAATTTTGTCCAGGCCATATCTTCTAAATTATTGATGCCAGCCCTTTAATTTTTTTTATGGTGGGTAGACCTTAGAGGGGATATGGTAATGGGCACCGTCCGTGTGTCCGTCCGTCCGTCCATCTGTCCATGATTACTATGGGCGGGGGATATGGCTAGCGTCAGCGGCTACTTGTTTCATTAGTTCTGTGGGTCCTTTGTATATTGTGTCATTCATTGATTCGTTTATAGACATATATTTTTTATTTATCCTTATGAACATCTATCCGTCTACAAGTTATTATTATTTAATAACCATTTAAAGTTGTGTTTGTTTATGTGGCACGATTAACGGTGTAATTACATCATTTTCATGCTTTATTTATGGTACCCTATATGCAGCATTCGTCTTTTGCCCTGGTAAAAATATCAAAATTAGGCAGGCGTGTCTGAAGGTAACCTGCGTACTATTTTAAAATCTAGCTGTGCGTACAGTGCATTAGTCAAACGAACTAGTCCTGTAGCATAGCATTCATCCCCACCTTAGGTTGGAGTTACAAGCCAGGTCACTCTAGTATTTTAAGGCGAAATTTAAGGAAACCCAATTAAGTTAACTGAAACGGTGAAAACGGTTCCAAAAACGAAATTCAAATCCAATTCTGATTTCACACTTGACGCGTGTCCGTTCCACACTGTGCATTTTACCCCAAAAGTGAAACCCACTTTTTGAAACTCCAAAGTTCTGCATATATTGCATATGCTTTATCTTGGCATGCAATACATTATTCTCTTGAGATTTTATTTATCAGGAACATTACTTTTTCTGAGGGTACGTTTTCACTTTAAAAACAGTGTTTTTCCATCCACAGGTGGCCTTGAGTTCCGGGAGACGCCATACCGATGGAGGATATACGAGCGTGCCCCACCGGACGTTCTGGTAGCGACTGTGCATGCCTGTTTTGTGCAGAGGACACCCTGCACTTCCACTGGAGTGGAATATTTTTTAGGTGGCTCTGATGCATCGGAGTTCAAGATCGATAGAAGTACAGGACGAATAAAAACTTCAAAGAGTGTAAGCAAACCATTGGATTCCAGGTATAATTTCATAGTGGTTGCATCTGCAGGAGGCACAACCGTCTATACCGAGGCACAGGTGTTTGTGTCCATATACAATGTGTACAGCCCCCAATTCACAGAGAATGTTTATGAAGTATACCTCCAAAAGAACACCACATGGGGCACAACTGTTCTCAATTTACAAGCCACCGATAGAGATACACACAGTTATAACAGCGAGGTGTTGTATGCCTTGAAGGAATCTAAATACTCTGATTTATTTGTGATGGACGCATACAATGGAAATTTAACGCTGATGAAGAATTTACCAACAAATATCAAGAAAATACGATTGGAAGTTTCTATAAATAACCAGGGGTCTCCGCTAAGGGGTGCTTCAAAAAGCATAGACATTTATCTATCAACTGTATCGGGTGAGTGAAAGATGAACGTTTTAATCGGTGTGGTGCTTAGCGGACCAACAAAGCATATAACACGAATTTGGTTTGTTTTCAGAGAGACTGCAATAACACACATATATACACACGACTCTGTTAAAAAGAAAAGGGTGCAGTGGTCACCCTAAAAACCGTTATAATTATTTTTTTCAACTTGTCGGAGTTTTTTGCGCACCACAGAATACGAAAGTAGCTGGTACAATTGCTATTTCCCATAAGTGAAGGTCCTAAAAGTTTTTTAAACATGCATCCTGCAGCAGAAATGCTCCAGTTCCTTTGAGAGCATTGAGTTGCCGAAATTATTGAACCATTTTCAAATTGCAAAGATGTATTTCTCAGTGCCTCAACTGGGGCAAAAGGAGATGAATTTGTCAGGATTTGCCACCATTGAATGTCTATGGGACCAATCTATGATCTTTTACTGGGTACAAGAATAAGATTTTCTGTGTCGAAATCAGCTGCGTAGAGCCATCGTCCGCACTTTTTTCAGATAGGCTCTTTTCAGAGTTTTATATCTCGTATATCATGAATGAATACATTAAAAAGGATGTGCCCGAAAATTGAAAAACCTCAAATCCAATGTGATGCAAATTTTACTTGACAAAGATGCTTCTTTAGGTAAATTGGTATTCAACACATTTTATGATGACCAGTCGCTCATCATTATGGTGACTTCAAAACATTGCTTTTGTTCTCTCAGAACCAACAAAGATATGCCTATACAACACAACCATGTCATCGGCCACTGTTTGCTGGGAGAGACCAATTGAAGGACAGGTCAATGGCTACACTATACAGTTAACCAACATGAAGGGTGCTAAGACTACTCGCTACAGACATATAAATGAATCTTCTCTTAGCAAATACTGCAGGCCAGTGGATGATCTAGATCCCTGGGTACGGTATAAAATCCAAGTCTTTGCTTGGAATGGCGCAGAGAGGGGTCCATTCAGTCAGAGTCTTGAGTTTGTTGCCAAACGAAATAGTGAGTGAATTCCATTTAATTCTATACATGTTCTCTCTTAGTAATTTGATATCTTGATGCTTTAAGACAAAGAGATAGATTTTTTTCAGTTAGTAGTGTGTGGCTTCTTGTATTTTTTCTTTCTTAAACGGTTTATTTGATTGAACATTTTAAATCAATTATCATGTGATGGGTACATGTGTCAAAATATATTTCTTACAATATCATACCCAAAAATTATGTTCATATTTATGGATATTTAATATGTATATTTTCTCGTATTTTGCAGTAGTAATATAGTTTGCTGTCTTGCGTGCTTAACTAGAGAAAAAATAACAAGTGTGATGTTTTGAAAACACCTGTGCAGGCAAGAGAATACAATACATTAATTAACACTGCTCAGTAGAATTAACCACTAGTAATTACCAAAATACTGTAGCGTTGCCATGCAAAATTAAGCAAAAGCATAACATAGTTATAGTGAACAGCCCACAATTGTGAATCCTGGAACAGAATCATTCTTTAGAAAATGACATTCTTTGAGTTGTTGCTACACGTGCTGGCCCCCTATTCTGACTTGCGCAATCGCTTTCCTCTATCCAAATTCTATATTAAAGAACCTTAATTTTGGTTCGTTCGCAGCGTCTTCTAAAACTTTATCATACTAACTTGAAGTTTACTTCTCATGAAAATATACCATGCAAGTTGGTAGGCATGGAGAAAAGACGGGAAAGAACTACAAAATCAAAGGCAAAACTCGCCTTTTTGTAAGAATTCACAAATTGCAAATTGTTCTCCCAAAGTCATTTGAACATTTACAAATGAGAGTGAACTGGCACACTGGTATTACTCAGACTGGTCCATGGCTTGTCTTTTCAACCAATTTTTACCTGTTGTGCTTTTGCAGTTTGCAACGATGACCCTTGCTTTATCGGTGCTTGTCAATCAACTGATGATCCTCCTGGATATTTCTGCGCATGCCCTTCTGGTTACTCTGGTGATAAATGTGAGCTTTTTAACGCATGTGTACTGAACCCTTGCAAAAACTTTGGGCGTTGCTTGAATGGTTCTGGAAGTTCCTATTCTTGCGTCTGTGCCTCTGGCTTTTGGGGCGTAAACTGTACACTTTTCAACCCATGTACTCTTAATCCTTGCCAAAACCGGGCTAAATGCACGAACCAGTCCAGTACAGCGTACACTTGTGATTGTGAGAGTGGCTACTATGGAGATAAGTGTCAGTGGTTCAACCCATGTTTTCTTGGTGTGTGTAAAAATGGCGGGTCTTGCCTTCACCGGGTCCATAACACATATGAATGCAAATGTCGGGCGGGCTTCTATGGCACCAACTGCGAGAAACGTAGTCCTTGCGTCTCTTCGCCCTGTGCAAACGGGGGTACGTGTCGCAACATGTCCGATGTTGTCTACACTTGCACATGCATCAATGGATATTACGGACCAAACTGTAGACTGTTTAACCCGTGTCACAAGAATCCTTGTCAAAACTTTGGCTTATGTCAGAATACTTCAAGTAACCAGTTTAGCTGCGAGTGTCCACAAGGTGAGATTAAATTAAATCACGATATTCGTGTGCGCATGAATTCTGAAATGAAACCACACGCATGTCAACCTTACTAGTCGCCCTATATGTCGTCTTTAGCATGTTCACGGCGCACATTTAAGATTGAAGATGCACTGAGAACACCACGGATTTATGAATTATATTTATAGATTCCGAGGCAACTTTTCAAATGAATCTCCAATTCTATAAAATAAAAGGCCTGTCTCTGATGACAAACCTGTTGATCAGACACGAAAACGACACAAAGGAGGAAAAACAAACACAGAACATATATCTTAGACCCAACTGAAACCATGTTTTAGTTCTTTATTATGCAGATATAGATAACGTACACGAAATGTCTGAACTCGTTTTCCCAAGAGACAAATTGTGGATGCACAGACAAGTACAGGATAAAAAACAGTAACTCACATACACTGTAAACTCTTGGATATAATGCGAAAATGAGTGGTGATCTCAATACTTATGCATGTCCTGTTTTCCTCTCAATTTACTTGCGTCTTCGCATGATATCCGCCGGTGAACTACAGATTGTACACTAATACTCCGTCTTGACTCTGCTATGCGGTGAATATTTGATATGAATCAAAAATAGTTTGCATGCGATTGGAATCAGTCATTTTAGTGGCAGGAATCCACACTTTAGACGGCGAAATAAATTTGTGCTGTGTATATTATAAATAAGTGTAATTTCTATTGTTCCAGGGGCCTCTATTTTAAAAAAAAAAAAAAAGTTTTTTTTTTAAAGATGATTCTGTGATTTCCCCCGAATGATTTTGAATTGTACCTATAAATTCTGTAATAATCGCTTGCAGTATTGTCACACTGTGGCATGTGACGTGCAGTAAATTATGCGCAACATTCGCCAGTGAAATACTTCAATTTCTCCTTGAAAGTTTTCAAAATATATCGGCACAGTTTGCTCATGAATCATTTTTATATCAAACCTATATCTTTGGATGCATGCATTAAGTGTCTTTGAATTCACCAATAAAACCCACTTCAACGACCGAACATCAAGTTCGAAATGTCTTCATGTCTTGCATATGATAAATGACCTAAGAAATAGAAACAACAATAATTTTATAAATCAAAGATTGCAAGCGATGATGTCTTATTGGTCATTAGCAATAACCATGTACTGCATAATCTTTGTGTCATCTCCAGCATTATTATCCAATGAGAGTTCTGCTGAAAAACACGTGATCGTTGCAAATTCACATGACCACTACTTTTTTGGTCCATCATCTAAGACAAAGATATTTGCTACTCAGACTGCAAATTGAACTACCTAGTTGTCCTTCCAGATTCCAAGTCATTCTAAAATACAGATAATGCATACTTGAAAATTTACACAAAATGTCGCTTTGCATATTCTATAACATGGTTTGTATTCACATAAGCATAGGATGCACACTCGAAGCATGCTTGGAGTTTCACGTCCTGTGTGTATGAATTCAACTCGACTGGCATGTTGCCACCAAACTGATTTGCAATAAACCAGGTTTTGTATCATTTGCGGCAGTATGCCTGACATGACGTAACTACATTGCATCAAGTTGTTTGTCACACTAATCAGAGTTCTGTGCCAAATGTCGTATTTCTGAAAACGTTTTGTGTTTTTAGAATAAATATGCTATATAAAGTGATGAGATAAACTGCGAATCCTATCGAAGGGTATGATCTTTGTTGCCTTTAGGCAATAAAGATAGAGTTTGAGTATGCACGAGGCTTGTCTTCCTTGCCTACATCCGATGGCATACGGCATGATGGGGCTTGCATGTAACAAAGCAGATCCCAGAAAGCACATTTTACTAGATGTTACCATGACGTTTTGAAATATCAACCAATATGGACGTCTAATGTCAGGGTACGTGCTAAGTTTTATCAGTGATTTTTTTTTCAATTAGTAAAAGATAAGTCCTGCACGGCAAAGGTTATTATACTACATTCGTTGTTCTGGTACATCTTTGTTCATTTGTTTGTTCTGCCATACTGATTTTAGCCTTTTGGCTAGACTGGTTTTATAGTATTTTTGACCTGAGATCTCGGTTAAAATTCAAAGAAAATAAATGAAAATGTATTAGAACAGTGTTTTCCTATATAAGAGTAAATGATGCCAAACTCGACAATCTTCGTTCCTTAATAATAAAAGCATATCTTGGATAATCATAGCCCAAGCAGCTGCCATCCAGGTGTCCTTCACGGAATTTGTAAAGGTGAAATCTCCGTTTCAGTATATTTGTGGCATGAATGATGGAGAATTTTGTGTATGCATCCAAAAGAGAACTTAATTACAAAGTCCCTTACTACCCCGTATCAATTACAGGATGTGTTTATCAGGAATGAGCTGCACTGGTATAAGATAAAACCCCATGTGATTAACGAGTGGGTTTGAATAATTTTAGTTCAGGCAATGTGGAGGAATGTCATTTTTCTTTTACGCTTACTTGTAATTGTATTTTATCTTTAACAGGATACTATGGGAACTTGTGCGATCTGACAAACCAATGTTTACTTAAAAATCCATGTCAGAATGAAGGTAATTGTGTATGGACTGGTCATCTCAAGTATACATGTGAATGCCAGCGAGGATGGTCAGAAAAGCATTGTACATACTATAATCCCTGTGTACGTGAACCTTGTCGCAATGGTGCGACTTGCCGGAACACTGGTCACGACCTGTACCAGTGTGCATGCACCAACGGATATTATGGGGCCACGTGTCTACTTTACAATCCCTGCACTTCACGTCCATGTCAAAATGGCGCTATATGCAGAAATCAAACGAATGCATTTTATGACTGTGTCTGCCCAAAAGGCTTTTTGGGTCGTTACTGTGAACAACGAGATCCTTGTTCCTCAACTCCATGTGCTGTAGGTACTTGCCGTCGTCTGTCGGATACAGACTTCCAGTGCGCATGCCCGAGTGGGTTTTCTGGGAAAAGATGCGAGTCGCATAATCCCTGCATCAGTAACCCATGTTTAAACAATGGTAGATGTGTCAATACTTCTAATGGTGTGTATGTTTGCCAGTGTCAAAGGGGATACTATGGACTCCGATGTGAAAACTTTGATCCATGTGCTCTGGTAACTTGTAAAAATGGCGGTCAGTGTAGCCAAACAGGTTCCCAACCTGACGATTTTTCATGTGCTTGCACAACTGGATATTTTGGTCGATATTGTCAGAATTATAACCCTTGTGTTACATCACCCTGCAGAAATGACGCAGTATGTGTGAATTTGACTGGTATAACATTCCAATGTAAGTGTAAGCAAGGCTACTTTGGTCACGTTTGTGAAAAATTCGATCCGTGTTCACGAGAACCTTGTCGAAACCAAGCAACCTGTAGAAATATAACGAATGAAGATTACAGATGCCAGTGCCAAAATGGCTATTATGGAAAAGACTGCCAATTTTATAACCCCTGTGTATTACGACCATGTCAGAATCAGGCACCATGTCGGAATACGTCAGACCGCGCTTATGTCTGTAAGTGCAGGGAAGGATACCATGGTGTGAACTGTGAGAGTTACAACAAATGTATAGAGAAGCCATGTATGCACTTTGGTGTATGCCTTAATACAAGCAGCCAGCAGTTCCGCTGTGTTTGTTCAAATGGCTTTTATGGTTCAATTTGTCAAAACTACAACCCGTGTAATGTGGGTCCCTGCTTAAACGACGGTCGTTGTGCCAGCCAATCAAACACGTCATACACTTGTAATTGCATACCAAACCTAAGTACATTTGGGGGCCAATGTCACAATTTTGACTTCTGCAGCCGAATGCCATGCAGACATGGGGGAACCTGTATACTTACAAATGTCACCACAGAGCTAAACCGCAAAGATTTACGAACTGTTGTTATACCATTTCCAAATGGAGCAGTGACTATGTATATCACCAATAACTACAAATGTCTTTGTGTGTCGGGATACACTGGCCCCAATTGCGAGAGCAACATCAACGAATGCAGCCCAAACCCATGTCTGAATGGAGGCAGATGCCGTGACGGGATAGGTGGATACTTTTGCCAGTGTTCTGAAGGATACACAGGTAAACGTTGTGAGGTCAACATTAATGAATGCCAGTCAAATCCATGCCGTAATGGGGCAACGTGTATGGATGACATAAATAGCTATATGTGTATCTGTGCACCTGGTTTCACTGGTAAATATTGTGAGACTAATATAAACGAATGTCTTTCCCTCCCATGCAGAAATGGTGCTGACTGTCAAGATAAGGTGAATTCCTATACTTGCTTGTGTAAGGCTGGTTATCAGGGCACTCACTGTGAGTTCAATTTTGATGAATGCACATCCAACCCTTGCTTGAATGATGGTCAATGTCGCGATGCAATTAATTTTTATGAATGCTCATGTATGCCTGGTTTCACTGGCATTCACTGTGAAACTGACATAGACGAATGTGACTCTGCTCCCTGTCAAAATGACGGCACTTGCATTGATCGCATCAACGATTATTGGTGCAGATGCCCTGAAGGTTTTGGAGGACTATATTGTGAAAACAATTTTGATGAGTGTCGCTCTTCTCCCTGTAGTAATGGAGGCGAGTGTAAAGATCTGGCAAATTCGTACAGGTGTGACTGCCAGCCTGGTTACACAGGAACTCATTGTGAGACAAATATCAATGAATGTGAATCTTCTCCTTGCCAGAACGGAATTTGTATAGACCTTGTCAACAGATATCTGTGCTCATGCTTTTCTGGATATGCAGGAAGACTATGTGAAATCAACATTCAAGAGTGTCAGTCTAATCCCTGCCAAAACAAAGGGCGTTGTGTAGACCAGGTCAATGCCTATCTCTGTGAATGTTTACCTGGCTATACAGGGATTCTATGCCAGACAGATATCGACGAATGTTCTTCTACTCCATGCCAAAATGACGGACAATGTATTGACCAGGTGGACGGATACAGGTGTCAATGTCCTTCTGGTTTTCTGGGAACCCTCTGTGAAAATAACTTTGATGAATGTTCATCCAACCCTTGTAAAAATAATGGCCGATGTCTCGATTTCATCAATTCCTACCAGTGCAAATGTGCTCCTGGGTTTACAGGTAAGCATTGTGAAACTGATATTGATGAATGTTCATCCTCTCCTTGTCATAATGCTGCACGTTGCACAGATTTGGTGAATGGCTTTAGGTGCTTATGTGGGGCAGGCTTTACTGGCAATTTGTGCCGAATTAACATCAATGAATGCAACTCAAATCCTTGCCTAAATGGTGCAACATGTATGGATCTGATCAATGCATATGACTGTGAATGTCAACCTGGCTTTACTGGTAAGAACTGTGAAACCGAAATCAATGAATGTGGGTCCAGTCCATGTAGAAACAATGGAACGTGCACGGATTTGATAAATGGTTTTTCCTGTGCCTGCATTCTTGGCTACACAGGCAAACTTTGTGATGTAGACATCAATGAATGTGAAACAAGTCCTTGTAAGAATGGAGCAGTCTGCATGGATCTGATTGGCAATTTTAGCTGCAACTGCAAACCTGGATTCGCTGGTCACATTTGCAATACAGACATCAATGAGTGTTTATCATTACCATGTCAAAATGGTGCCACGTGCATAGACAAGACTAACGGATATTCATGTCGCTGTCCACGTGGGTTTACTGGGACTCACTGCAACATCAACCCAGACAACTGTGGTGGTAATCTTTGTCAGCAGGGCTCAGTGTGTAGGGATAGTGTCGATGATTACATCTGTGACTGTAAACCTGGATACACAGGTAGATTCTGTGAGGCAGATATCAATGAATGCAATTCATTCCCATGCAGGAACAATGCTGGATGTCTAGATTTTGTTAATTTATATGTGTGCACTTGTCCATCAGGATTCAAAGGTCTCAACTGTGAAATTGCCGATAATCATTGTGTATTGCGCCCTTGTAAAAATGGTGGTGTCTGCAGTGCCCTTGGGGATAATTACTCTTGTCGGTGTATCTCAGGTTTCAGGGGCAAAAACTGTGAGACAGAAATAAATGAGTGTGACTCCAATCCTTGTCAAAATGGAGGAACATGTGATGACCTGGTTGACAGCTGGAAATGTCGCTGCCCACTTGGTTTCATTGGGACCATGTGTGAACGAAATGTAGATGAATGTGCTTCTTCACCATGTATTGGTGGCACCTGCAAAGACCTGATCAATGGCTACCAGTGTGAGTGCTTTGCAGGATACACTGGTGCCAACTGTGAGTTGGGAATCAATGAATGTCAGTCCTCCCCTTGTGCAAATGGTGGCACCTGCGTTGATCGGCGTAATGGGTACAGATGCTTCTGTCCTGCAGGATTCACTGGAAGACTATGTGAAACACGCACCAATGCTTGCTTCCCAATGCCATGCCTTAATGGTGGTCAATGTCTCAACTTTGGTACCCAGTATGTTTGTAATTGTTTAAAAGGATTCACCGGACCCCGATGTGAAACACAAATAAATGAGTGCTTGTCATTAAAGCCTTGTTTGAACTCAGGAACTTGTGTGGATACGGTTGGGAGCTACCTGTGCTTCTGCTTGCCTGGTTTTACTGGCCACCACTGCCAAACTAACATTGATGAGTGTGCTTCGAGTCCCTGCCAAAACCTGGGAGTATGTGTGGATGGTGTCGCTAGCTACAAGTGCCAATGTCGACCAGGCTACACAGGTAACTCTGAGCTCGGATGGGCCTAGTTATCTTTGCCCTGCATTAGAACAATGGCCAGTCTGAACCATGTCAAAGATCACCAGGGATATTTCAACACCTATCGCCTGCACTTTTATGGCCGGATAAATGTTGCATGGTCACCAGTACATGTGTGCATGTTTTCGTTTTCCACAACTCAATCAACCCATGAAGGATTTATGAACCGATATTGCAAGAACAAATGCCAGTGGTCTGTGTCATGAATATCACTTATTTCTGTTCAGATGTACAAGCCAGGCTTTCCATATATATTATACAGGCCTAAACATAGGTCAGTTATCTGAACGATTTACATGTGAGCTAATGTATCAACGTTCACTCATCTTTCATGGATTGCCACCACAACATCATATGCTTTTGGGATGCAGTTCTTATCAATACAGACTCATATTTCTTGGTGCTTATGTCTGTGTCCTCAGTTATATACTGTCAAATGTGCTTTGTGGATACCGTTTTGTGTCTTTTTAACCCATATACTTTGATACCACAATCCTGTGTTGTCAACCACATTTTATCAACCTTTTGCTACCTATGTACACAAACACATGTTGCAGTGCCTCCTGTGCATGGATTTGACTGGCTTGCCTCATCCTTTGTGGATATCCTATTGGTTTTGATCCTATGTTATATGTGGCAGATAAACTACACTTCTTTGACAGGTTGATATTGGTTTAGAATGGGCAACCAAATCTTTGCTTCCTCTTGCAATATGGAACATTTGCTCTGTGCTTACTCCAGACTTTAACATTGTATTCATGTTGGGAAGAAGCTTCCTTTTTTCCAATATTTATTACATATGTTTAGTTTTAACAGATATGATGGGTGTTTTTGTAACTGTGTACAATTTATTGTTTGTGATATTATTATTATTATATATATATATACATACTTACATCTTGAAATTTTGCATTTATGATGTAAACTGACAATGTAGATTTGACCATGGCCAACAGTAGAAAGAACGTCAGATATTTATTTCATTATGGATTACGATGTGGTCTTTTACTCTGTGAGGACTGAGTGAACAGATTTCCACTGCACACTCTCGGTGCAATGCCCGGGAAAATAGTTAAATTATCCCCTTTATCATCCATGATGAAAGAAGAAGCAGACGACTTTTACGACACCTGACCGTTGTTTGTAATTTTAATTGGAAAAAATCGGCTGCTTCATGGGTGTAAGGTCCGCAGGGCTACCTTGGTCCATTGACTTTTGGCAATCTTGTACTAATGCCGATGAAGTGAAAAACGAATTAGATCAGGTGAACTGACATAGATTCTGTGACATTGATTATTATAACGGAACCTGACTAGGACATTCTATGTGCAGGAAGGTATTGTGAGACCAATGTGGATGAGTGTGAGTCGTCGCCTTGTCTCCATGGGGGTATCTGCAAGGATGTCAATAATGGCTATGAATGCCTCTGTCAGCCCGGGTTTTTCGGTGCCCGCTGTTCGATTATAGGTGAGACAAATACATTATTGACACCACCTCGCTGCTGTTTATTCGAGCTGAAAGTAATCAGATTGTGTAATAGAAAATCGTAAAGGATAATATATGTTGTCCTGTTAAAATGATCTTTATACGATCACATTTTGAGGGGAATTAAAAAGTGTAATAATTGTATAGTAAAAAGGTATTTGAACCAATTGAAATCCCAGCACATGTTTCAGCTCTGAGATTCTCTTGCCGCGTTATACAATTAAAAATGAATATTTTTCGGATACGGTAACTGACTCAATCAGTTTGAGCAGAACACGGTACAATAACGTCCTGTAGCTTCTTTGAAGACCTATATGACATTCCAGTCCTTTTGAAAGGTCCATCTCAAGTTTCCTGGGGATAATTTATCATTTTCATCAGCTTCCAAGCGGTACATTGGGGATATGAACAAGGAGGCTAAAAAAAGAGGATATATTTTTCAGGATCCTTGGTATGAAGTACATAAAAGTGTGATCTGTTAATGATACAAGAATATGATGATAAAACAATCACAAATTTGTATTTCTCGCGAGACACAGACATAGAAGGACGGTAATACATAGGATGGGAACCCAATAAGTGTCACTGGTGAATAGTCACTTGAAGAAAAGCTAACAACAGGTCGCCTTGTTCGTAAAGTTAATTTCACCTCGTCAACTGAAACGTGAAGTCGTCATTATTTCAAACGTGGGAATCAGTACTCTTGTGAGGAGGGAAAGGGGCACTAAAAAGAACAATCTGTGTACTTGTTGATGATCAAAATGTTGAACCATCCTTTGCTTCTTTTGAGACATGACACTTGGAAGTTACCAGAGGCAAAGATACCCTTGAAACGCATCGTGTTTGCCCATGTCAGTGCTGTACCCGAGTATTAAGTATTTCTTATTTTTTCCCCTGGTTATGCCTGGTTTAAATTATATAAATATAATTTTTCTCAGCATTCGCACATGCATCGTAAATGGAATAAAAATAAACGCTGGACATTCCCGATTTTTTCTACCACAAATGACAATCACAGATTCTACTTCCTTTCAGTGTTCCGTTTCTTTCCTACGTTCGCTTCCTTTTCAAAATATTTCCCGTCTGAAATGTTTTGAAGCATCATAAATATATTGGTGTTATCTGTGCGTGATATCATATATATATATGTATATATATATATATATATATATATATATATATATATATATATATATATATATATATATATATATATATATATATATATACGTATATGTTCCTTCATTTTTACCGTTTCTTCTATCAGATGCAAAGATAGACACAAGGCGCGGACAGTGGCACTAAGTATGTAGTCCCAGAGCTGGTATATATAATCTACACAAGCACGCTACTAACCTGTCAAAAATGTACTTATAGTCAAACGCTTATCCATGTTCATTAATTGGTTTCAATCCAATTTACCATACCTCTACTAGCTAATATACTCTGTTTCTTATATATTGCGCCATGTGATATGGAACCTGTCATTTTAACAAAAGCTCATCACAAACGAATGAGCACTGCCTCCGTATCTGTATATGGTTGATAGTAATCGTAAATTAAAAATAAAGAAGAAGGCAGAACATGAATTATCTTTATAAATTTTAGTTTGAAACCATTTTTCCTCGGCTTGAAATGTTACGAAGTTCTTGTTGCCCCCCCCCCCAAATTTATATTTTTTTATATTTTCTAATTTGAATACCATACACACACATACATATATATATATATATATATATATATATATATATATATATATATATATATATATATACATATATATATACATATATATATATATATATATATATATATATATATATATATATATATATATATATATATATATATATATATATATATATACAAATATATATATATATATATATATCGCAGTATTTTGAACTTTGATCCCTGAGTTGGGATATATTCTGCTCTGGCAGGTTCCTCAATATGCAGCTTTTCACTGACAGCAGTTTTATGTGTGCTTGATGTTACTGATACAGTTCTATTATTCACGTTACTGGATCGTTTGTTGTATGAATAGCTGTGTGAAACTATGTCCAGTTAACAACATTCTTCCACTCGAGTGTTTTACCACATGACACAGGAGAATGCCTCAGCAGCAAGACCAGTGACAACAGAGGAACATTTGAATGGCCCAGAACAAATCACAGCACAGAGGTCCGTATACCTTGCCCGTATGGAGCATCCGAGTCCAGTCTGGAAAACGTGGCGTATCGGACCTGCGTTGTCATTGGATCAATGGTGGCATGGGGGCGTCCGCGGACAGAAAACTGCAGGGAGGTCAGATCATAATTTCTATTTGCCTTCGCCAGTCAGACAAAATACCGGATCAGACTTGTACCATAACCACCAGGATATTAATCTAAATTCTTACGTATGTTGGACACGTACTAGTGAGCACTTTGATGATTTAATCCATAAACTATAATGTGTTTCTGCATGCATGCATACAACACTCACAAACGCGGCTGCATAGGCATACAATGACAATAATGCATGCTATACCATAAAATAGCAACTGCACGTCAGTCTCTGAGAAAAAGGCTCTTTCAAATGGAAGTCCGAACAACTGAGTTTGACAATGACAGCCTGAAAAAACCGAGAACAGTCCAATCCCAATCTTAACATTTAACTGAACTTGCATCCCAAACTTGAACTCATTTTGTACTATGGTCACAGGCCTTGCACAATGGTTCTGGCACTGCCTGGCAAGTCATGCTGCAGCTGCCGCAAGGTCAGCCGCAGCATGACTTGCCAGGCAATGCCAGAACCACCCACTTAAGACTACAGGCATGTTGGTACTTGAACGAAAGCTCTTTTTTCATGAAGAATTTAAATGTGCAATTGTCTTAAATCTAGGCAAATATACAGAAAAATCAGGGACTGGTATCGAATGAGTTAAGGGATGTATATGGGCATTCGGACGAAAACCAGCCAATTATAAAGTAAAAAAATCCAGTTCAGATTTACATTCTGAGAGAACACCAGTAAAAATCTTTCGTTTCTCAAAATGTCAGAGGCCAGTCATTGGGTAGTCTCGTATCCTGAAGTTAAATTTGAGGTCAAATTGTCAGATTTCATGCGCACGATATGAAAGGCCAGGGACTTGATTGATTGTTATCAGTCTATGCTTTGGTTTAAACATATTTTATTCTATGAAAAAAAAACAATTGACCGACAGGCTCACAAGCCTATATTAGGGCCTCTTGTACATATAGGACAATACAAACGATGACATTTCATAACACCATTACACAGATAGATTGGACAAACAGGACCACAAATGATGAACAAAGGTAAAAGGAATTGGTATGTGAGCTTCCTACACGAACAACGTAATACCTAATTCAGTGGTTTACAAGCCGTGTTACCAGTACCACTCATTATTTAAGTCTTCAAGTATCTTTAATATAATTATGAACTGCTTCAAACATTTCTATGTTTTGAATCTTTGTATTTCTTTCAATACCAAATACTAGAGTACGAAGATTGAAATTCCCCAATAGTATTATTTTCGAATGTGGTTCGTTTCTCAACACAGTGTTTTTTGCTACATTGAAGAAAGAAATGGTGGATTTTTTCAGTGCTGGCTCCACAGGAGCAAGCTAGCGATTCGATTACACCAATTTTGAAGAGATCAATGTTCAGCTAGTTGCATCCCATTCTCATCCTAGCATGAATGACAGCAATTTTCCTGTCACCAGTATAATACAAAATTAGTTACGTTTGGGTCTAGTTCTATTAAGTTCTCTTTTAAAGTCGTCTTACTGTTCGAAGTTCCTAAAAGATCGGGGTAACAGATTCAAATCACGGACAGTTGATGGAAAAACTATTTGTAAAAAGTATCTCTCTTAACTTGAAAGGTACGTAGTTGATTGTTACGTGATGAAACCGTACCAGGTAACAAATTGGTTAGACATGCAGGAGAGAGTACCTTCATTGTTTTAAACATAAGTACTTATCTGTGTTTCCTCCTGCGTTCAGCTAGTTTCCCAACCTGTTTCAGCATAAATGTGTTTAAGTTTAGTGTGAGAAAGTGCTCCTGTTACATATTCGGATATTCTAGCTGCAACCAGCTGAACAGTTCTAACTTCTTTTTGTTTGTGTCAGTGCATCCATTCCAGACCACACAACCATACTCTAAAGTACAAAGATTCTAAAGCTCGTCTGCTTAAATTGTACTGTAAATGTTTCAGAATACTTAGTAATTTTTGCGATTTTGTATGTGTGTTGACCAGCAAAGATCTGAAGAGAGCCACAGACCTAGATGTTTGTGGATATTTATGTTTTCAAGAATGTTATGGTTGAATTTTAGGTTTGGATGGTCTCCACTATTAGCTTTCCTACTAACTGTCAGTGCTTTGGTCTTGTTAGGATTGAAAGATACCAGCCACTGATTGGACCATTTAGTGATTGACTCAAGATCTTGGTTAAGCGTTTCAGCTGCATTATTAATATCCTTAACTGTACTGTGCAATGTCGTATCGTCAGCAAAAAGACGGATTTCTGGTTTAACCATTTCAACAAAATCATTTTCGTACAGAAGGAATAACAAGGGCCCCAAACTGAGCCTTGTGAGACGCCTGGTCTGAACTTGCCCCAAGTCGATGCCTGGCCTGAACGACCACTCTTTGGGTCCGCACATGAAGATATTCCTCCATCCACTGGAGTAAAGACCCTCTAATTCATTCTTTAGTTAGTAAATCATATCTGGATGATATACTTTATCGAAGGCTTTGGTGATAATTTCCAATGATGTCCATGCTTTAATTGTTTGTCGTGTTCAGGTGTGCCTTCCATTTGAAAGAAGGTAAAATCACTTCGATATTGAGACTCAAGCAATATGAAATACCCCTGCAAGAGAACATTTGCAGATGACACATAATGGTTGCCGTGAA
This sequence comes from Hermodice carunculata, assembly GCA_964020975.1. NCBI lineage: Eukaryota > Metazoa > Annelida > Polychaeta > Eunicida > Amphinomidae > Hermodice > Hermodice carunculata. Next base: position 56,848,402 of record OZ026622.1, on the reverse strand, counting down.
ATCTCATTTATAACCTTTGACCGCTCAAACGTGCCCAGAACTACGGATATTCTAAATGCCGCTTGATGGTTTGTTTTGGTTTTGTTTCTTTTTTTTTGTTTTGTTTTTTTTTTTTTTTTAAATTTGCACCATGGAAAGTTTGCATTGGAAGAATGTGGGAACAAAATCTGGTGAATAAGTTAACCGCTTTACCCAGCATGATCATGAAGCCCCGCTAAGAAGGCACGGTTGGTTAACCTGTTAATTCGGTTTTACACCATGAACCGGGTTAAAGTTAATACAATGTTAGTTAGTAGGAGTTAATAAACTGCATGGACGCTGGACTCTTTTACAGCTTGGAAAGGTAACAGCCGAGGCAGTTGCCCGCTTCTACCTGAACCTGACCTCTGACCCCGCTTCGCTCACTTCAACGCAGGTTACTGAGGCAGCTGACGCCATGGAAACCATAAATGATTACGCTATAAAGGATTTAAAGGTATTACCGCTACAAAACTAGTCTTCCAGTAACTCAGTAATACATGTTTTTATCAGTGGATATATCAAAATAAATAATTGTCAAAGCTTATCACCTTGCATCAATGTATGCCCACTGCAGTGTTTTCGCGAAATTATCTTTCTGCTAAAATTGTGTCTCCATTTGCCGGGTGGGGGGTTTGGTTCCAATCTTTAGTCAACTGAAAATTTATCTTTCAAGATGGCGACGACCATGATGGGAGTAATTGGAAACGTGATGCAGGTCAACCTGTCCGTAATGCAGGAAGCCAACCGAAATTTCTCAACCGGATCACGGTAGGTATCGACAACTTCTGGGAATTGCAGCAAGTACCTTAATTCCACTAACATTTCATGTCGAGTATTGATAAAACTGTGCACAAGAATTAGACGATGTTGTAAAAACATGTTTACATTTTCATTATATGACGCTTTAATACACAAGTAAACATCTTTATAATGAAAAAAATCTTGTAAGTTGAAAAACTGATATGATATAGCTTTTCCTGTACGCACAAATCCTTCCCTAAAATCGACATTAAATACCTTGATCTACAAATCTGGAATCATAATATTTTTAATTTACGTCTATTTATTCGTTTCATTCATTCCATACAAAACGCGAATTACTAAAATTTCTTTTAAGGTTTGTGACATTTAAAGCTTCTCATGTAACTGTGTTCATAATGATAAATATGTCATGGTACTACTTTTGTATTTCTAACAACGTCTAAAAGCCCTGTTAATCTCAACTTTTACCTTTTCATGCATGACCCTTTATTATGGTGGATTTGCGAATGAAGTTGAACTGAGCTTCAACAATAAGAGCTTACAGTCAGTTGAAATAAGTACGTTCAACCAATGAAAATACTCTGTGGACAATGGTAGGAATCTTATCCAATCAGAATCACTTGGTTTACCTGACATTTTTACAGATTTGTAGACATCGTTGAAAAGTACTCTGGAAATGTTGCGATGGGGAAAAAGAGAAACCTGACAGTGGCCGCCCCTGGCCTGATGGTTCATGCTGTTGACTTTGACCCGGAAAGAGACACAGAGAACGCTGTTACCTTCCATGCTAGTTCTGATAGTGAGCAATCTGGGAGGGTAAGTACGGACTATAACAACCATCACCATTTTAAAGTGTTAGTCGAGCACATTCGTTTCTTTTACATTTTTATTACGTTCAGATTTGCAGTACTTACTCAAAGTTGCTCAGTTCTCGTCTTTTTGTCAGCAGTCCCGTTAGCGCGCCAAAGATTTTCAGCAGTTGAGCGAAAGCATATACCATTCAATGCAAAATGAAGGAAAAGGCAAAGAGGGGAACAAAATTTCAAAAACCGAATACATTGAACACATGTTTGCTATCATATGTGAAATTGGTTTGTATTGTGTGAAAAATTAGGTATATTGTTATTAGTAGTTTTTATTACGACCATATGGGTCCTTTTGTGGGAGGAATAAATCTAAGAGTGTCGAGTCATTCTTTGTTTCTTCATTACACGAAAAACATGTGGATGTACCTTGCTAGATTTGGCACACCAAGACGGACTTACCTGATTAAATTTGAGAGTAAATTTTGCATGACACGCACGGGCGGTACACTTATTAGCTAACAGTACGTTACTACATTATTATATTGTTTCTGAATGACGTAATCCCCGGTAAGTCTGGGGACAGGTACATGCATGTATTTATACATTTGTTTGCAAGGAGGCACGTGTCCTTACCCCCAGGGCGGCCCTAATGACACCTGGCCCTAGACTGCCCGGGAAAGCTTCGCCCACGCGCCTGCATTTTGCAAGATATGGAAACAGCAAATTTTTCATAGGTGAAGATGATGGAGAAATGGAAAATTCAGTGATCAACGAGAGAGTTGTGGTGTCGGCCTCTGTAAAAAACAGGAAGGTTACCAACCTATCTGAACCAGTGGTCATCATGCTGCCGCATCCAGAGGTAATATCATGCGCATTTAATGGCGGAATATCTTTCTTTCAAGAAACATCAATTTCAGTGTCTGGTTCTTTACAAAGTACTCTATGTATATTCTATAACAGTAAAAGGATCAAGTTGTTTGGTGTTTTTTCCTGGATTACCCAATAGATAAAAAGCAACTAATGCCAAGGCTCTTCATCCATGTAGACATAGTAAGACCAGGTGCAATGGCAAATAAGACGCAACAATAGACATTCTTGACCAGGATACAGTGGGTAGGCTCATTTAAAATTAGGTGGATATCACATATCTTATCAACGCTACACCCATATGGTGGGACAGACAGGATAGTGATGGGGCATAAGTGAACATTCGTGACCACAGCAAAACCATATTAGTGTACATTCGTTGCCTCGTCAGAACAATAGACCCAAGAATCATGGTGTATATAAATTTGTATAAATTGTGAAATTTTGCTCAGTACTTGTGATACTGGTTATTTAGCCTCCCAGTAGTGTCATGCGAGCAGTCAGGATGCATTAATCTTGCAGAGGAATGTTCTTTATTGGCTCCTGCCCAAGAAGGTGGTCAATGGGATGGTTGACTGGTGTTCTTTTCGGTGCTTTTACTCAATGGTCAACAAAACATGAAATTTTTAATCGATATTGGTTCAATTTCAGCCGGGAATGAAAACGAACTGCACATACTGGAATAAAACTGGTTAGTGATACCTTTGTACAGTATTTCTTTCATAACTGCATGTGTCTCTTTTCATGCGCTTGACTATCTGTTGACTGCAAGTCATCTTCAAACCGGTATAAACTTACCCTAGTATGTTAATGAATGAATGAATCTTTATTGGCTGTGCCTTTATACATATTAAATGCATTTTGCCAGACACAGTTCAATAAACAAAATAAGACCTCAACCATTGACACCACCACCACCACCACCCCGAAAATATTACACAAATTGAGATTATTTTGGTCTGTTCAACGTAGCCTTTCCCCCGCGTCCCATTTAAAGGCATGCAAAATGAAGGAAAAGCTGGATTAAATATACCAAAGGAACATGTGGGGCGCCGAGGCTTCCCCGAAGCCGGACAAGTCAGACTTTGAGAGCGGGTGAGAGTCCGTCTTGGGGAGGGGGGATCCGCACCTCCCGAATGCAAAACAACAAGTCCAAAGCTCACTCGTAATTCTGGCATCTCAATTGTGTTATTGTTGTTGTAATTATGTCGGGGTGCGAACCCAAACATTTTGTCTTTCCAAAAAATCTTTGTTTTTCTTTGTTTTTCTTTGTTTTTCTTTGTTTTTCTTTGTTTTTCTGTGTTTTTCTTTCTTTCTTTCTTTCTTTCTTTCTTTCTTTCTTGAAAGTTGTGAATTTTAAATTATGATTATTGGGGGTATTGAAAATCTAAAAGTTGAATATCTCCAAAGCGATTAAATATAGATATGCCATTCTAACTTCAATTTGTAGGTTTGTGGGAAGGCCGCATCCAATGAACCATTGACCAAAGTTGTAGGATTTAAATTTATGCAAGTTAGGGGAATGTGCAAACTTTAAATCTTGAATAGTTTTAAAACTATTGCAGATAGAGGTGCCATTCTAACTTCAATTTATGTATTTGTGGCATAGTTGCATCCAATAAACCATGAACAAAAGGAAAATTTAAATCTTGAATAACTTTTGAATGACAGCAGTTCGTAGTTGCATTTGTAAGCATCATATACTAATATTTTGGGATCAGGGTTTTTTATTCGGTGCCAGTTTTTACACACACACGCTTTAGTATTTTCAAAACATGCAAATGTTCCAAGCTCACTTAATACACCTATATTACATGCTTTGGAATTCAATGCTAGGACTTATTATGTCGGTGTGTGAACACAGACATAATGTTTTACCCAATATTCTTTCTTTCTATCTTTCTTTCTTTCTTTCCTATCTTTCTTTCCGCCAGACTTTTGTGTTGTCTTAAACTTAGACACCGTGCAAGCTAGAAACTTCAAACTTTGCATGGCTATAGCACCTGCAGTGAAGTTTTGCATATCGTTCTGAATAGTCAAGATTTTGAAAATTATGCAAATTAGGGCAATTTAAAAAATTCAATTGCTTCTGGCTTCCAAAGTATTCATGCAATTTTGATGATGTTGGACCCAAATTGTAGATATTGTAACACTGCACATTTTTGTAATTTACACGTGACCTCTAAAGGTCAAATGTCAAGGTCATTTGTATGTTTTAAATATTCATCCAGCCATAACGCAGTCAATTTCCATCCAATTTTGATCATGTTGGACACAAATTGTAGCTACTGTAACACTGCACATTTTTGTAATTTACATGTGACCTCTAGAGGTCAAAGGTCAAGGTCATTTTTCATTTGAAATATTCATGTAGCTATAACTGGGTCAATTATCATCCAATTTTGATCATGTTGGACACAAAATGTAGTTACTGTAACACTGCACATTTTTATAAATTACATGTGACCTCTAGAGGTCAAAGATAAAGGTCATTTGGGCCTTTAAAATATTCATCTAGCCATAACTCGGTCACTTTTAATCCAATTTTGATCATGTTGGCTCAAATTATAGATAATGTAACATTGCACATTTTTGTAATCACATGTCACCTGTAAAGGTCAAAGTTGAAGGTCAATCGGACCTTTGAAATATTCATCTGGCCATAACTCGGTCAATTTTCATCCAATTTGAATCATGCACAAATTATATATATTGTAACACTGCACATTTTTATAATGTATATGTGACCTCCGGAGGTCAAACGTCAAGGTCATTTTGTCGTTTGAAATTTACATCTTGCCATAACTCGGCAAATTATCATCCAATTTTGATCATGTTGGACACAAATTGTAGCTACATATTGGCACTTGTCAATGTGGGCAGGCAGGATGTTCCTAATTTTTGGAAATAAAGAATACTTTTTACAGGCAAATTCTTATTTCTTCTGATATCCAGATAGTTTTCATTTACATTTGACCTCTAAAGGTCACGGTCATTTTGCCTTTTAAATGTTTCATCTAGCCATAATTTGGTCACTTTCCATCCAATTTTAGTCATGTTGGACTCAAATTGTAAGTGTTGCAAGACTGCATATTTTTGTAATTGTACAAATTTTTCACACACACAGACATATTTGCTTTGAAGCAAATCTTTGTTTTGTTAGTTTCAGTTGCATTTTAAGCATCATGAACCATATTTACCTAATTTGGGGGGGGGGCAGATTTTTTTTTTTAATTCGATGGCAGTTTTTGCACACGCTCTTTAGTATTTTGAAGGTGCAGCAATATACTGACCTCGCTTTCAAGACCTCACAAGCGGTTTTAAAGCTTCTCTTTCGGCGAGGTTTTCCCGCGTGTAACTTGCCTCGCGCTCAAGCTTTCAGCTCCCTTCGAGACATACCTCGCCGGTAAACTTACCCCGCGGAGCCACACGATAGTATTCAAACTGGTGCCCTGACAAAGAATTAGTAAGCGTACGCCTGACGGCAGGAGGATCATCGAGCTGATGCAAAACATGGCCAAAAAAAAACTAATAGTACAGAATACGATTATTGAACAGAAATAATTTGAACAATTTATCCATAAAGAGAAAACATTGTATGATGTTGTGCAGACAGTAAGGACAACAGCGTTTTAGTTGGGCAAAAACGGCATTGGGGACCAGGTAATTTAAGCTCTCAAGTGCGCATGCGTAGGAAGCGAGGTACTTTTCACGCGTGAAAAGTATCTCGCGCTCCACAAAAAAGGCGATCATGGCTTGGGAGATGATGCATACTAGCTAGCTTTGACGGTGCATCAAGCCTTCGAAGTTCAAAGTGTCTTGAGGCGGTCGATGCGTGAAAGGTAGCTCACATTCACGGGTGAGGTGTCGATCCCGCATCAAAGGAATACGGGGATGTTCGGAACCCACTTGATACCCCTGTATGACATGGTTTTGGAATTCACTCCTAGGATATATTTTAAAAAACTGAAGTATAATTTTTCGAATTCTGCCTTAAGATAGTCTGAAATATGTTATCCTGACCAATGCATTTTATGGGCGATATGACATATGCACCTCACATTTCGCACCCATACATAAATATAGGAGTAATAGGTTTACTAATCAATTCTAGATGAAGACGAATATCAACTTTTTCGCTTTTATAAATTCCGTTTTAAACGACCAAGAGACTTCTTGGCCTTCTCACACAATTGTTTATTGATGGTAGTAAAATTTTCATTAGATCATTTCTGTACCAAGGTAGGTGTATGTAAAAAATATTTTTAATTCTTTATTGGCAATACAAACTTTTTGATAATTTTTGCCTTATTAAGCATAACGAGTTTTTTTTTCCACATTTATATTTAGAAAGCATTTTTACAGTATGAATTTAATATGTCCAGAAAGCATTGTAGGCCATGTTCATTTTTTTGGAAATTAACACCAGATGGTCCGCATTAAGTAAACAATTTAGTTTTTTCACTATTGAGACAATGTGTAAATAGGCAAGGTACAAAAAGTTCACTCTCAGAAAACACCAGTTTGGTGGTATATCTGATGAAGCAAACCGACAGAATCATTGAAGAATTGGTATGTTTGTTGATATCACAGAAAACTGATACTAGCTAACAAAAGAAAAAGAAAAAACTGAAATTAAATCTACTGTTAAAAATGCCACCTATTTATCCTCCCGTCATATTTCTATCAAGAAAATACTCTGCCAACTGTGTTCCTCCTCGCAACAAGATCATGGCATGAGTACTGGATGAACAACGGTCTAGTAATTTGGTGTTCGCATGTACTAAAATGAAATATACCAGAAAAAAACTGGAATTAACGCATCACTGTGTGGTAGTTTATCCATAGATCTCACACTTCTGGTTAGTTTGAAGAAATTAAGCCAATTTACGAGTCTCACGGTGTTTACTTCAACGTTTTGCTCTTTTTGTTCCAGGCAAATCGTGGTCTAGCCATGGTGTATGGGTCAATCATACAACCGAAAACTACACAGTCTGCATGTCCAATCATCTTACCAGTTTTGCTACATTACTGGTGGGTGGTTCTGTGGTTTTGTTTATGCGGATAAACATATTTTGAAAATGTCATGATGAAGATGATTGCCTCTGATGTTAACCCTGTCACTTTACATTCAAATCGGTCTTTTTGTCATTGTATAAATCACACCATGCAAAAAAATAATTTCTTGTCGGGATAAAACACTTGTGCTTGCGTGCCGACGGTTTGCTTTTAACGGATGCAAGCATTTTACCGAAGGAGTGATAAAATGTATCGTTGAAATAGTACTTTCCCTTCAATTATCAGGAACCAGATCCAGGAACACAAGTGTCGGCCGTCCACAGAAGAGCGCTTACCATCATTTCTTACGTCGGCTGCGCCCTGTCCATACTGGGCCTGTTCCTAACCCTTCTCACATACCTACTCTTCAGGTACTTATGAAACTGTCAAGTTTCATCATTTTACTTTAAATAAAATTTTGAATTACCCCTAATTTAGACTGTGTGGAACTAATGGTTTATTTTAGAAATTAAAAAATTACCCAGCTTAAATCCGCTCACCTCCACCATCCCTCAAAGAGTCAAAGACAAATTGATACATTCACCAACAAAGGTGACACTTTTTTCCTTGTCATTAGTGCACTTGCTTCTGATTTTTATTAAAAAAGGTATATCTATATGGAATGTTGTATATTGTTTTTTATGTATGTACGTAAAGAATGAAAATCACAATCTGTATAGCTTAACTCAACATTCGTAATTTTCATATAAGATGTTTACAGAATGGAGAATGTTCTTACACGGCTCGCAACACTTGCTCCTAGTGGTAATTTTGATACTGTACCTAAGTCTTGCACTGAGGATAGACTCCCAGAAACATTACATATACGTGTACATGCATTTTTCTTCGGGTGAAAACCTACCGGGTAATGCTGCCGATAATAAAGCACAATGGGAGGACATTTTATTGAATTTGTAACGAGTGTTTATAACTTTGCAGCCTATGCTGCCAACCTGTGCAAGAACCGATGTTCAGTAAATGTGCTCTTGTTGATTTGCAGTAGTTTGCGCAAAGACCGGACCTCCAAGGTTCTCATCAACCTGTGTCTGGCCATGTTGATGCTCAACATCATGTTCATTCTTGCCACACAGAAAGACTTGTTCCCTGCCACTGCGTCTTGCATAGCCGTGGCGATGTTCATGCACCTATTCTTGCTGGCTACGTTTCTGTGGATGCTGGTTGAGGCTGTCAATATGTACCAGATGCTGGTCACAGTTTTTATCTCCTACGAAACTAACTTCCTCCTAAAGCGATGCCTTGTTGCTTGGGGTGTGTAAAATCTCAGTTTCATCCAGGCCCCCTTAAATACTCAAATTAGGATTGTGGCAAATGTATGGAAAAACAAAAACAGAAGAAAATTATCATTGATTGATTAATTGATTTTTAATTTTCATATCCCTTTTTTAACAAACAACTCAATCGGAATAAATACTTCTAGCCGGCTAAGGTTTTATATATTGGGTTGTGGAATCAGCTGAATACACATACCGGTGTTCCTATTATGTAGTAATTTGAAGAAGAAAAAAAATGTTAAACGCTGCTTACTTCGGTAATTACCATCAATTTTCATAGTTCTTTAAACAAAACGATTTATATGAGTACATATATTTCCTGCTTATGTTCTGTATGTGTCTTATGCTACAGCCGAACCTAGTTGTGACATTTCCATTGCGAACGTGCACCAAGTGTAAACATCTTTGCATTGCGTATTCATTGTATATATCATTCTCCCCTCCTCAGACTTCATGGTCGAGTAATAGTGCCTCGGCGCTAATGTTTTAATATTGTACTGTGTTCGACTTGAAATAAAGATTATTATTATTATTATTATTATTATTATTATTATTATTATTATTATTATTATTATTATTATTATTATTATTATTATTGTTGTTGTTGTTGTTGCTGTTGTTGTTATCATTATTATTATTATTATTATCATTATTATTATTATTATCATTATTATTATTATCATTATCATTATCATTATTATTATTATTATTATTATTATTATTATTATTATTATTATTATTATTATTATTATTATTATATGTACCAGCCTTTTAATTTTAACGGATTTATGTAATCCTATTATTATTATTATCATTATTATTATTATTATTATTATTATTATTATTATTATTATTATTATTATTATTATTATTATTATTATTATTATTATATGTACCAGCCTTTTAATTTTAACGGATTTATGTAATCCTTCATATTTTTGCCCATACTGTCCTCTTTTTCTTCCTTTTATGTGCTGTGCTGTTATTATGACTTGTGTAACTGCTGCCGCATGTCGTTGCAGGTCACTCTTTCTCACCTTTGAAATAATGTGTTTTCTCAATGAAGTTAAAATATAGCAGGCCTAATAATTATATATGCCCGTGCTCCACCTCGACCTCCATCTTGATATTTTGTACTTTTGGCAGGTATACCATCGCTGATAGTCATAATTGTTCTGGCAATAAATATACGTCATTATGATAGCGGGGATGGCTAGTGAGTGCACGTTTTTCGTCAATATATTTACATGTCTTCAAATCTGTCGCAAATATATTACTTGATTGCAAAATGGAGACTTGATCATGATAATAGCCATGCGTATATCACTGTGTCTTCATAATTCAAGCAATATACCTGTCTGCTATGTTCCGATGATACATGTATGTTCTGTGCGATCACAGAAAGTCAAAGTAGATGGGCAACCCCTGATGTTTGATTCAACAAACAATTTGCAACTGTAATTTGAATGTGGGGTAGACCTGCAATACTAGTGTTCATTGTTAAAGCCGACGCCACAAATATCTATTAGATCAAAATTTGTAATGTCTTGCGGAAAAACACACACAAACACAAATTGATACAACTAATTTTACCACTGCTTCCAAGTTACAACCTTTAAAAAGTTGAACTGTTCTTGTTTCTCATATTTGTAACATTAGCATGTAATCAAGTATACTTCACTTCTTTTCAGCTGTCGTATCTCTCCAAACTTCCCAATCGTATACTATATCACAGTGATTGGGTACTGCTGCTTGGTCCTTCTCATCAACACTGTGGTATTCTTTTTGGTAGCACGAGTAGTGTTACAACCACGTCTTCGTGAGCAATATGGCAGTGATCCCAGTGTCACTCCTGGACAGGTCAGGGGTGCATTTGCCATCATGGTGCTGCTTGGCATCACTTGGATATTCGGCGCCTTTGCGGTGAAGGACGCTAAAATTGTCTTTGAATATATTTTCTGTATTTGTAATTCATTACAAGGTTTTCTTATATTCTTATTTCGTTGTGTGCTGTATGCCGAAGCTCGTGCTGCCTGGTGGCAACTGCTTACAAATGGCACGCTAAAGAAGAAACGTGGAGTTTCGAACGCATCCTCGGAAGTCAGTCATGGCACCAACGACGAGAAATCAAACCGAAACTTTCGTGAGGTTTTTGCCTCAAACACTATCATAACAAACACAAATGTGTGGCACAGGTCTAATGACATTCCAAGGTCACATAATAATAAGGTCGTGTCCTTGAAGTATGGCCAGCCAGATGTGAACTTTGCAGATACTGACCAAGCTGAGGCCCAGAATAAATACAATAAACACAAGCCAGCCAGAGTTACTCGGTTCAAAGGGCTTCCAGCCTCAGAAGATACCATTACCCATATATAGTCCTGGCTTTAACCTTCAGCTGAATAAACAATAACAGAGCAAAGGACATTCGCGATTTCACCGGAGTAACATGACGCGCATGGTTTCCCTGGCAAACATGGTCAAAAATGATGGTTGCATGCATCTCTGACCATCATTTTGACAAAAACCAAAGGTCGTTTGTCATGACAAGAGCCATGCGCAAAGACAAAAAATACTGTGTTACTGGCAGCAGTACTCAGTTTACAAATATACTGACAAAGATTAATGCTGGTATTAACCACATACCAACATATGCACAGGTTATGCTAAAATCTAAGGAATGACGTAACATTTATTTCAGGGATATTGCCACCGATAGGTTGCCAGACGTTTCTCATTTCTGTCCATAAATAACACCAACGCTGGTCACATCAATCACTATGTTTAAAAAATTATCTTGCCATAATTCAGTGTACTTGGACACCATATGGAGATTCATCGCCGGATTTCAAGTGTATCATTGCGATGAAACTGACACATGATTCTTATGTAAAACAGTGCGTGTGAAGATCAGATCATGTTGCAATATTAGGACTGAACACCCTCTGCCTATGTCAAAGTTTGAATCAAATAGTTTAAGAACATTACTTGCAATTGAGACATCAGCAGTCTTTTAACTCATTCCATACTATGGTGACAGGCATTGGTCAGTGGTTCTGGCACTGTCTGACAAGTCGTGCTGCAGATGCCGCAAGGGCAGCTGCAGCACGAGTTGTCAAGGAGTGCCAGAACCACTGACTTAAGACTATAGGCATGGTGGTACTTGAATGAAAGCTCTTTTCATGAAGAATATAAATATGCAACTGTCATCTTAAATCTAGGTAAATATACGGAAAAATCAGGGAGTGGTATGGAATGAGTTAACATCCTGAACACATTATTCCGAAATATCTTCACAGAGACCAAACAGTATCAGAAAATAAGCACAAGAGCAGCGGCCAAATGCTATCACTCGTCAGAGTTTGCTGTATACATCTCCAGGCCAATATCATTGGACAAAAGCATTTGAGCCAGTAGATGGCACCAGTGACCAAATGTCCATTTGCACCATTGCAGATTTAGGAGTAATGCTTTCCTTATTCTCTTACTTACTGTTTTTCACGTGGTAAATTTGGACACGACTGACCTAATTTTGAAAAATTGCTGCCATGTAATGAAAAAACATGCTGTTGTCCGAACCTCTTCCAAGACATTCAAATACAAGGTAGGGCGAGGTATTCTATTTGCTTCACTTCATGCAAAATTGGGCTGATTTTTTTTTATTATATTAGTTTTGCTGCAGCAGCATGGAAAGTGTTTTATTTCAGTTCATTTTTGTTGTAAATGGTCAATTGTGTGTTCATTAGTGGGATTAAGAAAAGCTGGCTGCTTGTTCCCGAATCTTATTTTAAGTAAAATACACCAAAAGAAGTCACAGTGAAAGAGGATTAGATATAGTAGTGTGCATGCTGAAGCCTACAGGCTATATGCATATATTATAAATTCTACATTGTTTTGAAATTCATACGCTAAAAATTATATAAAATGCACATATATAATGGTGTTAGTCGCAACCATAAAACACATTTTGTACATTTCTTACATTGCTTTAATGGAAGAATTAGCTCAATGCTGTCATGAGTGATACAGCGTAGAAATGGTCAGTATTTATGAGACTTTAATAAAGATCTGCTCGTAAATGTTAATCTTTTCTTTAAATCAGAGTAAGGGTTCCAACGGTTATCCAGCTTTACTAATGATTGCATGGGAAGTCAAGCACGAGGTATCATGAACTCATGAACTCATGACCTGCTGGTATTAGGCCTGTTCAAGATTTGTTTACAAGTCAGAAGAGGAGCTTCGTGGGGGATCTTATCACGTTCATATGGTTTGCGGCATCTGTAGACACTATCATTTGTAACAGCTCGAGGTAAAAATCAGTCACCCCTGAACTCACGGGAAAATTACTCTCTGACACCGGTGGTGTCGCTTGCCCGCTGTATAAGCCAACTGTTATGCATGCTCTGACACTTGTTATGCATGAATGTATTTATTTAATGGTGTCTGGAAATCGATCATTTGCATCTTCACCTGCGGAGACCTTATCTGAATCACAGTATTATTCAAAATACAAATCTTCATGTTCAGATGGATCCATGTGAGAAGGAAAATTGTCAACTGCTGACAGCGCTGATCGATGATCGCACCACACGTCAAAAACGATGGCACAACTTGGAAAGAGTGAATAATCTGCTTTTTACTTTTGAAACGAAAGGCAATAAAAAGTAGGTTCGTGGAATTTAAGCATTTATTTCAGTTCAACAACTGAAGACATGCACGGCCCATCACAATTAACCTGACGCAAGCATTATAAAAGGACGAGTTCATGGAAGCAACATCCAGGCAAGGGTATTTGTTTGCCTGACCTGATGTTTACCTGGTAATAGTGGCACCTTTGTATCAGCGTGCTTTCTCTACGGACTGGTCTGATTGGTTGTTATAATTCCTACCCACTTGGGTGTGCTAGGAACGTGACGAGAATATAGTTATGATTAAAATGTGTACAGTAAAACCTGTCCTTATCGACACCTCTATAATAAGGACACCTCTATAATGTGGACAGTTATGTCCGGTACCGAAAGGTCAATTTCCTTGTTAAAAAGGCCTGTCTATAGTGGACACCTGCCAACTGTGGACATTTTTTCCCAGCCCCAGAGGTGTCCACAATAGACAGGTTTCACTGTATACTGGAAAGACTTTCAGCCTCAAATTTACATGGCCGGTGATGTTAATTATGCAGCAGCGATGGGAGTGTAATATTCAGTCTTTTTTAATAATGCTGCAAAGTATACAAATGGGGTGTGCGGGGTATATCACTATATGGCCTTATTTTTCTGCAACCTGGGTTAGGGGAGGGGGGAAGGTTCCTATATAGAGAATCAGTACTTTATTGCTTGTATTTTGCCTCGTTCAGCAGTTCGAAGTCTTCATCCTCCTGTCATTTTAAACCAAAACAAAATTTATGTGGGCAGTTAAGCACGCTTTTCTAGACTATATCGGGAGTAGAAACTGAGAGTAACACGAAGAGAGAGAGAGAGAGAAAAAGAGAGAGACAGTTCACGATGTATTTTTTGTGCAAGGATCCTTTGTGTCTGGACACAGGGGCTATTCACGATTGTCAATACTTTTATATTGTCATTACATATATCTTCATGCAATAAATATGGATAGTGTGATATATATATATATATATATATATATATATATATATATATATATATATATATATATATATATATATGTATGTATGTATATAAGTTTTGTAAATGAATTGAATATAATATATATACACATATATATTTAAAACTAAATAAATGAACAAAAATCCAACAATATGCAATAAAATAACACACACTGATTTGGTCGTATGTATATAAAGAAAATCAAAGCAAAACACTCAAACCTGGCAACGTATCCCGGCAACATTTTCATTTTCGATGCAACTTGACAATATGGTTTAGGCTTACTTATACCTCGATTCATTGGAATACCCAAATGTTGCGGATAAAAAATGATTGTGGTTGGTGAAAACATATGACAGTAAAGGCATTATCAGACCGTGTAGCCACAGAATGAAATGGGCCCATTGTTCCAAATTCTGTGCTAATTGTCGGCTACCTCTCGACACTATGCTCAGTCCCTCTCACTATTTCACGGTTTCCACATTGCACCGACACAGAGAAAATTCGGTTATTAATATCTCCAACGTTATCAAAGCACCTGTCAATTCGCTCACCTGGAACTTGGCTGCTAAGGAGGCCACTATTTTTTTTACACGCTACTTTAGTTATCGCTCGTTGATGACAGACCCCTGCTTCAGGAAACGTGAGAGGAAGCCCAGCATCTTAACCTACTCTTGGTCAGAGTACGACTGAGTAAACAGCTCTCCTTGGCGTGGGTTGGGCGGAATGAGGCCAACCCGCGCCAAAGAAAGCTATGGACTTAGGGATTGACATCATAAGTGGTGTTGCATACAAATCTCAGCGGTAATATTTTCTAGCAAGGAGAAATTTAAGTAAAAACGTAAGACAGATGACAATTTACATATGGGTGCTTTGGGTTGATTTGAGCGGGAAAGGGTTGATTTGGATTTGATCCGCCGAATGAAGCTGTTGACTGAGTCTTGTAGCTGGGTAGGCTTGGACAGATGTTTGAAAATTAGGGACTCTCAAGGCTCCAAGATCTCGACATACGTCACCAACAATCACGTATACGGACTGCTCCCTGATGAAAGCTCAAAATTGCAAATTTACAGAAGAAAAAATAAAATAAAATTGTTTTTTTAAATTTGCCGCTTTGCCAGTACAATAAGTGATCCATATGTCATACCGTAGCTTGTAATTAACGGTTTGCTTTTTACAAGGAGACCATATACAACTTTGCAACACCACTTCCTTGTCTTTTTCCACTTACCAGAGATACGAGGTTTTTATAGTCTACGACACTTTTATTCCCAATTCTTTGGTAAACGGTATTCTCAATACTAAGAATTTCATTCTGGTTTTACAGCTCATTCGTCCATTGAAGACCCATATTTCGTCCCTACTCGTCTTTTAACGACATCGGACACACTTTTTTCCTTTCTACATTCCATCCAAGTTAACACAAATTGTGTAGATACTGCGTAACTTAATTCAACTTTCTTTTCCAGAGTGAAGTATGCAATATCCACGTGACATGAAAGTTTTTTTTTATTAACTTGATACTCTAATCCATGACGATATGATCCATGTTGTTAAGAAGTTAACGATAATCTTCGCATTGCTTGAACGCATTTCTTATGGCTTTTATTTCTGATTTTTATTCTGTGTCTGTTTCTTTCTCAACTGTTTCATGATCTCATCATAGCCTCCCTTGTTTTGACTTCTCTATATCTTTTTGATGAGGGTTTTAACTGTAGGTTTGGCATTTGTTTCTTGCATTGTGTAACGGCGCATATTTTTGCAGGTCAGTTTGCAGGATGGCATTGATTGGAAACTAGAGCTTTGGTCGGCTAGGTTCTTCGTGTTTTACCCTAATCAAGTGTAGTGTGTAGCAAATCACCTGTCTTCCCTGTTGATCGCCCTCAATCAGACCAGCAAACCAGATGAGGATTGCTTCGAGTGCCTCCCCTTGGAAACATAGGTGGCTCACCAAACTATTCTCTGTACATGCCCAGCATTGACTGGATGAGGCTACTTGTGATGTTACCAATAGTATGATTGATCTTCCTGTATTAAATACTTTTAATATAAACATGTAGTACAAATTCTAAGCATATTTATTATCTTGTTTTTATATTGAATGACTGGTTATGCAATTATGAAATACCGATATAAAAGAATTTGTTTTGAATGACACATTCAATATTGACACATATTTCGATCACGAAATCATGGGACTCAAAAATTATCGGCAGGTGGAAGCCAAAAAATGTCCAATCAAAACCCAGCTTTCTTCATTATGCAAGACTACATGTGTGCTGCTGCACTGACTCCTCCCACTCAACCACTGAAATCCGAAAGCCTGAACTCCTACTACTAGTATCGCAGGACGACAAATGCAAAAGAGGACAATAATTGAATTTATACACGCAAATTGAATGCGATATTTATCTGTTGGTTGGCAAATCCGTTGTTGAATTAGAATGTTGAATATTCAATTATTAAAACGTAATGTTCAATAATTATTAGTAATTACTGACTCTCTAGAACATGCCACTGTCTTTGTTTTTCTGTTCCACGAACATAAAAATTGAAATGAACCTATTTTTCGGAATTTGAAAAATATATTGAGGGATTGTTGAATAATGAAACAAATTATTTCCATTGTTAGTACGTTGTACTGTCAAATGACAAAGCCTGGTTTCTGACAAAATCACGTAATTTGTCTACTCAAGACACTTCTCATTCCTTAACCCTTAAAGTGCGGATTTAAGATTGAGTCAACAGCTTTCCTCGAGACACTTTGCGCGCAAAGTGTCCCGAGCAAAGCTGTTGACAAAGAGTACTTTGTGATTTAGACTAGGCTTGCTGGTATTTGCATGAAAGGTATCTTAATGAGGAATTTGAATTTTTTTAGCGATTATATGTTTAACGGTAATGTGAAAACGACTACAGCAGTGATTAGCACTTTAAGGGTCAATGTGAGTGTTGGACTGAATTGCAGGAGGGCATCCAGGACATGTTCCCTTTGTTTTCATTGTAAGGGAGTGTCTGTTGACATCTTTTTCTGGCAGGAAGGTTTATCAGCTTTGCTGAAACCTGCACCAGTAGGCTGTCGATGTAAGACATGCCTTGGTATAGGGAGGCTTTGATTGAGCCCGGATGGCTGTGACCGTTAAGCTGACAATCGCATCTGTTGTTCCCTGTGTCACTTTTCATCAAATTTAGATCTGGATCATGCATTGATGGTTTTATATAGGTTCATATGTTTTACATGGATGCGAGTGGATAGTGGTCCGCATCTTTGGGGTAAATAGCAGTGGGTGTGTGGATGGGGGCTGTATCCATAAAGAAACGAGTGAACCTAGTGGGATACTTACCGAAGTTTCCCTCCGACCGGACATTTTCATTTTTTATCTAATCATGGCAGCTGTTTCTGACTGTTTCTGGATGTTTCACCATGAGATATGCCTCCTCTTATATTTTGTGACGAGTCCTGGCCTTGTCCCCTGGTCTAAAGTTGTACCGGCGTCCACTCTTTTGCAATCTGCCTCTGCCTGCATCTCTCCTCTTAACTTGCTTTGCCCTGTGCCTTTTGGTTGGTGCATTGCTTCGTTTTTTGATCCTGCATTATCGCTTGGTTCTTTGCTTTATTCACTGTTGTATGCCTTTTTTCTTGATTGCTTGATGCCTCATTTGTTCTTTTACGGGCTGTACAACATCTAGTCGTGTTTTCTTTTGTTTTTTTTATAGTACAACTTCCATTGGGATATCAATGCCTGCTGGAGCTATGGAAGGATGTGATTTCTTCTACTGGTTGATCGATTTTGCTCGACAACGATGTTTCTTCTGGATAGTCTTACTCTCTCATCGTAGTGTTTCTATACTTGTATGATATCTAGTTGATTAGTGTCTGGTCATTCTGATAGCATGGATTCTTCTTATCTTGAATTGGCATTTGAGTCAACCACTTTCCTCAGCATGAGTTGGGCACTGAGTGCCCAACTCATGCCAAGGAAAGTTGTTGACCTGGGGCATGTGATCTTGATAGGGCTCATCTACAATTCTCGTTCAAAATGGTTTTTCATGACTGTTGAAATTAGTTGAAAACACTGAAGCAGACGACATTTGACCGCCAGCCGGTTTTAGCCGGTTTAAGGGGGAGAGAGCTGAGTGAACCTGACATTATGTGTGGTGGGTGTTTGTCACTATGAACCGCTTCATAGCATTTCTAGACATTACCCATCTTGCAATTATCGTTCTTCACGAATTTAGGAGTAGGTGCAATTTTTCAAAGACATGTTCTTATACCTACTGATTAACTATATGCATCTTGTTAACTGTGGAAATACAGGAACACTTCCACGCTCATCTCTGTTTTCCAATGTTCTCTTTTCTGCTTCAGCACTCATTTCTTGGAGCATAGAAAGTGGACATATAACTTCACCAAGTTGTCCTTTTTGCTCCCTTTACTTTACATACGTTGCTGTATGGTTCGCCTGATTGCTCTTTGCCCCCAAAGTACCGACATTTTCCACGCAGTGCACAAATTTATATCTGCCTCAAATCGCTTCAACCCCACAAGTGTTGGTTGATTTCCTTATAGATAAATATACTTGGTCAAATCCATACTTGGTTGACATTGTGCTTCCGCCTGCTAAGGTGGAGGGCCTGAGGGCGCCCTCAGATCCTTTTTCTCACGGTTGTGTTGAGACGCACTCTCACCTTCCTTATTCGATCAATGCATTAACACAGTTTCTTGTGAAGATCAGTTGTTGTTAGTTCAGTAAACCCAGCTTTAAAGCAATCCATATTATAAATTTCTAGAATGCTTTATCATTAGTAACGCCCCTGTATCTGTCTTGTTCTCGTGTTGTGATCTACGGTGTGTTACGAAGTGTGTCTTTTCCGGTCCTACACTTTGCTGTTCTTTGTCACGAGAGGCTTTGGTATAGGGTAGAGCCCTTTTCCCCAAAAGAATATATTGCTTTTGTTTTTCGAAATCATTGTAATTTTTCATGAATAAAATGTTTAAACCAAACCTGTATAAGTCACGGCAATAAGTGTAGAACACGTCCGCAAAAAGCGATACAGTTTCATAACAAATTAGCCACTAAGGAAAGGAGCACCTTTAAAATTTTCTCAAAAGATAACTACAAATTAACAAACTTGTAAAAATCGCTGAAATATAATACATGAACAAATTTGGTAAACACCAAACCAAAGTGTTTCATTCTCAAGTTTAAAGGTGATTGTGGCAAGGGTTAAGCATGTGCTAACATGGTGAAAGAGTGTAACTTGAACGTAACATTCCAAACGGTACATAAAAGTTCAGGAAAAAAACATACCCTCATTGACAAAATAATTCAACCCAATACTGAGAGGAAAGTTAAAAATGGCAAAACGCAGAGATTCAAGAGTTACCAAAATGTCAACTTTCATCTTCCAATACCAATGTGAGGAAATAAATTTCACTCCTGACTTGAAACAGGCAGTCGCCCATTAAAGGCAACTGGTGGTTCTGAACCGGTCCTCTCAACCTTAGGAATAGATAGACTTAGGTTTGTTTTTTTTCCAAAACACATAAGCTTAACCGCTTAAACATTCTTTTTTACAATAAATGACAACTCGGACCTCAAAATGCACGTGGATTGAGGTTTCCGTAAAATATATTTACTCCGTTTTCATCGTCGTCTGTGTATTCAATTCTCTACAATAAATCATCACAGGAGACACCTGATGAAAAAGAAAAAAAGTGATGTTGAAAGAAGTGTGTTTTGTAAGTGGCCTGCTCATGTTTGCTTCTAATTGCTGTGCAGTTCATCAGTTGCATGTTTTGAAACAACCAGTGGCCGAAAGTGATAAAACAGTACAGTAACTGTAACGTCATGAAATTCCGGAACAGTACCAAATCTTTAGATTTCCCAAAAGGTCATAACATCATGGGGGGGGGGGGGGGGCGCTATCTCAGAGGAAGAATTATATGTCACAAAGTCATCATTTTTGCATGCAGAAGTGTACCTTCTGTGACTCTTAAATAATTTTATTTCTTAAAAGCAGTCCTCTCAGTGATCGTATGTTTTGGTATTGTCGTTAGGCATAAATGGTAGAATAATTTTGAATGTACACCTTTGGAATGATTATACGTTGTTTAAAAGGTCTTTGGATAGACCAGTCGACCACGCAAGGCAGGCATATTTACATACTGACCCAATGAGGGATTTGTGAACTTTTACCAAGTTTAGTTTGGAGAGTCCGGCATATTTGAGCTGTCGTATGTAGAACAGGCGTCTGGAGCTTTCCGGATAATTTATGCCATGTTCGTCCCACCTTAAAAATACTGCACCCAGCAGCTTTGCCTGATCAACACGTTTAATGGCAGAGTAATCCATGACTTGGTTCTTTACCGGAAAATGAGCAATTCCTTGGTTTTGGAAGTGTTTTTGTCCAATTTATTCATTTTTGACCACCCTTGTATTTCCATAGATGCTGCTGGTGGTTTTGGATTTGAACTGCGATATGTATGCTTTGTACTTCCATTTTTAACTAATCGAACGCTGAACAGATAGTGTTAAATTTGAACATTTCAAGTTTTAATTGCCAGAAAATGTTACATATGCACCATAACATAATACTGATGTGAAAAATCAAAACCACAATATCCAAGATATTTACATGCATCTTCATTTTTCGCTGGTATGAGGACTGCCTATATTGGTAATTTTGAAAAATTTCAAAACCCATCATATTCAGAAATTCAGGGCAACGTGACATTGATACTGTTCGTTTACTAAACTGTCACATTAACATCATTACAAGGATGCTGGAGTTGCGTCTATGAATATGAATATTGTGTTCATTTTTGGGATTTTGATAAATTATTCATAGCGTGTACAAGGCTAAACTTTCAAGGTGTCCACCAACACACCGTAAAATGTTAGTTCGCATGATTTTAAATCGGCTTTGTACCCTACCTTGAATTAAGGTGCAGACAATGTCCAGCTAAGCAGAAGCACTTTTTGGAACAAAAAAGTATGTAATTGAGTTGACAAAGTTTGAGATAATACATGTTAATGTTGCTCGGTGTTCTCACACTGCTAACAACACTCACCTAAACTTTGCTACAGTGAAAAGGCATCAGCTACAGAAACGTGTTGATTTAAAGATACCTTTCTCGACTTACTTAAATAAATTTACTTTGCAAGCATGCTTAATGAACCAAGTAAATACCCCAAAATTAAATTGGAGGTTCAGGATTTGGCAACATAAAAAATAAAACGATTTACGTGGCTATCGATTATCACGTATAGAATTCAGGCATTCCAAATAATAGTAAAACAATCTCATTTTGAGACCCTGAGAAACAAATGGATGACTGATGAGACGTAATATAGCAGAGACATACAACTTTCATCATTGTAGTAGTTTCGTTCAAGCATATATATTAAACATGGATTACCCTATAATACATCGAGATGACTAATAAAATGAGGTATAATACTTGTCTTTTCTGCAGACCTTTCCACAAATCTCTTGCCAAACTTGATCTAGTGATCCTACAAGACTGAGCCAAATCGCTTTTAACTCCCAAAGCAGGATAAAGCTTGTAAAATGTTAACAATGTGAACCTGACAAGCTTAATGGCATGTTTTATACTTCTTTATGTAAAGCCAACATTGAAAACAGACATATGAAAGGTTATAGCAGAGATGACATTGTCACGATTAAATACTATAATTTATTGTATTTCAAGTAATTGGTGATTAAATGCAAAATAAAAACGTTGATTTTGCACCAAGTAACCCAAAAGCTGTACTGAATCATGCTAAGCTTCTCCCTAAATTTTGTATCTCATGGTCTCTCCAAAATAACCTAGCTCAAGTGTTATAGCCTTTTGTGGATAATCTCACACAGCAAAAAGCCAAGTGACTGAAAAGGAAAATATATCAAGTAGTTGTTAAGCCATAGCAAAGTGATGGATCTATTCGCTTGGAGTAGTTAATTTGCAAAGTTTCTCAGCGTTGTGATTGAACATCGGAATTTGGACTCCGTTGATGAATGGCGAAGAAGACGACTGTTGAGCTACATGTTTTACTGTGTTACAGAGACTCAGGGTAAATTCTCTGGGCATGGTGCACGTCCAGTATCTTAAATTGTGTTTTTTTACCAACAAACAAGCAAGAATAGCTCATTCTGAAATGCTACCAGATATTTGTTCTTTGCTTCGTTCCCCTACGATTGCTTTATTTGACATGCAAGTGCAATGAGTTTGGGATTGGCGCTTCCTGAAAGTAGATGATGATGATGATGATGATGATGATGATGATGATGATGATGATTATGATGATTATGATGATGATGATGATGATGATGATGATGATGATGATGATGATGACGACGACGACGACGACGACAACAACAAGATGGTTTCGGTTTGCATTTGTGATAAGAAACACCTTTGTCTTATCCTTTTTCCGGTTGCGTCTTCAGGCAGTGAAATGCACCTTAGCTCTTCCCGGGTGAAATTAAATTATTCAAATTGTCCCGGCACAAGGTACTAAATGCTATGAAATTACCAGGGTGTGGTGAAAGTGAATTTAGGCATTTGGCTTTAGGCTCACATTTGAGCACCGAAAAATGGACCTTCTGAGAAGTTCGATGAAGGATACGAAAAAAATCTTACCTCTTTTACGCATTTTAAGAAGATACCCATCTAATTTTCCACCCACCATTTGAAGTATACTCCTGAAGAGTGCCACAAAGTGTATATTTTCTGAAAACTAACGGGCTGCAAAAATAATTCCGTATTTTATACTGTCAATCAGGTGCCGGGGTATTGTGTTCATACAATAATAACGCAAAATTGTTGTCTCAATTTCACACAGAAGTCCTATGTTATTTTGTACGTATGGCTTGATATAAAAAAAAAGAACTGTTTTGAAACTTTATAGAGTAAATATTCTTAGCTAAAACAAACGGGTCTTCCTTTCTCCTCTACCCCCTCCCCCCCCCCCCCCCCCGTGTTCAGTTACGAGCCTTTGAAACTGAGAAGATTGCATCTAATTCAAACATGAACGATTCTGACCTTTGAATGGCTCTCCCGACAAGTCTACTCAAAATTTTAAAAAATCTGAGACCCGTTTTTAATTGATATTATAGCAATGATATTGCAACGAATTGATGAGCAGAACTGAGAAAGTAGTTGTGATTCAAGGTTTATGTGTGTTGATCTCTATTGATGTGAAGAAAAGGGCCTTAAAAGGAAATGCCGCCTTCAGGGGGATTTGCACGGTTGGCGTAGCCTTGGTTTCATATGACATCTAGCTAATCCAGAGCGTACGTTACCAGTTGAGCATTTTGACTGGTCTTTCATCCAAATTCTCAGGGTTTGGTGTTTCTAGCGGCATTTTGAGCCCGAAATGACGTATGTCGACCCTGTCCCTGCTCACTGTCACACCCGTTTGGGTGCAGCTTCTCCGTTGCTCCGTGATTGGTCGAAAAAGGCAGACTGGCAATCACACAACCAGCTCACTTGCTGAGGTAATGTTTATTAATGACTTGGAAGAATTTATCAACCCTAATAGTCATTATGGGATAGACATTCGAAACAAAGGATAGGCCAGCTTAATATTTGCAGACGATGTACTCCTTATGTCACACAGTGCAAAGGATTTACAATACCTTTTAAATAGACTAGATCTTTATAGTTCCAGGTGGGGACTTAAAATGAAAATTAAATATTTCGAAATCGGCCATAATTATTTTTAATCGACATGGATTGCCTTTGAATGACCAATATAGTTTTTATTATGACAACTCTCAGTTACAACTCACTACGGGAAGTTGAATATTTGGACAGTTTCATTAAAGCAAGTGGCATTTTTCCCTTACAGAATAGAAATTGTGCGAAAGAGGCTAAAAAAAAATCCAGCTTTGTTCTGAAAAAGAAATAATTGGTGGTACACATGATCTCACCAACTGGTGCTGTGGACCTTTTGACAAGGATTTAAAACTTATCGTATCATACGGATCTTAAATGTGGTCATTTGTAACTTCCCGAAATTCAAAGAAAGGAAAACGGTTTGCTGATCCCCGTACACAGAATATTCTGGACGTACACAACAACAACAACAACAACAACAACAACAAAAGAGTTCAGTCTGACATTTGCAAGTTCGTACTTGGAGTTTCTGACAAATGCCAGACAATGCTTTATGAGACGAACTCGGCAGATGCCAAATATCCATACAAATAAAACTGAAAAATTGTCAAATAGTCCTACTGGTTACGCATCAGAGATTTACCTGATGTACATATACTTAAACGATCTCTGCAAAATATGACCGATCTGTATTGGATGGGACAAACTGTTCAAGTCACTGCTGCACGTAAAATGTTACAATACAATGGTTTTGGAGAGCCGACGGTGATGATTTTAGCCTTAGTGAATTGCAAAGTCCATTACGTGACCAAGTTCTCTGCTCATCATTATTCCCGGACAATGCAGCAATCGCTCTGCTCCGATAATGAGAATGTATCGAAATTTCACATCTGAATACATAATGGAAGATTATTTGAAAGTTATAAATCATTTCAAATTCTACAGATCTAACGTCTAAGTTGTGTTTGTTTGCGTATTGAATTCGTCAGATATTTGAATGAAAGTTTGGGTTCTGGGATTTGTCCTTACTGCGAGAGAAAAGCTATTGAGAGCGAAGAATATTTCTTTCCGTCTTGTGACGCCTATTATGATTTGAGAAAGAATTTTGTCTCCATTTGGCCTGGCCAAATTTAGATATGAAACTTGTCTTTTCCCCTGAGGCTAATGTGGTAGTACCAGTTTGTAAATTTGTATATGGTTTAATAAAGCAGCGGCGAAGCCTTCAAATGAATTTGTGATAATGAGCCGCTATTTATCTACATGTAGATGTTTTGTATGTATGCTATCAGCTCCTAGGCCCGGCAAAAAAAAATGCAATCAAATTTATAAGTTTAAATTATCAGGTATAACTAAGACTTCCATAGGTGGAACTTAGAGCAACAAGAAACCACGCAGAACAACCGCGCCACCGAGTAATCTTTCCCCGAACTTTACTCATCGCGTTCATACTTCAGAAAAGTTGAATGCTGCACATGAAAGTTAAATGTCTTTAGTACAGCAAATAGAAACATTGCAAAAGTTAAATCTGTGGCCTTTTAACGTACTATATATCCTTTATGCAAATGCTATATATCAGTTTATAAGCAAGGACCATCTAAATTTTAAAAACGTTTGTTCGCCGCAATTCACTGCCAAGGTCTATAACTGCATAATCAGCACAGGCTGTTATCGCAGCCCCCTTGTTATGTTCTTCAAAAGATTTTTTAATCATTGTGCAATTTTCCAAAAGTTCCTTCTAGTTTCCTATCAAATTTGGTGGAAAAATGTACCTCGACTTTACACCACGTTAGATTACATGTTCACATGGTTTTAGAGTAGAGAGATACCAAATATGTCAACAGACGTGTAGTTTTTTACCCAAACCGATCGTTGATTAGATCCTCTCCAGATGTAGTGGAAAGGTACTTTCTGTGGCTGTCTACCAAGGTCGTTCATTAGCCCATGAATCGATGAGTCTGGGGTTTTTAATTGGGGTGTTGTTTATTCAGTAAAGACCAGGCAAGACCAGAGACAGAAGCCCCAGCAGCAGGAAAAAGCCAGACAGGTTTCCAATCCTACACGATTCTCATCAGGGGCAGTAGGAACACCGTTGACCGCTGCTTATACTGCAAGCAAACGCCACTTAGGGAGCACCTCCAAACGCGTGTTTAGCCCACCAGTCAAACCGTCAAAATAGACGGGTTCATCATGACGTCTCATAAGCATGATGAAGCCACGTGGTAGAAAAAAGTGCTGTTTATTCACTTTTACAATGATGATCTCAAAAAGGTTTATTCCCTTAAACCATTTGGCCAGTAATGCAATTGTTGGAAGTTACTTGATAGTCTCCACCACAAGGTTTCATACGCAGCAGTGGCGTGGAATTCGAAAGGACGGGGATATGGTGAGTCTACAAACACGCCATGCATTTTTAACCCTTTCTGTGCCAAATTTTGGACTGAGTCGACAGCTTTTTTCGGCGCACATTGCGCCCAAAGCTGTTGACCTGGGGTATACTCTCTGGAACTGCAGGCATTCTGGTACTTGAATAAAAGGTCTTTTTACGAGGAATACGAATCTGAGATCGTAATGATAATTCAGGCTAGTTTGACTTTAGTAGATCAACTTTAGACGTTAATTAGCACTGAAAGAGTTGAGGCACACATAAGCATTTCACTTGATTTCCATTCATGTCATCATAGTATCATATTCAACACAAGCATCTTCAGAGAAATGTTTTATTCGAACCTGTTGGGACAGGCGATGACTGTCAATGTGTCGAATTTGATATCCCACATACTCGGAACATCCCGTGTGTGTTCCACGTCGCACCGCTTGAGCGCGTTTGCATTCTGCTATCCTACAAGTAAGGTTGTGCCAAGCATCCAGAAAGGTGTTATTGCTTCCAAGTTACATCGGAACATTTATGGATACCCAACTTGTTGAACAGGTGGTACTGCCATATAGCCTACCCCCGCCCCTATTACCTTAGGACTAAGTTAGCTAAGAATATCGTATGACCCAATGTCCATCATCCCTCCTGTCCACATTTCACATTCTTTTATTTCTCAAAAACTGTTGGTAAGATCTTCTTTAAACTAGGTGCAGATGCACCTTGGTTGGATTTTTACCACATTTGTGCAATTGGTCACACTCTTTAGCTTATTTTGGAAGAAATAGCAGAAAACTTTCTTCTGAATAGCTCGCACCGACAACTGTTTCAAAATCAGAATTAGGAGAATTCTTGAATTGCCAAAGTGACACTGTATTTCTTCCAATTTTTTAAACGACTTTATGTATATTTTTAAACATCTTGTTCAAAACATCCTGCTGGATTGTCTTCAAACTTTGAGAGAATGTACCTTGGCTTAGTCTCTGCCAAATCTTTTCACTAGGTGGCAATACAATCTTGTCCTATTTTGAAACGAGCTTTTGAAATTGCGATATGTTAAAAAATAGTACATAGCATGGTTGTTATATGGATATCATTATAAGTGTATCTACATTTGTTTTTTTCTACAGTAGGTGCATCCTCTTCAAACTTACTATGTGGGTATGTACAAAACGTGTTCAAAATATACTGCACTGATTTAGGTACATATTAAGGTTGTATCTCGTTCAGTGTTTTCTTTAATGCTGAAAAAAAAGGATGCTTTTCCGAAACCGCTAGCTAATTGCGTTCAAATCACATGGGGACACTTGTGGTAGTTTATTAGAACTTCGGATCTGTAGGAACTGGAACTACATGGGTAGGAAAGTTGCAAATGATGCTGGTCGTCAATAAGGATTATGTTTGGACTGAACATGGGGGACTTTGACCTCACTCTGAAGACACAGCTGTTTTTGTGATCTCCGACTTTGATTCTGCACATAGTGATGACCACCAGATTAGGAACGAGCTCAGGGAGACCTTAATCTTGTTGCTGAGGTTATATGACCTATTAAATCTACGTAAAAGGTGAGAGGACTAAAAACCTTATGATTTTTTTTCCTTTTTTTGCTGGGGTCGTTTTTAAATCTACACTGGTTATTTTTTCAAGTAATTATTATCATTTTACTAAACAAGAGGCCCATGGTCCTAGTGCTCAACTGCCAGGCCTATGTAATACATGTTCAAGTGGGCAGACACAATAAAAACATCAGTTTAAAAGAAATGCATGCAGTGCCACATATGCCAGATAGAGGAAGAATTTCATTTAATTTTCAACTGCAAGAAAGTAACAGATAAAGTGGACTGCTGAAATAATGCTGGTGGTCATTTTGACATGATGTCCAGTGAACAGAAAATCTTTTCATATGTTTATTTCTAGCCTGGAAATTCTAAAATCAGTTTGGTCATTTTGCTCTGGCAAGCAATGAAATGAGAGCTTAACCCTTTCCCTTAAGACTGGGTCAACTGCTTTTCTTTGCGCACACTGGGCACTAAGCACCCTTACTGTGCCAAGAAAAGTAATTGACTTGAGGCACATTACACTGGTGCCTGCTCTAAAGACCACCTCTCATGAAAGACTGCACTAGTTTGCCATTTCAAGACAATGGCCTTTAATTTCTTTGTAAGCTTACCTGCAGTGAAAGACCACCTTTGTCTGGCTTTAAGGATGGTCTTAAATAGCAGTTACCAATGTATCATGATAGGTCTCATCGACAATTCTCATTCAAATTGTTTTTTCATTATTCAAAGTAGTCAAAAACATTGCAGATGATGTTTGACCACCAGCAAGTTTTGGTGGGTTTAAGGGGGAAAGGAATAAGTCCAGTCACATGTGAAGGAATAAAAATATTCTGACCATGGCCCAGTCATATTTGGAAAGGTTCTTTTTTTATTTATTAATTTGCACATCTATTTACTTACATTGTGTCCCATATGTTACATGATACTGTAAGCGACACAACTAATATCAAACTCCACTTCACAAAATAACAATGACAAAATCAAAACAAGAAAACGTACATATACATGAATATAGTTTTATTTTCTGTAAAACCTTTCAAAAAATCTACACATATCATGTGATCTGAACCAGCAGATCATGTAGGTTTACAATCAGATCCAGTCTGTGATTATTTATAATATCTTGGATTAACACTGGACTTAACATATATGTATATATTTATATATGTGTACCATGGCTATTGTAAAACTTTATCACACTCCTGGTGCATAAAATACTGCCTGAGAACAGGTTAATTTAGCATCATGTGTTTTGGGTACAGAAAGGTTTGCCATGCAGGCAACTTCCCATTGAAATACAAAAGTCATAGATAACAAGGCAATTAAGAAAGTCTTATCTGTTTCCATTTCCCTGTGACCTACACAGGTATGTGAATATAAAATGGATAATAGACGTGTAAATGGAACAAAATCAAAATTATTGCAACTTCTTTCAAAATTAATATGCTTCTGAACCATTAGTTGTATTAATCTAAATGACCATAAACTTCACATAATAACTTTAGTAAACTTTTAGTCCTACTCTTTTCTGGTGTCAGCACTACGCTAAGTTTGAATTTTCCAGTCCAGCATTATCAGCAAAATTCAGAGAGTGAAAACAATTAGACAACAGGGAAATCCTGAATTACAGTAAAATCTAGCTTGAAATAGCATCCCAAGTGGTAACCTATTTATGCTGACAGGGGGTATAAGTATCAACATGAAAATTACTAAAGCAAGTTTCCTGAGAAAGTGGTCCTTTAAAACTGATGGTCTCAAGGCAACAACCACTGTACCTTAATCCCATGTATGCTGCACTCCACACAAACTTGTAGAGAAATTATAACTGCTGTTACCTTGCATCTTTAAACCATTCCTAAAGCTATTTCTGTGGATGTTTTTAACCTATGTAATGAATCACAATCATTGAACATTAGGTCTACAACCAAAGCTATTTCCTGTGGATGGTTTTAGCCGTGCAGTAAACAGAACTGCCTTGAACAGTCAACTGGTGTTCACCAACAAAAATGTTACATTAATTCATGTACAGAGCAAAATGTAACATAATATTCACAGAATTGCACAAAATATTAAAAAATCCAACAAACATCAATGAAATGTTTGAAAACATTGTTAAATAGGCCAAAGTGCTATACAATTCATGTTATTTACCAAGTCTTATCAGTTTCCTCTAATACACATAAGCTACAGTGCTTTATCTATTGCATCATATTTACATGTGACATTTATGGTGCAATTATCAGCTTGATATAATAGGTTCTCTTTTGTTTGTGAAATTGTGAGTTTGTACATACAAATGTAAACCAACTGTTGGAGGAAATTACAAAAATACACAAATGATATCATAACCACAGTGCTGATTTTATAAACCAAAATATTTTGGGGTGAAGTTATTAACAATGGTCACAAGATAATCATTAAACCCTTCTTTGATTTACAATACTGACAAGTCCTGACAGATCTTTTCAACAATTTTCAAGCTACACATAACGATTATTAAAGGGCAGTTTTCTTTTGTTTTTTTAATCAATAACAAAATATCCCTCCTTGTTCAGCTAGGCAAAATGAATTAAGTCTCTCATAAGATGGCTATGTGCTTTTTTAACTGGATGCATTTCTGAGAATATGGTATTTTAAAGGTTTCACTCCTTCACATTGTAGTAATATATAAATTGGGACTTTGAAGAAAAAGTTACTCAGGAACTAGACATAGAAAATTAATCACACTTGGCCTCAATACTTTCAATTTTATTGTCACCAAATATATATTATTTTTAGCCTTAGGTATCCCTACTACCTCACTCCTACATATCTAGGGAAGTATGCCTTGAAATTTATGCATGAATGTATTAAGTTAGTAAAGTGAGGAAAATAGGAGGCAAAAATCATACAGTTTTTCATCTTGGTGGATTTCATGGATCTAAATGATCATATTACAACCTGGGAATTTCATGTTCATCTGACTATCATTGTGCCCTTCTGACTACGGTTGGTAAAGTTGTTGTTACGACTACAGATGTAGTGGTATTTACCCTTCTTAAATTTAAGAAGTGCCCCTTCATAAGAGGCTGGAGCATTGTTCAGCAGGTTGTTGAGGGCTGCCTTTTGCTGTGGCGTGTGAGCCTTGAGGGCAGCTGGACACTCAGTCGACTTCAGGCAGCTGCAAAAATTACGGACACACAACACTGTGAAAAATTCAATAAAAACCCAAATTCCTCCATACCAGAATAAGCAAGGGAGTTTCAATGCTACGAGCAATTGGAAGACGCTGCCTCCCAGCAAAAAAAACATACATTTAGAGAGATAAAGTGAAATTTAATACTACTTTTTGTTATATTTTCACTTTTTTTTGGGGGGGGGGGGAACCACAAATGTTATAATTCTCTTTTTTTCACAACAGTACACAAAATGTCAACAATGTATATCTATATATTATGACCAATGAACTCTGTATCATAGGTTTATGCGCTGCAGTGTTAAATTGGATACTGAATCACATCATGCAGATATACTCACTGGTAGTATCCTGCGGAAGCCATGCTGATGGCCAGGTCTTCAGGCTTGATGTTGGTCTTTCCATGGTGAATCCACATCACCTCAGCATTACTCCACATTGTCATCTTCTCCAAGGGTACAGGGTAATTCTCATTCAGGTCCTGTACCTCTACAACATTATGGCGGTCTGTCCCTGTAACACACAGAGGAGTGTTTAAGACACAGCAGCTGAATCCTTGTGAAGAGTTTTTCACAATAAATGATCAAAAAATCAAAATAAAAGAAACTGCTGACCTACCAACCCCTACATGAATTCTGACAGATACGACAGCCAACAGTTTTTAAATTTATCAAAAAACAGAAAGGGTATGAAATTCAAAGTGACAGAGAGGATTATCTTTTATTTAATAATACTACATACAGTGCTTATGTTATTATGTACACATTCACACCCTTCTTTCTCTTTTGTACACTGTGTCTTGCTGGAAGCCTTAGGTTTGTTTAGCTGTGTATATCAGGACTGTCTTGAATTTCATACACACTCCTTCTGATACTCATTGGGTCTACACCCTTCCTTCTCTCTTGTGCACACTATTGGCTGTAAGTCTTACTTCTGTTCAGTTTTTGCCACCTATCTGTTTGTGCATGTATCTCTTTCCTTGCCTGTGTCAAAGAAATTACCACTGACTGCTTTATTCTTTTATGTATCTTTGTTATGTTCACACTGGGTCACACCCTGTATTCTGATTTTTTTTTCTATTCAGCAATGTTTCTCATGTTTGACCATCTCACATGCACATAGGACATCAAATGAAAATACTTCCTGGGATTCACAAGAAAAACTCAAAAAAGGTTAATCCACATTCATGAATAATATCTAAGAGCTCATCATTTACATCATAAATATAAAATACATGTACATCATACAGACAGTTTTAAAGTAGGCGGCCTTCAGTGAAATATGGTTGACATTTATTAGATTAATTGTGGGCGTGACTTACCCCCAGTGCCTTCCCCAGCATCTCCCGCCTGACCATCTCCGGCTGGGTTCCCATTGTTGTGTGTGTTTGAACCTGTCACAGAATAACATGTTAAACCTTAAAGTGCTAATCACAGCTATAGTTTTCTCATTACCGTCAAACATATAATGGTTAAAAGATTCAAATTCCTCAAGAAGATACCTTTCATTCAAATACCAGCAAGCCTAGTCTAAAGCAAAAAGTAGTCTTAGTCAACAGTTTTCCTCAGGACACTTTGCACACAGTGTCCCGAGGAAAGCTGTTAACTTTACTCATCTCAAATGAGTGCCATAAGGGTTAATTACTCATAGAATACAGACATACAAATGAACTACATCGTGAGGACTGCCAACTACAGTGTATGATCATTTTTCTACCCTCTTTCAGAATATGCAAACATGTAAAAGCAACAGTTCAGTCACTTGTCTTCAGATAAGACTTTAAAAGCATTTAAAGTGCTATGAAATATACATCTTGTCAATAGTAGGAACTTGAGATTCATTTGTGTGGCTATGTAAAGTTTCTTAACTGTTATGTTTGCACAGAAATTACATAAAACTGATTAACATTTGTGCAAATCAATTCATTCATACCTTGCATTTGAATAGATTTCAACACCAGACAGATTAAAAACTTAATTATGTATGATAAAGTGAAAATATGTATATTCTTAGTTGTTGGGAGGGAGGAGTGCTTTCACTTTTGCCCGCGAGATAGAGGAGTTTGTCATGTCAAAGAACAGACATCAAGAGCTCTGTATCTTTGATCTACTCTGGTGTCAGAACAAAGTCTGGACGATGTGAGCCACTTTGCTATTTACAGCATACACTTGTCTGCTGGAAATATTAGGTCATTATGCTCCACACTGATTGATTTGAATCAGTGTTTGTGTTACATCATGATGATTGCTTTTGTAGCTGTGGCATGAATAACACGACCAACTAACATTATGCATTACAAGAATATATCCCTCTCATATACTAGCTTTCAGAAAATGTGTATTTTGTAGCAATTAATAATGAAGTGTGAAAACTCATTGCTAGCATACATGCACAATAGACCCCTTACAACAAACATAAAAAACATAGCAATCACAGTGGAATTGACCTTTGACCCTGTCACCTTCAGTATCAGAAGGGATGCCTATGACAAGAGTATTGCCGAGCTTTGAAAGCATAGTCCAGGATGACAGCAGTTACAGGTTGTATCCTTGGGTCACTTATACAGGTCATTCATTTACTTTTAAGTAAATATTTATTTATTTTCTCAAAAATAGATGTAAATCAGAAGTCCCAATATAAACTTTGGGGCAGAAATGTGCTGTTATTTTGACACCTTTAAGTTGGGGGGAATGATTAACTTTATATTTGATACACTTATTTTGAATTTCTCCATGGGATGTCTGGTAACAATTACATGTAATAATACATCATAACATATATTATTGCCTGGCAAAGCATGGATTGGACTTCCATTTGCACATGAATATTGCCTACGATGATGCACTAGAAAACTTCCAGGGCTGAGTCAATTATGATTGCTAGCATAAGACAAGAGCTTAGTTCATTAAATGTATATCGATGTAAGTACAGATCACTGAATCACAGTTCGCCGGCGACATGCTAAATGAGGAGATGTGTGTTAATCAGACGAACCTGTCCACTGAATGTGAACCAAATCTTCGCTAGTTGTGGACAGAGTGTTTGGGAAGAAGTCGTATTCCACAGCTGGGTAAGTCTGCACAATATTGCCTCGCTTTCCTCGCACATTAAGATTGAAAATGCGCTGGTTCTCCAAGCCTACTGGTCTTTTTTGCAGCTTGAACACATGGGTACGATCCTGCAACAAAAATTAAAAAGTAGCAACAACCAATGGAAATAGCATGGTAAAAGTGTTTAGCCTTTACACAAGACTAGTAAAATAATTACATTTTCAGCATGTCAGCTATCCTGGATAAAGTTACTCTCTTGTGCAAAAATTCACTCTCTTTCCTTTTTCTCTTTATTTTAAAGCAGGCATACCTGCATGCGTGTGGGGGGGGGTCTTTCTTTTTTTCTTTACAGCATGTGTAGTACATGTAAAAGGTGTTTTTCAAGGCTTCTTGGTCCTGTTCAACATTAATTCACATCTAGCCATTGCCAAACATTTTGATGAATAATTTGCATGCCATTATTAAGACATGTCTTCCTTGATAGGCCTGTCTAGTTAAAAGCCACATGCTACTAAGTAAGTGAGTATCTTTTTATGAATGCAACCAAAATATTTCCCTACTACTATCAAAACGCTGACCTGGAAGGTACGTCCAAACTGGGCTGTGTTGATGGCCAGTCGAAGAGGGGAAGCACCAGCCCCGATCTCCACATAAGGGTTCTGCTGCACAGGAGGCTGCACGCCCTTTGCCCTGTATACAAACAAAGGTTACCATTGTTACAGGCAGCAAATGCAGTGTATAAGTTTTTGCTATGGCAGTCAATGAGCGTACCTTGAGGATATCCTATCTGCACAATACTCTAAGTAATAACCAAACTTGTTTAATTCTGGCAGTTGCATACCTTTATATCCAATTGTTTTTAACAAAATTTAAACTTATATTTGCAGTTTGACTTGATGATTGTGTCTGTTTCCTTGCCATACATTTCCTGAATTCAGTGCAATTTAAAATCAACACAATCTAATCTGAACATTTACTTCTACTATCAATTTCACTGACCTATATGGGGTTCACACTTGCAATGTTTTCCAATTCCAGTTCACTTTATAAAACTGTTTCACGTAAAGCTTGGTATGTGGGAAGACTGTTCACACTTGCGAAGTTACTCAACAGAAGCAACACCTTTATTATGAAATTAAAACCACTTTAGACTTATCAGGCTGACGTCATTCAACAGGCCCTTACTTAAGATCACAATGTTGAGTCAGCAAGCACATGCATATAACCTGGGATTAAATATGCTTGTGTGGTCACACTATCATTTTAAGGCCGATTACAAATTAAATTCACATCCAAATGTGAATTGGAAAACAGGATTCTAATCCACTTGTCGGTTCACACTTGTAGTGTAATGTGGGTAACATTTAAACCCATTTTTAATGCAGCTTTTACTGCTAGGTATGAATTAGCAAAAAACGTCATTTGAGTTCTTTTACTGAACTGACACTTAGAAATGTTATATTAACAAGAGTTTGCTCCAAGTTTTTATTTTCACAAATCAACAATTAAAAAAAATATAGATGGGCATGAAACTATGTGCTTATATTTATCACATCCACCAAATGACTACCCTGAAAAATGTGTAGATTTTTGCATCAATAAATACATGAAGAGTCGGCACTCACAGGTTCTTGTTGTGTCTGGAGTCTGTGAAATATGGGTCATAATCATCTGTGGAGATGTTGTATCTGCAGAAATAAAACAAACATTTCCACTCTGTTAATCCTTGTAAAAATATCCTGGTCAGTACACATACAAAATATACAGGCTGTTGTTTTGTGTAATATGTGCAGTATAAAAAAGTTACAGCAAACTGCCATTTTATGTAAGTGTGCAGTGATTTCTTTTCTCAAATAATTAATGCCTCCCTTGAGACAGACGGAAAAAGACTGGGCAGCTGGCATTTACAATGTGCAAATTATGAGACCAGGGATGAGAACACCACAGAACAAGAAAGGAGGGAAAAACCCCTATTTATGTCTACCTTTTCCTCATTTCATCAGATTTGTCCCTTTCATACCAAATCCACCACCTTTAAGAACAGACTTTTCTGACCAAAAAGGAGGGAAATCTCTGAAAAGAGGGGTATTCTCATCCCTCCCTGTGAGACTTAGTGATGCACAGAAATCAACTTGAGAAACTTATCATTATCACTCAAATGTTCAGTCCATCTTCCTTTTTGAGATCATGTGTTATGCACACTCTAAACATTCTTATTGACACTGTGGAAGCTAAATATAAAAATTGTTATAAATTTAACATATTTGCTGGTGCTTTTCACGTGTTCAAGCAAGACAATCATAATGCGTAGCAAGTCACCTGATTCTGAGCACACAACGCTGATCCTTGCCCGACGGAAAGTATGGCAATATCCATGTGTAGTTGTTTGCTTCCCCAAATCTTCCGTTACCCAAGTGATTGGATCTGTGACAGTAATTAGTCAGATTAGTAGGCATATTGGCTCATGGCATTTAATAAGAATAATAAAACCGGCTGCATTGGCAATACTCTTCACATGAGCTGGCCAAGTTCATGTGGCAGATGACCCAAGGCAAAGCACGAGTCATCCACCACAGGAACACAACCAGTAAGGTGTTACTGAATAGTGCTCTCTATCTGATTTGTTATATTCTTATCCAATAATTAAACATGTAGCTTAAAGTGTGAAATGATAACATGACCAAAAAAAAAAATAAATAAAATAAAAACAAAAAGGGGAAAAAATAGTGTTTAAAGGTTTATTTTACATGCAAACAAAGAACACAGATAATGTTCCAAATACGGAAAATGACTACAAACTTGGTGTCCCTTCCTCCTCCTGTGGGTAATGGACAACTTTATTCTCCAGCTTTGCTGTGTAATACAGCTAAAATTAATGGACAAAAGGCAAAATCAATTTGATTTCTGACACAGGTAATTCTCCTTCTTTGTTCCCCTCATGCATAAAATGAGATTAAAGTGTGACTTTATTTCAAAACATAATATCGTTTAAATGGCAACCCCATGCATTTTAAAGGCAACACTTGCAGTATTTGTCACTCCACTGACTAGCACACTCTTACGATTGACATTAATACAATTATCTACACTAAGTCTGGAATGATTTCATAACATAAAAATGTTGCTTAAATGGCAACTCCATCGATTTTACTGGCAACATTTGAGCCAATGAAACTTGTCATTCCACAGTTGGCAAATACTCATACAAGCCAAACATTTGCACTGGCTCCTTAAGCATTATACTGTAAAACAGTCTGATGTCAGACCCTACCAAATGGTTTTACAAGTTTCAGGTAAGCAGTTCTGACCTGGTCCATGGTGCCTCCTTGCATTCAGGTGCATCCAGGGCTACCAGACACTCTTTAGTCTTGCCATCTACTGAGTCGTGAGGGATTCCCCACTTGTATACAATGCCATTCTTGCTGGCCGCTTCACACTGCTGCTGGTTTCTGAGGGCTGCAAGTAAAAATATTAAATGTACCACAGTTTCCTCACAAAGCAAGACCTCTGGAGGTGATGCATTTTCAGTGAAACCTCATTATAACGACACTCAGATATCTGACATATTCAATATAATGACACATATTGTCATGGGAAAAGTTCATTTTCTTTTATTCATTTATCTGACATATTCAGTTTTCTGACATTTTTTTCGGGAACAGATGTTGTCATTATAACGAGTTTACTCTGTACTTATGATGTGACAAAATAAATAAAATAGTGGAGTTATGGTGATATCAATATTGCCAGTCTAGGTAACAATACACATAACTTTGAAGGTGATTTTAGCTTTATGACAGGATGGATTTTATTACTTGGAAGAAGTAAACTACAAAAGAGACTGACAGAGTTAAAATGCCAATGTCCAAGATTTCAAACAAACAACTTGGCAGAATTACAAGCTAATGAGACAGATAACTTTAACTTAAATGAATTTATACGCTTTTTAAAAATTTGTTGCCTGGAAGCTGAAAAATTATATACTAGACAAAATGTGTGTAAGCTACACCATATTGCATATTATCATCTTCTGGGCCAGCAGGTGACTATACAGTACCTGTCTCCATGTTTATGTTGCAAGGAGATGACAGACTCCTTGCAGACATATTGCCTGTATGCAAAACCAATTCAGACAGAAAACCAGAAGTCTACATGTAGTTGGCCAAATTTCTAAAATTACTTGGTCACCCTCAGTAACTTGTTGTTGAACCAGCATTGGTCATGTTGTCTAGAGTGTCATTTACACACACAGTTCAATAAGTTAAAGAAAGAAAGAAAGAAAGAAAGAAAGAAAGAAAGGAAGGAAGGAAGGAAGGAAGGAAGGAAGGAAGGAAGGAAGGAAGGAAGGAAGGAAGGAAGGAAGGAAGGAAGGAAGGAAGGAAGGAAGGAAGGAAGGAAGGAAGGAAGGAAGAAAGAAAGAAAGAAAGAAAGAAAGAAAGAAAGAAAGAAAGAAAGAAAGAAAGAAAGAAAGAAAGAAAGAAAGAAAGAAAGAAAGAAAGAAAGAAAGAGAAAGTTGTTGAAAGTTGTTTTATAGTGTAATCAAAAGGTCCAGTCAGTCTACACAGACGAAGACTGTCTCACCTGGTGCCTTCTCCAAAAAGTTATGGAACTCAGTCCACACTCCATTCTGGGCCTCACACTCCTGGGCTGTATTCCACTGGGAATAGTGCTTCCTCTCCCTCTGTGCGGCATCCCACCACTCAACACATTCATGGTATGGCTGTACATTGAAACTCTTGCTCTTGTAATGACTAAGAAATAAAAAACAATTAGATTTAGTCTTTGGGCTCCCCTTTACTCAAATCTGAATCGATTCTTTGGTGGGACAAAAATTATTTGTTTTCAGCAGATGAGTTGGACAGAAACGCCTTCATTTATCCACCTGCACACAATTTTCAAACGAAAATAATAAGCTGTGACAATTAAATTGTAGATCCAGAAGTGTTCAGACCTTTACAACAAAATATCTTACTTGCACATTGTAGCATTCTCAGACAGAATGGCAATGTCTTTCCATGGTGTGGGATGCCAGTATGGGTAGTAATCACGCTCTTCAGGACACTCGTACCCTCGACGATTACCATTCGGATTTTGCCGAGTATAGATGGCACTACTGTAGCCAAGTCCATTGTTGCTCTTTAACACTTGATCTGCTGTGAATAGACCTGTGTTTAAAGGAAAAATGAAAGGTTAGTGTCTTATTATGATCTTGGGAAGGGTGGAAAATTGTGCCAAAGAGCTCTGCACTTCGACTGATAGCCGAAGACTGACCTTGATTACATACTGCACAATCAGCCACACAAGAGACACTGCACAGTGAAACCTGGCTTCAAAGGGCAACCAAGGGAGAAGCAAATTGTGGTCACTCAAGACGGGGGATTTTTCATGGGAGGTATAAGTAAGATGAAAAGTAGTGAGCAAAGTATGAAAATGTTGTCTTTAAAGACAGGTGGTCTCTTAAGAGAAGGACAATTATATAACACAAAATACTGCTGTACCACAGTATACATGTCTTCGTATGTTATGGCCTTTGCTTAACTATTTTCATACATACGTACGACTGTCAAAATATAAATTTGGTGCATGGGGCTCGTAATATTCAAGTTTATACTCCTATACCTTTAAATCACCTTACAGTTAAGCCCATCTAAAACAGCCAAATGCATTTTTTGTGTTACAAGGTGTTGTACTGGGGTTTGTAAAGGCTCTAAAAGGTTTGCAAAAGGTTTCAAATGGTTGAAACGGTTGCAAAACATTTCAATCAATAGGGTTGAGAAAGTGTGAAATGGTTAACCATTAGAGAAAGGTTTAAAAGTGTTTAAAATGGTTTTAATGCAATAAGAGGAAATGGGTTGGAAAGTGTTACAAATGGGTTTGAAAAAGTTTGCTTTCACTCAAAAGGTTGGGAAAAGGTTGATGCCGTTGGTGACTGTTAAGTTTAACGTGGGCTTAACTGTAAGTATGCAAAGCAAGCAATCAAGACCTATAAATCTTCAGATTATCAAATGTAGGGTACCATATACTTGTTGTGTGCAGGGAGCCTTCTGTCCAGATGTCAGACCTCAAAGAGCATGCTATCAGCACATTAAACAGGGCTTGTGATATAACTCTACAATTTGAGTGCAATTATGCATGTCTGCGCCCACACTTGTGAACCATTTATGGCCCACCATAAAGCTTAAATGAGCCAGCTAACGTCATTCTATAAGCCAGTGCACACAAGGTTCTGTAGATATCAGTGTCTTTGAATTGACGAAAACATACCACAATTTTCATGTATATTTCTCTATTCCAAAGATTTTCTGTGACAGCAAAGGAACCTGTCTTTTTCTCTTTTTCTTTCTGTTTTGTCCCATTTTTATGTTTTTTATTTAGGTTTTGATCTCAAATATACCGACACCTAAAGCTACATCCATAAATGTGAGTGTCAATTCTTAGCAAACTGCCCCATGTGTTTACCTTTGTTGCGCTCTCTGACGTAGCACTTGTCATACCATTCCCACGGCTCCTGTAGCCCACGATCCACCCTCACTGCAGCTGTCCGCCGAGCATTCTTCTGGTTTTTCGTTTCCCTTAAGTTGCCCGGGCGATTGTAATTCTGAGTGTTTGTGTTTACCCCATTCCTAAATACACTCTGAGCAGCTGTTCCTACATGGAAGCAAAAGAAAGAACAATTGTATTTTCATTTATCATTTTTTTTCAGCTGTAAGCAAGCTAAAAATATACTGTATGGAAAAATGAGATGCCAATGACTTCAGACTAGCACTTGACAATACCCAAATAGACATTAGTGGACATAATTTATAAAAATTACAAAATTGTATCTCAGAATGTTAATGTTTGATACACAATATTCTAGCTATGAAACTTCTACTCTTAACCACTGTGGTAAGCCATTAGCATATACACATAGTGCATAGCTGCTATTATGATCTATTGAACTACCGGTACATATTAAATAGATCTTCCTTGCCATTTGCTAATCAAAAAAAAAAGAGACTGCCTATCGCTTTTGGGATGATTTGAATGCATGGCAGTTGACTTCACACTGTAAAGATAAGATCTTCATTATTTTTACGAAAGTGATCTGTCATCAGTGAAAATACTAGAAACCTAAATAAGCCCTAATACAATGGCTGTCTCATGTTCATGATATGAACTTTTTGTAGTGGAGTAGAAGGGAGGGGACCGTATTTATTTTGGTGTTATATTTTACGTTGGGAAAAAGCGGGACTCAAACTTGCAACCTTTAGCACCAGTCGCCTAGCTGAAATGGGAAACGCACATATCCACTTGACCAAGTTCCCATTCTCTAAAGAGAAGGTTCAATGGAGGTAGTTATATGTGTGAGTGCCATATTAACATCGTTACACAGTACATGTACTGAGTCAGCATTTATTTCCAGTATCGGGGACTTAAATCCACCAGCATTATGGAATTGCTGAAAAAATATATATTTTATGTTTGAATAGAATATTACAGTCAAGCAAGAAAATGAAGACTACATCCTGACTGATTTTTTTTTTTTTTGGGGGTATGTACCCACATCTGGAAGTATGTTGTCCATGTGTGACTGAGATGACATATATGTACATGTTTAGGTGTTTTACATTGACTTCTCAACTGTCTTTCATTTTTCCTGTGATGGATCTGAGGCACGGGGCATGATCAGTCCTAAACACAACAGCCCTAAACCCAGGGCTATCAATTTTGCTTAACATAGTTAACTATTCAGTTTGATAAGATCATCTCTGTGACAATCAGTCACTGCTATCAAACACTCAATAACTGAGATAGTGGACACCTGTCACTTTGTGTGGCCAAGTTTTGGCATAAGAGTATACATGATATACACCTAACTACTTGAATCACATGTGCAGGAACTGCACCAATCATTAAATCATGCAAGCTCCAAACATTCCTTTGTGACTATTTACACAGTGATACACTGTACCACAGTGACTCTTATCAGGGCACATGGGATCAAATAATTGGATAAATCTAATGACGACAGTCTCTACAATGTAATAATTTGTGTTACAATGATTGTAGATACTCATGCATTACAGGACCAGCTGATAGTTACTTTGTACTATTGGAAGCAGCATTCTTCATTCCACATGTATAGGGTTTTACATCTGTACACTTTGTACTGATGATAGCAGTGTTATCTATCTGAAAAGAATGCTCTTACTGCATCACACAATTTCACCCTGAAAAGCTGCTGAATCAGGTTGCAATATTGATTGCTTAGTACATGACCATCACGTGATTGTGATCACTTGGTCAAAACAAAATAAAAGTAGAGCCTAACATTGTTCCAACTTAATTATTTCTAATGTATATCTTCTAAATATATGATGATTCACATTTGAATATCAGTAGCATTGTTATTAATATTATTATGCATATCAAAATTTATATGTGCACATAAGTGTGTATATATCAATTTTGATTTCACTTCTGTCAATGAAATACACAATGTCATGGAGGCTAAAATAGTACCAGGAGGGGATATCAGAAACCATACTTGACTTTTTTGTGTGTGTAAAAGTAACAGCCAAAATATGGGCCAGTAGAAGAAAAATACAAAGAAGCTTTTTATTAATTTGGGACTGGAACCAAATTAATTTAGAGAAACACACTATTAACCCTTACAGCACTGATTTAAGACTGTGTCAAAAGCGTTCCTCAGGGCACTTTGCATGTAATGTGGGCAAGGTGTCCAAATACAACTGTTGACCAAGACTACTTTTTGCTTTGGACTCTAGAGGCTTGCTGCTATTTGAAGGAAAGGTATGATCTTCATGAGGAATTTGAATCTTTTAACCATTATATGTTTAATGGTAATGAGAAAAGAACTACATGAACATGTATAGCCATGATTAGCACTTTCAAGGTTAAATTATAATGCCTCAAACACAGATTTATGCCTTACCAGTTGGTGAATTGACGTCATCCTGACACATGTACTGAAAAACAATGTTGCAGTTCTGCTTGTGTGGGTCTGTGTCTTCATTGCCTCCACAGCCATGTTGATTGGTCCATTCTATGGTCAGGTGACTCTTACCTTGACCGTCTCTCAGGGTCTTCCACTGTGGCCCACTTTGAAAGTATTTCTGAAAAAGTAATTATAAAATTCCAACAAAATGCACAAAAGTTTTATATTTTTCAATTGAATGTATTTGCATATCATAAACTGTTTGTTGTACATAAATTCAAGTTTCAAATACAGTACAACTAAACCAATATTAAGCAAAAGAATCATAAAAACCTGTTTATCAATAATAATAAATTTGATTTGTAAAAACACATTTATCAAATAAATTAATTGAACCCTGAGCCCTTTTTTGTTTGTGGAAGAGCCATTAAAAATGGAAACGATATTCACAATGAATTTATCATGTATAACCAGAGCCATGCCACGGGAAGGGGGTCATGAATGTCTCTCCAGCATTATTCAAGCCACTCCGAAGTGTTTCTACAATGCTCATTCAAGCATGATGTAATGAAATGTGACAGTGATGGTACAAATCTGTAGTGACCATCCCTATCAATCATTTACCTAAGTAT
The DNA here is from genome assembly GCA_964020975.1 of Hermodice carunculata. Taxonomy (NCBI): domain Eukaryota; kingdom Metazoa; phylum Annelida; class Polychaeta; order Eunicida; family Amphinomidae; genus Hermodice; species Hermodice carunculata. The sequence goes on along the minus strand of OZ026622.1, from coordinate 56,804,624 downwards.
GGCCTTTTCCATACATATATTCTGTATAAGATATCAGCCTCCCCATACACATATTTCTGGTTGAACATCGTTGTGTACAAAACCTTTCTCTTGGTGCTTTTAAGAGCACATCTGGTGCACTTTAGAGAACTCTTCTCGTCACTCATTATGTAGCTGTCTGGTTAAGATACATACCAGACAGGTATACAACAGGGTGCACGGTATGTGTGATAGGATATGCATTGGTGAAAACCAACATTTTTTTTTGCAAAACAGAAACACCCTTTTAAAATTTTCAGCCTTCTATTCTTGCAAATTGACATGTTTTCAAAAATATCCCGATTAAAATATTGTTACCAAAAAAAAAAAAAAAAAAAAAAATGCTCAAAACAGAATTTCATTTTAAAACTGAAAACTTCTACTCATGGACATGTCTGACAGGAGTGTTATAGCTTATTTTCACATATTTTTGTCTAGTCCCCATACCGCAGGTTCATGTTTGACTGTACTGATTTTCAACATTGTATTGTGGATATAGTCTATTGCTCACATGGATTCCTACATGTCCTACTAAATGTTATTCAATTAAAATTAATGCAAGCTGTTGTTCGATGTTTAAACACTTTCAAACCTATTGATGCAGGGAAAAAGACAAAAATAAATAAACAAATAAAATAACATTGTATCATGTTACCAGAAATGATGTTGAAACTGTATGTATGAAGTGATTTTTTTCATGTAAACTAACATTTATGGTCAGTATCTACAGTTCCATGGTGGGTTTAACTTGTTTTTCCTCCTATTAGCTATAGATTGCCAAGTTATAAATATGTCCCCAAAAAGAATCATGATTTGAAGTGCCATAGGCCAGGTATGATACAATCGGCTTTTGTACTTTGCAAAGCTTAATATAATCCTCATACAGACACAAATTGTGGTGGCAGGTCTATTTTTCACAAATACATCAGATTAGACTGTTTGGAATGACTTCATCTTGAAACAAATTCTCATGCAAGATTGTCCACGAATTGGACTGCATCTATTGTCCTCACAGAATGCGGGTAGAGTATCTAATCACCACATCAAGTCAGCATAAGCACCACGGGTGCAGTGAAAGTTCATGTCACACACCTGCTGGGCTTGACAACAAAGTCTGCAAAAACTACTTGGCTTTTAAAACTGTTCCGCACATCAAAAATGCGGGCAACCACAAATGAACCAATTTGCACAATGCCCCAATCCCCGATGGCTGACTACCCCAATTGTTTGAAGGTAATGACGCAGGTGTTGCTTTGAACAGCAGTCATTCCCACTTCACCACTTTGATTGCTAATATTCTTTACTTCTTTAATGAGGATGGGAAAAGTAGCCTCTCACTGATTCAAATTCCCCTCCTCATGTAAATTTATACAAAACAGTGTACATTTGTAACCAATTTGATTATGCAAAGACTAAACCATTACTCTGTTGGATATACGATTTCAGTAAGACTTGTCATGAAAAATGTTTGGCACCAAACAGTGACAGATTTAACATTCCATACAATTAACCTACATAAGACAAAAAGGATATTGTATTTGTGTATAACAATGACCCTGCATCCCCCATCGCTGACTATTCAAATTAGAATACTTCAATTGTTACAAAGTCATGAAGCAGGTCATGTTTTGAACAAATCCAATCTGTAGTTTATTGTGTTGAGTCCACAATGCCTACGTCATTTCTCCGTGGGAAATCAAAATTGAACCCCAAAAGATTCCACTCCAGTGAAGACAATCCAAAATTCCTAAGCCAGATAAGTACCAGTATCCTGCTTTGTCCAGAATACAACAATGAAGAAGTGCCAAATACAATTCATAGTGAAGATGACATGCTCTTTGCTTCAAGTGCGTCACTCCACAAGCCAGCATCCTGGAAAACTATTGCATGTGTTGACGCATATGCATGTAATTTGGTACTGCTGTCACAAAGAGAACCCCAGACTTCAGTTGTGTGAAGTCCATTGACAGTTGATTCCTAATCGTCTCCGGTTCACACTGAGTTTGGTCATGCCGATGATATAACAGGCATACTTCACTGTGCACCATCTACCACTTCCATATTAGTACATAACCTAAAGTGCATGAAGTAAACATGCCGCAAGTATAAATGAAGTAAAAACTGCAAAATCATTAAGTACACTGACATGCAGATACTAACGCATAGGTATGAGGGGGTGTGGGGGTTGTCCAGGTGTCCCAGTGTGCTGGTAAAGCAAATAATTTTGCCCCAGAACAAAGTACAGAAAACAAGCAAACTTTGAAATGATGACTGATACAAAGCTTCCAGTGCACAAGAACACTTACTGTATTCATTACAATAATAGCACTCTGTGCTATCTACTAATGCAAAGATTTCCTGGAGCAGACATGGTTTTCACAGAGTTTAATGATAATGATATGTCTTAATTAACAATACCACAAGCAAGCACACTTATTATAGATCCATATAACACAAAATAACAACAATGAACCCTCTTCTTTCATCAGAAGCAGTTAGTTCTTTAAAATATTATAAAATAGTGAATTTTTAATGAAACCCCCAAGATTAAAAAGTAGGGTGTGAGCTACAATTGGAATGAATATTAAAATAAAAATGCCCAGTTCACTGGTACAGAAAACCTCTTTACCCCCATGTGTTTAAATTGAAATGATGAAAATCTCGACTTCTGACTTTTTAATGCATATTCATGAATTTTGCCAATTGAATTGAAAGATGAAATCCACAAGTTATCAAAGGTCTATTTTTTTTGCACACAGTTCTACCAACAGTGTCCACAATATATGATCAAATTTAAATTTATGAGAGGGTACATTTATAATCTAATGTACCGTGCTGAACATTACTTTTTTTTCTGTCAAACCTCACATTACATTACAACCAAGAAACAGCCCTTGTTTACCAGCACTTACTTTGAGTCTTAGGTATCTTCACTGCTATATTTAGTGACTTGCTCATGATTTTATGGAGTGGAAAACTTTTTATGAAGATTAATAGATGTACATCAGACAATACTGTTCCCTTACTTCCTTAAACATATATCACACAAAGCTGCACCTTCACTTCCTTAAACACACCAAGTGAGGCAGTCTTGACAAAGTCATCCGACTGTCACAAAAAGTAGATCAGTACAGTCAATGGCTGACTGTACAGTGCATCTTTCTCCAGGCAGAACGTTTATTGTTTCCAACTTTCACATGGACAATTTTACATAATTATAAGTCTTGCCCTTTTGAGCATGAACTTGTGTTACGCCATTTACTTGCTATTATTTCAGGTTTTTACACTCTTTTTAGTTCAAGTAGATTGTATAACATAAGGTAAACACAAGCAGCTGTCATCACAAGAAAGTTTGTCTAAGCGGTGAAACATGCTTGGTGTGGTTTCCCACTTTTAAATCAATTGGCTGCTGAAAAGCCTTCAATTTTTAAGATTTTTGCATCCAACGTGATAAGAGTGATTAATTAAGGGATGGGTCAACATTATCATCATTTTTGAATTAGTACTTAGGATACTTAATTTCATGCCCCCCCCCCCCCCCCCCCCGCAACTTAGTACTTAAAAATGATGATCTTCCAAGAAATAGCAAAATACCACAAAATTTGGGTTTCAAATGATCATAACTTCCCAGTATCTGTAGAAGTGTACAGGTCAATTGATGCCCCTTCCCCTGCGTACTGAAAGTACTTATTCAAACATAATTAAAATGTTGAACCATCCCTAAGTGTTTAGACATAGACAGTGACTGCATTGGTCATGGAGCAAAGGGAGATTGAATTGTGCTTTTATTCTTTTATCCTTGTATTTGTTCACAGTTGATGGGAAGATGTGTAGTGTGCCCACAGTTGCTCCTCTTTGTAGAATTTGTTCAGGATTCTGATCACACTGAAGGCTGTTCATTAGTAGGCCTTCAAACTTTGTATCTGCCCAAGGCAAAAGGGTTTTTATGAATACAATCGTCACGAGTCAAAACATATCTTGATCATGCACATTTTTGCATTGCCACAATACACAGGAACTCTGGTTCTCACTTGACCACACATTTATGTTGGCCCCAGTTGCTGCACATTATTCTCACCCAGCCACAACCTTGACTAGAGACTTGAGAGGTATGAATGTATCTACATTACCATGAAGTGATGCATGTACATAACCCCACTGTATCAGTATTTTAGCAACATGAATCACAACTTAAGTATCCCGAAGTTTGGGAACTGAAATATGGCTGGTTGCAAAAGTCCATGAAAATGAGTACAAAGTAGTTTTGTTTTAACCATGTGCTGTTCAGTAATACAATGAAGGTTACTTACCATTCTGTACTGATTTCCCTCATTATTCCCTGCCGCCTGATTTGTGGCATCCCCAGCATTATAACCTCCACGATTATTGTTCTGTTTAAAAAATAATATGTAAGGATTACAATTAGTGAAATCTAATATAGCACAAACGCAAAATACAAGTACAATCAGATATTTATGACATTTTTTTCATGAAGTCTTACATAGATATTCACACCACACCAGTTTGCTGGCACTACGAAGCTTTATAAATGATTTACATTTAAATCAAGATTCTCAATCCAAAGTTACTATACATGTCTCTTGAACATCTGCCTTGTTTGTTGACACTTGAACACCAATCACTATTATCAGGTTGGTGGAAACTTCATTTGACTGCTCTAATTTAGTGTTCATGTAACAGAAACAGTTGCTTGAATGTAAAGTACATGTATATCGCATGATCATACTTCATGCAGCCTGTTTCCAAGCACACCAGTGCTCTCTGTAGCTTCAAAAGGAGATACAATTTACTATGCCCATTTTTTCTCCTAATTTCTCTTTCAAGTTCTGCTTTTTGTGATGTTTACATGATTTGGTGTCTCACATGTATCTTATAGGCCTACATCTTAATATTAAGTAAATTCCACAAATAGACATGAAGTTGATACACTCAATAATTAAATTAAGCTTTAAAAGAGTTTTGTCATGTTGTAGACATGTTCTAGTCCTGGACTTCCACTTCTTTGGGTGCCCATTTTTGCTTCCCGTTGAACATTCACACATACCCTTTCAGATATAAGCTGACACTGAAAAGCTGCACAGACTATTGTACATGTATATGTAATACATGATTATAAATGTTTTGTGAACAGACAGGTCTCAAACCAGCAAACTATACGTCAGGAACCAGTTTTAGTTTTACAGCTCCATGCAACTAAAGCAGGAATAGTTAACTAATAAGGCAACATATTATTGTACACCTCATTATTCACCCTGAGGAAAACTTAATTGTATTGGTGTCTTTTTGTCCAGAACCACTTTCCTGGTAGTCATTGCACTATTCCATAGTCCAAACTCTAGAGCTACACTCCATTAAGCCGAAAGTAACAATGCTTACCTGTGAATCAAAAACTCTGTTAGCATTTCTCCTGTTTGCTGATTTTTCATTCAGTCTATTGTTTGATCCACGAGGATTGTGCATGTACACATCAGCATCTGTCACACACACCAGTGTTACCGCCAGCAGCAACACATCAACAAACTGCATCTTGACTCTAAAGAAAATCAACAAAATGATCCAAAGGTTGAACCAGACTTCATTCCTGGGATGGCCACTGGTAAATTTAGATGTTAAGAACAAGAACAGATGTTCTTGTGCCTATAATACTGTCAAGGGTACTCCAGAAACAAAGGCTTGGTTGAATATTTCCATTATAATAATCATTATTGCATGTATTTTATAATGCCTCTGTGAGCTGAGAGAGTAAAATATGTATAAAAAGCACAATGAAATAGTAATACATATACATTGTATATCAAAATCATAATGACAAAAATGTAGAACTAAATTATACATGTATGTCACACTTATGGTACAACCAAGTCATGAAAATAATGTTCACTTAAGACAAAATAAGCTAAAACATCCAACAGTGTGTAAAATAATTACATATAAATTATAACACAAAGATAACAAGTACAGGGAAATTAAACAGCAAGCCATACAAAGTGTTCAAGGATCATAAACTAAAATCATGAAAAGATAACACAGCACTATAAAAACACATTTACTTCCTTGTAATTTACCACTCAGTAACTTTAAAACCACTGTGGTACACTTAAGTGGAGAGCCCACACAGTAATGATAGCGTAACTTAGCCTGTCTTAACAGGCAACTGAGTTTCATCAGGCCCAAAAAATAATTGTTTGTTTCCCCTTACCCAACTGACCCGTCTCTAAATCCCACCCCCTCCCACAGACCCCTGTTCACTTACTTCCGACCAAAAGAAAAAAAAATAAATAAATGAAAAAACTACCTACCCAAAACTGTGGAATATTTATTAAAAAAAAAACATACCGACCCACCCAACTTCTCAGACTAAGAAAAAATGATATGCCAGCCTACCTACCCCCCAAAATTTTGGTCCATTAGGGGAAACACACTTACATTTTTATTTGGCCTCACATACTGTATTCATTCCAATGGTAGCATGTTGTGCTTATGCAAAGATTTCCTGGAGCAGACATGGTTTTCGCTGAGTTTTGTGACAATGATATGTCTTAATTTACAATACCACATGCAATTACACTTAATGTAGAATCCATATAGCATAAAACGAAAACAATGAACCCTCTTCTTTCTTTCATCAGAAGTAGTTAATTTCTAAGAATATTGAAAAATAGTGAATTTTAACCCACAAGATTAAAGAGTAGGGATGTGCCTCTATTAGGGTGTGTGCAACTGTTGGAATGAATACAGTCTTTGTTAAACTGAGCTTCATCATACATTCATGAAACTATGCCTGTTTAACATACATGTATGTCATACTTGTGCTCATTTTAGAATCATGTGACTAATCACAATACAGTGAAACCAGCACTAGATTCTACAGTACCATGACTATGACAACAGAAAGCCATTCCATTGTCACCAGTGTTGCCAACACTCAGATTACCTGGGAGATTCCCAGAATTTTATGCTGAAAATTCTTGAAAAATTGTAAATTTTTGGCAAATTTTAGCCACCTCCCTGAATTTCATCAATATTTTCCTTCCATATTTTAAATTAAATTATCAATCTCCCTGAATTTTACTTTCCAGCTCCTGGATTTTAAATGTGGCAGGTTGGCAACACAGTTAATACAGCTGCACGATTGAATTTGCCCTCTTTTAAAGTTTACCTACATATACCTGAGGTGAAACTGAAAGTGTGTGCTTGACTTACTGTACTGTATGTGTCAATTGTGACAGAAGAAGTCTGATTAATCAGTGATGCTTGATAGAGGAATTTTGCCACCTATTGGTAGCAAACAATTTATTACATAATTCTGTGCTCTGGAAGACAGTTCAGAGGAATGTGTCCACATTGACTCTCTTTCAGCAAAAAAATTATATTTACTTAATTTAATCTACTTAAAGAAAAAAAAACTCATTGAAAATCAATTTGTCAAAACTCAACAATCCCTCTCTCTATCTGTGACGACTAGTGTTTCCATTGGCAATTCTTTCACGGAGGTCACAAGAAGGGAAATTCAGGGCAGAAGACTGGATTTTTGCCAATTTTACATTTAAATTAACAAGACTGATAACCCTTTAGAATTTTCTCCGAGGGTATTTCAGGTTTTGAAAGGGTAATTTACCCCCATTTGAGGGTTAACAGAAACACTGTATGACCTGAGGGAACCTCTGTGTCTGACAGACCACTTGATTTGAGAAGGCAAACATATTTCACACCAGTACACACATGAAATGACACCATATTTATACACTTGAATTACACCCTATTCGGGCCTTATGGCTATGCCTTGCTTTCCTTTCCTGTCTCCAAATTTTTGTCTGGTTCAAAGCAACTAAATTGTACGTGCATCAGGGTGTAAAAATTCCTTTAATCCTATTGCCCAGGACAAGTGATTTTCAAATTTCACTTGTCCCACAGACAACTACTTGTTAATGTTATTGGCAAAAATCATAATCTGTAAACTCAATAACTTAAATTTCAAATTTTTTCGGCATAAAAGACACATAAACTTACTGTATAACAATGATTTCCATAAAAACATGCTTTTTTAAACAAAAACTTAGGCACACTATTTGCACTTGGAAATTGTGATATTGTGAGGAAAGACAAGTGAAAATTGTGTGTCACTTGTCCCACAGACAAGTAGTTTCAAAATAAATTTTCTCACCCTGCGCATTCAGACCCCCCTCCCACCCCTCGATCTATTGATAGTATTGGGATTTTTAACATTTTACTTGGTTTTGGAAATGACTTAAGTAAGATCTGGAATTAACACAGTGGCAGGACATAATCACTTGCCTTTCCTATGTACTGCATGCTGCTGTGAGTGTGAGTCAGTGTACCCTGTTTCTTCACACGCGGCGTTATCACAACATTGTATATTTTGTACATTGCTACTACAAGTTACAATACACACCAGGCACAGCAATGCTGTCAATGGTCGAAAGATGCGTGGTGTGACCATACTGTCAGCATGGTCATACCACGCATCTTTCGACCATATCGAGCTGCCAGCCAGGGTCAGACCTGGCTGTAACATAGGCATAGTCGTCAGTTCATGTTTCACAAATCTGAAGTCAAGTATCATTTAACAAAATTCTTCAAGCAGAGTAAGTTCAACTACTCTAACGGTTTATTCCAGACTGGGCAAACATCAAGAATTTAGGGATAACACTGAGCTGAAATTTGTAAAAAAATCAAGATACAGACCTGTCTCCTTGCCGATCACTGTGTATTTTGAGGTGTCAGTCACGACCCACTTTTGTGCTCTTTACTGTGACCCCTGACCGCGAATTATCACTACGCGTAAACTTTTTCTCTTCTGCACATTTTTAAATGATTTGTGTCACTCATCTTAGTAAAGAAAAATTATTGAAAAGACTATATTTTCAGTGTGTTTATTTTTCATGATTATGAAAGGCATGTTAGTTACCTTAGTTGTGCATACATTGCTTTCATATTTGGAACTATTTTTGTTAAATGCAAGTGCAACAGTAGAAACTGTGTAATGAGCCACTTGACCCACATGAGTCATGGCACCAGTGGACTGTCAACAGTCACAAGTGTGAGCGCAAAAAACCATTGTAGATTGGACAGGGTTATTGTTGAGCACAGAGGATCGCGCTGGTCGTGATTCCTAAAAGCTGTTTTGTCACCATGAGAACATACTGTGTACTTCTGTTTGTTATATCATGTGCTTCTGCAGATATTTACATGCACAACCCAAGGTAAGTGAACAAATTTGAAGTTTGGTCATACATCTTGGAGGATAAACTCCAACTTCCAATCCATAGTTGACACTGGGTCTAGCTCTTGGCAGGGTCAGGGAAGTCCTGTTGCATTTATTTTCTCTGTCATGATGTTGAAAGAACTTTTTGGCCATGGTGGTCTACCCCCAAAACGGGGTTCAGGGCTGCCCAAAGTAAGAAATGCTGAAGCAAAATCTAAAATTATAGTGTTAAGCGCGGGTCTGGGGTCCTAGTATTCCCAAGGAACATCCCCGCGCTGTTAGCTTGCCCAAGCTTACAGTTACAGAGCGTTGGCAGGTCCTTTGGGGCTGTAGCCCCATTTCTGAGGCATTGACGGTGTTGTTTTAATATGGGCACCATCTCCATGAGAAGCCGTCCATCCCAACATAGCGGCTCGATGCCTCATATTGGGGCTGGGGTCCCAGCGCAGGGTAGAGAGACGAAACCCACCGAAGCTCATGAAACCCGAGGGAAATAAGGGCCTTCAGATGAACTATTCTGGCAAAAAATGTTGACACTTGCACAACTTTTTACGCCCCAAAATGGTACATTACAAAAATCAAGGCAAAAAACACCAACCAATAATGCTTAATCTGCTGTATGTTGTATCACGCGTAAAATAAATAGGCCTACACTACACCAAGGTCCAGCCAGGCAGGAGGCTTCACCTGTTGCCTCCTTGACTTCGACTAGTCAGAATACACATATTGCAGGTAAAGTTAGCTTTGTCATTTGATCTACTCTGCTGGTACATGATGGCAGTCACATTTGTATAAATACGGCTGGATTTTTTTCTCTTTTTTTTTTTTTTTTTTTAACAAGTAAAAATTTACCATTCGATGGTAAGTTGTCACAATGTATCCTTACTAATCATGATTTTGTGCATTGTTGACCCAATTACTACAATGCACAATGCATCTCTGGTTCAGTTGTATATACACATACATTAGGGAATGTCACATGTGTGTATTTAGCTACATATACAAATCAGTATACAACATACCTCATTACTTCTTGGCAGGTTTGAAGCTGTGTGTATTGACACTACACTGCATGTTACTTTTGCATCTCGGATAAGATGGGATAGAGTTGCAGTGCAAAATATTTTTTTTATAAACAGCCATAGCCCTGTATGCTATGTACCATCCACAGAACAGGCACAAGAACCTTCTATTGTATTCTTTCCACTTGCTCATTAGGACCTCATGTGTATATATATATATATATTACCATTTGGTGTAAATACAGCCCTGGTTATCAATATCATTATTGTTTATTGGGTTGGTATGGGAGCATGAGCTTTGGTATTTCAGAGCAAGGTGGCTCAAAATGAGGCTAAAATCAGCACATGGGGGCTTTTTCCCTGTATATGTACTGCTTCACAAGTTACCTAATGTAACAGTACTTTATTGCCATGACATAAATAATTAAGGAGAATGCTAAGTATCAGGAGTTGTATGAACTATCAAAATTAGGATTAACCCCTTGTGCCAAGATTTTTCATGCAGAGACGTTCCAAATTTTTGTTGGGGCTTCATAACGGACATTTGCGAAAATAATGAAGGGCATCTTTGAATGGATGTACATGTTAACGGTCACAAGCTGGGGACAAGGCCACATTTACCTTCTGTATGTGAGAATAAAGTCTGGAATAACCAAGGTGCAACTGTGTGTGGCAGATATTTGAAAAATTGTTTCCGTGTAAGAAGTACTGAGGCTCAATATCAGCAGATAGACGAACACCCTACAATTTTGATTTAAATATTACTCTGGGGATTGTGACTGCCTGATATCCAATGGCAGATCAAACCTAATTTCTTGCAAGTTAAACCAATTTCTTACTTCACAGTAATTCTCATACCCTCACACCTGTTTGTGTGAAATAGGTCCCTCTGTGGTAACTTACTATTGAAGAACTTAATGTAATTTGGTAAAATCTAGTAGGATTATATGTAAGGATAAGACCTAGATTGGGATTGTATCTGGGTGATCTTGACCTAATTCTCAGGGTCACTTGTGTAAAATCTTTCTTATTGGTAACTGCTAAAGATCTTAACAAAACTTGATAGAATTATGTGTCTAGGTGAGACCCAGGTTGGGGTCATATCTGGGTCATCTTGATCTTAACTTCACAGGATGACTTGTGTGAATTTGATTTTTGTGCAATATCATCAGTTACCTCCTTCACAGACAAAATGTTCCACTGGGAGACATTTGATTTGTGTAACAAACTCAGTAACTTCTTGTTCCATGTTGATTTTAATTGTACCATAAATTGACAACCAGTTACATGTGCAAGTAGCTCCTTGCGATGGTACCTAACTACCTCTTGTTAATTTTGTATAACTACTTATTGAAGGTATTTGATTATATTTGCTTGTTGATGTTACGTTTATCTAAGACCACTTGCAAATTAGATCACTTTAGAAACCATAGGGGCAGTCTTAATGCAGATACACACCAATCAACTGTGTCATTCACTTATGTCATACATGTTAGCACATAACCAAAATGGATTTATAATGATATTGTTATCATGACATTGTTACTATGTTAATTGTAATCTTTTTAATGGTATCATTGTGTTACAGGGGCAGCAATAACAGACTTGATGAACAGGGCAGGGCCAGAAACAATGCAAACAGGTGAGCGATCAAGTGTTGTCTTTTCCCGTGCCTGCTCAAGCTGGTGAACAGGGTCCACATCTCAAATGTTGTTTGCTTATATTAACATAATTAAGAACATTTGTCACAAAAAGATACCTGTGCCCCGAGTTAACATCTTCCCCTCATATAAAAAAGTTGGAGCTTTTGAGCAGTCTTAGGAAACTTGAAGGTTAATAAATATAATAGATTTACACTACAGTGGTACCTGCTCTAAAGACCACACTAGTTTTTTTTAAGACCACCATTTCCAGACAATGGCCTTTAATTTCTTTGTAAGCTTACCTGCAGTGAAAGACCCCCTGCCATATGTGACCACTTTTGTCTGGTTTTAAGGGTGGTCTTAAATAGCAGGTACCACTGTATTACCAGTGTACTTTGCCACATGATGGTGGTGGGATACAAAGTTGTTTATTTGTAAATTTACTTAGACTGGCACTGCAAGACCACCATTTTGTGCATGTTCATAAACTCAGTTAAAGAAGTAGGCGAGTATGACAGGCACATAACTGTTTGCATTTGAGGTCCCAGAGAAGACTTTTTTTTTTTTTTAATCCACTTGCCCTCCTCTGAAAATTTACTTGCCTTACCATCAGCAATATCTGTTTTTATCCCAATAAACTCCAAGTTACAGCTTGAAAAGAACCACTTTTTTTCGTTATCATCCACAATACTAATATACTTTACTGACCTGCTGGTGTTCAGCATCCAAAATGATTGTGCACATTTTGTAACATATATATATGTCTTCAAAAGGGAGTGCTGCTTACCAACATTTTTCTTTACTTATTTGAACCAAGTTAAGCCGTGTATGCTTTTAGGGCCAATAATTTTCCATTCTTTCCAAAACCAAAGCGGAATTATGTATATTTTTCACCCTTGAAACAGAATTTGATATTTTTTCTTATATGAATTATATATAAATAAATGCCGTATATGCCATGTAGCAGTGAAACAGAATATGAAGTTTTTTAATTGATGAAGCAGAATTCCTTCCTTTTTGAAATGGAAAATCATTGGGTCTATGCTTCATAAACACAAATTTTGTACTGCTGAGCTGTGGGAGATTGTATCTGATCAATTTAACAGACTTACTGATTCATGTATTCTTCCATTTCCCTTTCCTATTGGGTATTCATACATAGAGAATGATTACAATGTAATATTGCCTGACCAGTTTAATACATGGATGAGACATACACATAGCAGCAAGGGACAAGAAACTAAGCTGTACACAGTCACAAAGCTGGTATGATGTGCTCAAGGGTCTGAGGATTAACATAGTAACAGTAGTGTTTTGCTTTGCTTTAAAACTCTGTTGAAGTCGCTAAGTAGGGGTAAAGTACAAGGACCAAAAGCACAAATAGCCAGGTATTTCTCCGTTTCTGATATGCATCTGTATTGATGCTCAGTGGCCTGGAACTGCCTGTCTTTTATGTGTGAGATGAAATCACTCCACACAAAAGTCAGCATGACTCCATGACTCATAAGCTGCCCTCTATCCTTAACTATGTGGTTCAGGGGCTCTGTATAAGATAGATTAGATCTTTCTTGTATTCAGGTGGCCCTGCTTTTAAATAGTATTCAATGGCCCTAAAGTTTACATGTGGAGAAGAAAATTTTGAAAAAATGTAGACAAAGTTGCACACTTTGATTACAATATGTCATTTTTTCACAATTTTATGGTTAACTTGAAATTACTAAATTCCAAATTTCTGAAAGTGAACAAAGGGGGACAGAGATGGCAATTTCAGGAATTTTTTGCACAGTGGCATCTGATTTAAAGTATGATCTGAATTAATATGGTAAAAAAGATACACTTCCATGCTTTAAAATTCAGAGAAACTTTCTTTTATCATTATATATTAATGTTAATGAAGAAATGATATAGAATTATAACAAGAAACTGTAATTAATATGACATCAGTATTCTCTCCTGTAGGCTGTAGTTCATGAACATGTTGAAAGTTGGCATTTAACACTAATCGTGGGTAAAATTTTTAGTGAACTATGGCACGATACACATCGATTTTCTGGGGTCCATTCAGTATGTATATATGGCAATGTCAGAGAAATAAACATGATAAAATTTTAACGATGTATTCATGTGGCATAATACATGAAGAAGCAGAAAAGGCAAGATCTTTTTTCATCTTTTATATGGGTTCTTTGGCACAGAATCATTGTTAGGGTTATTACTTCTACAAGGATGATGTGAAGAAACTTCCTGTCCGGGTCAATTGGGAGCATCTAATTACATTCCCCTGGCATTAAGCCTTAAAGTGCTGATTTAAGATTGAGTCAACAGCTTTCCATGGGATGCATTGCGCGCAAAGTGTCCCAAGGAAAGCTGTTGACTAAGACTACTTTTTGCTTCAGACAAGGCTTGCTGGTATTTGAATGAAAGGTATCTTCATGAGGAATTTGACTCTTTTAACCATTATATGTTTAATGGCAATGAGAAAGCAACTATAGCAGTGATTAACACTTTAAGGGTTGAGACTTAATCAACAGGTTTGCTTGGCATCAGCTGGGTGCTGAGCACCTGACCTATGTCAAGAAAAGCTGTTAGTGGTACATGTGTGATCTGATTATAAGTATGAAAACAGGGTACTTTGACATGTCTGTTTCACATATTTATCAAAGTTTTAGTGTTATCTTATTTATGTTCACAGGCTGTTTGATTCCCAGAACAACAACAGAGGAGGATATAATGTGGGAAGTCTCTATTACTATGAAGGGTCCAGGCTCAATTTAGAATGGTAAGGCTCATTAAAGGCACTGTAGTAGCATATAAACATGCTCAGCCTCATTATTTGATATCAAAATTTTATGGTTTTGGATTGTGCATGCATAAACTTGTTCAATGTGTGGTAAAACAACATCATGCATGCCTATCACAAGACTTTTTTTAGCTCTGCTGACCAAACGTCACAGAGCTTTTGCGACCGCTCATGTCTGTCCATTTGTCTGTCGTAAACTTTTGCTCGTTAGCTCGATGCCGTCCACAGTTTTCAAGTTAGCCCAATATAACTTTCAGGACCTATAGGGTGTATTAAACTCTTGGCAGCTTTCAATATTGGTGGCGCCACCTACATTATGTAATATAGGGGTCAAAATGTGAAAATATCATGAACACTGTAGTATCTTTAATTTTTGGCTGATCTTCACTAAATTTGGTGGGATTGTGGGGGGGCTCAAAGTCGTAAATTAATGATATTAGTGGTGCCACGTATAATTTGATAGATATTATGAGCTAAAATGTGTTTTAAGATGTAAAATTCCATATTTGGAAAAGTAATTGGCTCAGACTTGCCAAATTTATATGATATATAGACCATGTGGAGTGAAATGCCAACTGGTGGACAATTTTTACATTAAGCTTTATATGTTCAAAAGCCACTTGAGGACTCGCAACTTTGAAATGAATAGGTGCAATAAGCCACAATGCCAGCAGAGCATTAGGCCCAACAGCACTCAGATGCAAAATATCATTTTCTTTAATATTACATACTGTTAGCATGAAAGAGTGTTGTAGCTTTTTACATGTACGAGCAATCAGGAAACTGTTTCATACGTCAGTAGTTTTCTCTGGCACAGTTTGGGAGCAAAACTCAGTACTATCCAAAAAAGGGCATGTGTTGAATTTTTTTGTACCACTTCAACACCTCAAAATGACAAAGGTTCTGTTTATGTATGATAACTTTCACCTTGATGTGAAGTGCATGCATTCTGAGAGTGCTTTAGGCCTGCCATCCTGTTAAAACATTGATCTTTCATACTCAAGTTTCCAGATAAGGGAAGTAGTGCCAGTGGTGTGATCTCATAACTCATGCCAGGCACAAGGTCAGAAATCAATATGTACATGACGTACATGGAAATGAAAGTCCCTGACATAATCACAGTGACAGGAGGGTCCTGGTGGCCGTATCTCCTGTATCATTATAAATACAGTAGTACCTGCCACTTGAGACCATCCTAACAGCCAGCAAAAAGTGGTCTCATGTGGCAGGTGGTCTCAAAGTAGGGGTAAATTTATTGGAGAAATAGACTCGAGTGTTATGAAAGTGTGTTCTTTAAAGATATGCAGTCTGTCACAATAGCTGGTGTTTTAGAGCAGTATCACTGTGTTGGAAGGGCCAGTAACAGGGCTGGGTACAGTGTGACTTATTTTACAGTCATACACTCACGAATTCATTCTCAACAGGATACAATGAATCCTGTTGAAATGCCACAAGTGTAAATATTTTGATTGAACGACCTAATAGATAAAGCATATCAGGATGATGTTTATCTCAAATAGTGCAAAGTCCTTCAATACTTCGATATCATATACATGTACAGTAAAACCTCTCTATACTGAACACCTTTTCTCGGTCCCAAATATATACAGTGAAACCTCCCTATACCGAACACCCTTGGGACCGGAAAAAAAAGTGTTCAGTATAGTGAGGTGTTTGGTATAGGGAGGTTTGATAGCATTGAAAGTATATATTTGGGACCGAGAAATGGTGTTCAGTATAGAGAGGTGTTCGGTATACGGAGGTGTTCGGTTAGAGAGGTTTTACTGTACTTCCAATGCAAGCAAACCTCCCTATACCGAACACTTTTTTTCTGGTCCCAAGGGTGTTCAGTATGGGGAGGTTTTACTGTAAGTACAGTGGTCCCAGTCTTGAGAGGCCACCTGGCTTGAAAGACCACCTTTGAAAGATCCCTGCTACTATCTTTTCCATGTAATTGTATCTCAAATGAGAGGTCACCTGTCTTTACAGGTCACTTTTGGGCCTGCACTTCGGATGGTCTCTCAAAATTATAAAAAAAGGTATACAGTGGTATATATGTATCTGATTGCCATGATTACCTGTATACAAGTACTGGTGCCATGATTACCTGTATACAAATCAAAACACGCATACATGCCATGCATA
Organism: Hermodice carunculata; assembly: GCA_964020975.1. Taxonomy (NCBI): domain Eukaryota; kingdom Metazoa; phylum Annelida; class Polychaeta; order Eunicida; family Amphinomidae; genus Hermodice; species Hermodice carunculata. Next base: position 56,787,749 of record OZ026622.1, on the reverse strand, counting down.
CAGCAGAAGTTAACAAAGTTGTCTACTGTATTCTGGTTATTTTTATACAGTTATGTGCACTACATTTGTACCTGTGAGTGAATAATTTTGCTGGAAAAATGTTTGCATACAACATGATTAGAGCAGAAAAAAAATCTTCTCTGTTTTGAATTGCAAAGATGTTAATTAAAATCTATATGTATGTAACTGCTCAATATGCATATAAAAATGTAACTTTTCTTATTTTTCAATTCCGGTCTAAAAACCTAAAATGGTTGAAAGATTTTCATGGAGAAGTGAACGGTCAATATTTTTCAGATGTATAACGTGACAAAGTTGAAATCCTTGTTATACAACATAGCATAGTACTGTTGTGGTGGTGGATGTTGCAAATTGTTGAAAGGCAGTCTTTCAAAATGAGACGTAGCTTGGTTTTATCTATCAATACAAGACATGCAGATTAATTTCCTGTCACAAAGCACAGGGTCACGCCTGTCAATCACGGGAGTATACATGGGCATATATCACTGTCACCATTATTGCTAGCTACCCCTTTCTCATAAAATCAGTTTCTGTTGGATAAATTTAAGCTTACAAATACCAAAGTCATATTCATTTTGTGCTTCTTAAATTGGTTCCAAGAATGAATCAATTTGTCTGTACTAAGTATTCTTTATTTCCAAAATATTAGTAATACATGTACAGACCCTTAGGTACAATTTGATAGGGGCAACTTAGGTCAGTTAAGAAGGGCACTGTTCCAGCAGAATATATGTGAAAAGGGCTCTTTTTAGCTTAAAATTCGCTGAAAAAGGGCAGCTATGCCTTAAGCCTACAGGTGTGTCAAAACAAATAGTAAATCTTATTGTGCTATTACTACTTCTTATTATTCATTTGGTAGAATGTAACAACTGGCTCTGTTTTTTTGAGAGGTTTTAATGCAAAATATATCCTTCAATTCAGCTAATAAATAGGGGCAGGGTGCTGGAAAAATTTCAAAGGGGGCAAAGGGGTGCTACTGAAGAGGGGCGGAGTGGGCCGCCCCTCTGAAATGGTGTAGAAAGGGGTCTGATGTATGCCCCTTCCCCATGCAGGTAGTGGCCTGTATCTCGCCAGGTGAGAGTATGGTTTACTTAGACAACCAGGTATGTAGTTGTGGATGGAAATTAATATGCATGTTTCGTATTAGAGTACATCAGTACATCACTCATCAAAGCCTCATAATCACCATTGTGACTTTTCATTTTTAATATCCCAGGACCAACCAACACTCATGCAAGGGGCCAAACAACCACTGTGAGCTCATCATACAGTACATGTGTGGCGACTATGTCCGTGATGGAGCCACTACTGCGTAAGTAGCAACTTTTGCGAAAAATTTTATAAAGCTTTAATTATCACCCGTAGTTCATGTGGTCACTTTTAGCATGTTCGGTGTCCCACTTTCTCCCATAGGCTGACCATTGTGAAATAATGACCCCATTTACATATCTTTACTTTAATATCATCAGGACATGGTGGTTTTGGTAGATATTAGATAAGTCAAAGTTCTATGAAGTCTCAGAATTTACTTGAGACAGAAGAATATTCGGGTATGACAAAGAATACCTGAATATAGATGCTGTTAATTCCCATACTTTGGGATTTTACATTGATCACTGCATGTCTGCTCATCAGTGTGTCAAGGGTCATGCACTTGAAAGTTACTGAAGCTGTATCAGGAATAGTTGCCATTTGAGAACACAGCTGGTATGATATTCACGTAAACCTCTGATTTTGGTGTTGCAGAACCATCCCAGACAATCCCATGCAGTGTCAGAACTATGACTGCAACACAGATACACGCTATGGCATGCATGAAGACTATGATTACTACATGAACTGCAAGCTAAGAGAAAGGAACAAAGGGCTCTTCTTGGCTGACCAGGTATTATCTTATGGACTCATACAGTTCTCACTGTCAATTAAATATTATTGATGTGAGACCAATGCTATGGTCTACAAATGCTTTTTACTTTAGGTGCGGATTTATTAACAGTGTTGCCAACCCTCCAGAATCATTTGAGAGACTCCCAAAAGTTCATATGAGTTGTTATAGCCTTTATCCCCAAAACATGTCAGTATTTTCTTCAATATTTCATATTGAGAAAAAGATGTCCAGAAATTCTGCCACATGATTCCAGAATTTTCAATTGGATAGGTTGGTGATATTGTATTCACCATTGTTAACATATTTTTTTCCGATAAAATAAAAGCAACTAAGATTTAATTTTATGCCACATGTTTTTGTGGAAGTTTGTGCAATAAATGCCAGAGGAATGAATAACCACTCAGCATAAGCTGTAAAGATCCAGACATGGGGACGATCACCTATTTTCACGATACAAGACAGAACTGGAAAAGCTACGTGCATGTTGTTTATGTGTATGACTTTGTAAATACATTGGAATATTAAGATCAACAAAAAGATTTTGACAAACCCTTGATTTAGGGTTAAAAGGTTAAAGATATACAATGTAATTGACCCATCCTCTACTTTCATCACAAGTACATGAAACCTTAGACCTATTTGCTGACAAGCATGTACACGGGTTGTATAACTCCTGCCACATCTCACCTCACCATGGTGTGTTTGGTGTCAAATATTTTGTTGATACAAGATTGAATTTCAGTACAAAATACCAGTACATGTAGTCCGTGTATTGGCTCTCAGCCAAATTTGGCTTGATTGTTAGCTACAAAAGATAGCCTTATAAGGACATTATGACTATGCAGGCATGTTGATAGTTGTGCAGAAGTGAGTGCTATCAGTTTACCACAGAGACTCCATAATGTGTTATTAGTGCATGTGTACTCAATCAAAAATTGTCAAAAGAAAATTGTTATCAAATTGGGAATGCTGATTTTTCTAATTGGCATTCTTACTGTAATGCGATTTACAATACAAACAGGTATCTTTTGTGCCTTGTGGTACTTTATGGATTGATAGACTATATTCACCAGATCCTTGGCCATGTCGCATCTATCTTATTGTATATTTCCCTGAGGAGGTTCTTCACAGTGGAGTCCTATCCAGTAAATTGTATTAAAAGTATCTGAGGTTTTGTCAGAAAGTTGCAGGAGGTGAAATCGGCCTGCTGTGATGGGGAATGGTAGTTAACTCATTCCACCCTGGTAGAAGACTGAGTCAACAGCTTTCCTTGGCGCGCTCTGGGCGCAATGCGCCCAGAGCGCGCCAAGGAAAGCTGTTGACCATGGGCATATAATTTGGAATGATCTTCCATGCAAGTTTCATCCAAAATATTGAAAAATAATCCCTAAATTAGTAAAATACAATTAGCAGACGACATTTATATATTAGCGGGAAAAAGCGTCATCAGGGTGGAATGAGTTAAAATAGCTCTACTTCTAACTGTGGTCATAATTTCATGTTTTGAAGCATCAGCAAGATAGGTTAAAATAAGAACGTAACTGTAGCAAAATTAAATCAATTCACATTACCTTTGAATACAGAGAGACAGAGCTGTCTTTTTCAGTCTGTTAAGAGAAACACAAGTTGAAAGAAAATTGTAAAAACAAGATATAAAGGACAGAGTGAGTAAAACTACCAACTTATCTGCCTTATTTTCAGTCTGATGGGAAAAACATGGGTTGAAAGAAAATTTTGAAAACAAAGTATATTACACAGGTCTTTGCCATACACAATTTATCTTCCGATGCAGAGTGTTTTTCTCAAAATGTGTACATGAACAGTATTATACCCCCTTAATCCCTTTTACAGTGACTTATGGCATAAATTGATATATTCTCACTTTAAATCTGAATCAAAGGGACAATAATTATGTAGAAATGTTGAGAAGTGACTAACTTTGGAATAGGAAAGAATCTATCATTCATGGGACTACTTTGGTTTAATCTGGTGAATATTAGCTCAAATGTATTCTCATTAACCTATCAATAGTTGCTAGCACTTGCTATGTACCAGTACATGTATATATAATATAATATGATATATATATATATATATATATATATATATATATATATATATATATATATATATATATATATATATATATATATATATATATATATATATATATATATACTCCTCAGCTGGTGTGGATGCATTGGTATTAAGAGGAAGATGTGTTAATACATTTTTTTATTCATCCTTGAGTGTAGATTGTGTTCAAATTAAATATATAAGTAGCATGTGCGAAACTGATTCATCGTGACATGCATAGAAAGTTAAGGTTTAACTTTGTAGTGTATTAGGACTATGCAATGTGTATGGTGCTAGATAATAAGTCCCTTTTACTTTATTGATGCTTCCACAGTTGTATGAACATTTCTTAGATAAATCCCAACAATTCTTTTGTTTACCCTTTAATTTAATAACTTGTCCTTCCACATTATTCTAATATAAGGAGCAATACTTTTAGAGCTCCAGTGTCAGAATATAAAGATAATCACATTGGTGAACACTCTACTGTTGGTTCTACGTGTATTTATAGAATAAAGAAACAATTAGTTCTTTATGATGGTGATATGACATAAATTTTATTTATTTTTTTTTTTTTACAAATTTTGTTCCTGGCATCAATTATTACAGAACTTGGGCGGTCATCGAAATCGGGCAAAAAACACACGTCAGAATCCAGGAGGCACAAGACGAGGATACGAGTGTCCTGAGGAGAGGGACCACTACCCTTACTGGCACCCCACACCATGGAAGGTATAAAATGTTGAAATAGAAAATGATATAAAACTGTTGTTTGCATAATTTGTGTTTGGTAGGCAACTTACTCTGCAACATTATATAAATTTCTATGCCTCGCTGCACATAACTTCACCACGTTTCAGCTTATAATTGAAAATTACCATGGTGTAAGCTCAATGGGCTTTCTTCTAAAGCATGACAGCAATAATGAAGGTATATCTTATTGCTACAGTGGTTTTGGAGGTCCAATATCAAGGTAGAATCTTGTATCAGTTCTTCCAAAACAGGTTCTATTGAATGTGTCAGTTGGCTTGCTTCCATAATGGTGGTCAGAGTATATGCATGATAGGTTTTCAACATCACAAAGCAGTACAATCTTCAAGAAAATTCACAGAACTCTCTAATTGTGGAGGTGAGAAAGAATTGGAAGAACTATGTCACACTGTGTGTCCATCTTTACAGATCTACATTTATACATTAAGTGGTACATATATATATATATATATATATATATATATATATATATATATATATTAAATTACATAATTGATAGAAGTCATACTCAATATTAGTACCCAAATAATGGTAGTACTGTTCTCTTACCTTTCACAACATAATGCACATAAGGCAACAGTGTACACCTCTTTTGCCAAAGAGTCCAACTTAAGAAGAATATGTTGAACTATTGATTTCAGCTGTTACATCTGCTTGTCTTGATGAGTCAAATTAGTTTGCGTTAAACTGTATTTATGTTGTGTGTATACATGGTCTACATCAGTCACCAAGATCTTAAGTTATATGAGTTCTGTTTAAAAAAAAAAAGTCGCCATCTATTTATGCTCATGTTACTATGGGTACATTATGAAAGCTGACAAATAAATTTTGCGTTTCCATTTTCATTTCTGGTAGGATGTGGCAGTAATGACAAATGATGCCACCAGATGTCCCTACTATCAGAAGGAAAGTGAGAATGTAAAGGGTCGATGGGCATGCGTGATCCCCAGGTATGTTCTGCAGATGAATGCAAAGAAGGGGATCCTAATTCCCAACAACAAGGAAAAATGTGAGGTAAGATGCTCCTGTTTCTTCTATTATTTTCTGGCTGATGTGTCACTTGTTATTGCCTGCTAAATGACTAGGCAAAGGGCAGCCTTTACTGCCAGCCCTTAAAAATTAAAAGTTTGACAGTACTTTATCCAATACGTGCAAGAATTTTAAAATTGTTTAGGTTTATTTTATTTTCTAAGATTGAAGTGCATTGTCTCGCATGCCATTGTGGAGTCAGCTAGAAAATGAAAATTCTTGTAAATTAGAGGTATAATGTACACTTTCCCCTTCAATTAAGATTGAGTCAACAGCTTTCCTTGGCATGGGTTGGGTGCTGAGCACGCATCCCATACCAAGGGAAGCTGTTGACTTGGGGTGTGTTGTCTTTATAGGTGTCATGTACAATTCTCTATTATCACATTGTTTTTTCATTACAGTTGAAATTTATGCCTATATATATATATATATATATATATATATATTACATAATACAAGGACACATAAATGTATGCAATTAATTAATACTGAATTTTCTTTGCAGGCTTTTCGCTGGCCAACCAATGACAAGAATGGGACCAGGGCTGAATGGAAACAGTTCCCCTCACACAACTTGCCTGCTCCAGTATGCCGGGAGACCGAGTTTTCCCGAGATAACCACCTTGGTAATGGCATAGGGGGGAACCCCAACACTTTCAACTGGACCATACCAGATATAGATCATGAACGCTGTACTTTGCGAATCAGGTAATTGAGCAGAGCTTCTGTGCTTTAAACAAGCCAGGTGCACAAGATGTTCGAAGATCATAAGCATGAATTTGTATTTGTTCCAGCCTCTCTGTCCTGATCCCTTCCCATATAAAATACTTAAAATTGAATACTTGTTTCATTTGAACAATGTTTTTTGTAAAATTTCTCCTCAATGAAAAACATTTTGAACAAGAATTTTAAAATTGAGAATACTGATACACAGGTCAACAGCTTTCCCTTGTGTAGGATGGGTACTTAGCCCCTAGCTTGCACCAAGGAACAGCATTGACCCAGTCATATGCTGGCCAGTAAGTAGTCAAGTGATTTGTGAAAGACTGGGATGACAAGTTGCTAAATCTCTCAAAAGCTTTCAAAAGTCATGATCTCACAAGAAATGAAGTGACACTAAGAAAAGCAAGCTTTACGCGTTAAACACACTACATTGGTCATTGGTCCAATATACCATTTTGACTCAAAGGGATACACTGAGACAAAATTGTTGAAAACACCAAGGGTTAACATGTTATACAGTAACTAGGTGAGAAAGTACAAGGCGTATGTTGGGGAAAAAAGAAAATCATTTTGAAACATCCTGGTTTCTCTTTTTCAGGTACAACATTTCAACAGCGGATTATGAAGCCTGGGATGGCAGTGTTAATGCTAGCCATAACTCGCGCAGACCAGGCAAGGAACCGTCCAAACTTGACCTCTCAGCACGATATGGACTTCCAGACCAGGACACTGCCAAGGAAAGGGGCTATGTTTTCAAGAACAACCCAGAAGTGAAGCTTTTCCCTGGTTTGGACATGAAACTGAGACTGGCCATCAACACAGCTCAGTTTAGTAGGACTTTCCAAGACAGGTAAGTTACGTCAATGTCCAGACAATGCATATCACTAATCTCGATCAGGTCTGCACTTATTTTATGGCTTGTCCTTTGGGTTTGCCTTGCAAATGTTCAAGGCTAATTTATTTCTTTGGTTTGAGAAAAGACACAAGACAACTCCAAGCTTTGAAAATCAAAAAGTACATAGAGGCCTTAAAAACTGTTGAAGTGTCTCCAAAATCTTGACGAATAAGAATGAGGACATAAGCATTCTTAATACACATTTGATGTCTGTGCAAAAAAATGATTAAGCAGTGATGATATCAACACAGTTGTGTGCCTTTGATATGGGTTTACAGAAACTCCAAAATCTTACTGATTGTTTCATGTGTACTGAGTTACACAAAAATTGAATGCTTTAATGGCTTATTGGTACAGTGCATTTTACACCTGGAAAACATCCAAACTAGTCCTTAACTGTGGGCAAGTAAAATATGTGAAAGATGGTACTGACAGCCATTATGAAATATTTCAGATCCCATACATTTGCGGTGAGGAAACGTCCAGCTGACCTGAAGGGAGCAGAGATTCATAACTTGAATGTGCGAGGCAAGAGAGGCAATATTGTGCAGGTGTACCCAGCTGTGGAGTATGACTTTGTACCCAACACACTGGAGATGTCTAAAGGAGATTATGTACACGTGCAGTAAGTTCATCATAGATACATGTAGGGCAAACTTGCTTCCCATCCATACACCCACTATAACCAAACTAAAACATGTACATGACCGGCGTCAAATTTACCATTTTCATGTTTGGCCACAGTTTTTTCCTTTGAAATAAATTTCCACCTAAAATTACTTCCTAAATTATGTTACTTCAGCATTAGATGAAAGTAATTTATTGCAGTACATTTGCTTTCATGCCACCTGATTTTGCCCAAAACACAACCATTTGAAACAGTGTGTTTTAAAGAATTCTGAGCACATCTATACAGGTGAAATGAATGTCATTGTTGTTCTGTATTCCATGAAGTGATATTCATGAATGCTTCCTGGCAAGTTTGAACAGAGCGGCCCCATCATTCATGATGACATTTGGTCACAGTTTGCAGTATCTATTTTTCAGCATTACATTTATTTCAATGAGTAAGTGGTTAACATTCATGTAGTTCTCAAAACTTCCGAGTTTGTGAAGTATCAAAACAGTTTGACTGCGTAAGAACATTTCTGAGGTTGGTTATTGGATGATCGTGACCTGCTGTTACACATGTAATTATTATTGCAAAAAAGAAAAAGACGAAGAAGAACCAAATGTAAAGTTACTTTTGTCAGGTTGTATACTCCTATTATAGTTATATTTTTGTTTCTTACAGGTGGACAGGATCCAACACAAACCCGAAAAATAATGATGGCCAGGGTCGTGCAGGCACAGACAGGTCCAATGTGGTATTACAGGCCGTACAGTTCTATAACGAAGGCTCAGGCATTGCTTATAACCCAGGCACCAAATTTGGTCACTGGGGACGCAGTTACCCAGAGATATTGAAGAACACCTCATTGCTGGGCATGACCAAAGAGGATATGATGCACTTAGCCTTACTGACCACATGTGAGTACATTTATCAGCAAACAGAATCTAGTGTGGCTTTTCTTTTAAGAGCCTTTTTTTCCTGTGCTTAACATGAGAAAATAAGATTTCCATGTAAGAGAATGTGCAATGCTTGTAGACTTGTTATTGGATTAAGATATATAACACGAAAGTCCTGGTTACAGTCCACTTAAAGTCAGATGCAGAAAAGTGTAAAGGTATTCCTGGAGATTAGGGTGTTGAGCTTGTAAGTTTCTTCTAGAAGAACCCAAACATCCAGAGAAAAAAAGGTGACTCAACAGTATCCATGTCTTCTAACCTGTAACAACTGAAATTACATGTAACGCAATTACTACACTGGAGACAGGCAACCACTTCACTTTGATACAATTTGAAGGGATGGACAAGTGGGTCACATTGGGGGTGTGAAGAGGGTATGTAGAATATCAAAATAACTTCTCCAGGGGACTTGAACAGAAAACAAAAGGGTTGGTGAGAATGTACAATGCACATGAACATGTAATATCTACATGGAGTAAGAATAACTTTGTACTACATGAATGAATATCAGCCATTAAAAATGTCATTTACATATATACAGCTCAATTTCGAGGGGAGATGTCAGAACTGGATGATGCCGGAACTTACTTTGACCTTGGCCCTCGCAAGGTCACCCAACCAGGCAACTTCCACTACCTATGCACTAGGAACAATAACTTCTCCAACCGTAGTCAGAAAGGCCGGCTGATCTGCCTCAAACACCCAGTGTCCCAAGACAGCATTGGGTGGAATGGGGGCACCATGGCTGTAGATGGAGGGTAAGTGTCCCTGTCTTACCACAGTGCTCAGCAATGTTAGGCACAGGCAAGTTTCCACAATATGATGATAAAAAAACATCAGTTTTCCCACATAACTGATTCAGTGGAACACCAAATTTCAATTTATGAATGGAAAGGGAACTTCAGATCTACCAACTTGTAAAGTTTAGTCTTACAATGTACACTTTCCAGCTCTATTGTACATGTACACCTATAATTTTTTAGGAAAAATTTGTAAGCTTTTTTCTTTGCATTAATATATGCTTTCAAGCGCTAAATATAGGTATTGTGCAATAAACTGAACAAATTATAGTGAAATGTTTACCAATAATACAGTCTTGTGACACCTTCAGCGTATAGAAATTCACAATGATTTTTTTTTTTTGCAGTACAGTTTCCATTTGGATTTATTCATAAAGCAAAAATACTGTGGAATCATTGTAAGACATTTTTCAACTAATGTAATTTAGGACTCTTGAAAAATGCCCAAGAAAAACTCATCTTCAGGTGGAAACAACTATCATAAAGCATAAAATGAATAGAGTACACTTCCTCAGCCAATTTTACACTTTTTGAGGTCATATTTTACACTTTTTTTTGTTTTCAAGGTGGGCAGGTCTGGAAATTGGTAGAAGTTTGAGTGTTGTTACACAAACATTGTAAATGTAATTATGATTGTGCAGGGCGGCAGAGATTACAGTGGCACAGGGCACCTTTGAGAGTCTACAGAATTTACGCATGGAGGAATGGGAGGCTAAGGATGCAGAGGAACAGATCAGGAAGTTAAACCGTCAGATGCCGGTGAGCCACCTCCTTGTGTCTTTGACCCTGTTATTACCAGATTGGCCAGTAGAACTCATATGTTACAAGATTTTATGCAAGTTACAGAAGATCTCTTCCCGTCTCAAGATTAGCTTTTTTTTTTTAATGAGGGTTTCTAAAATTTAGTAACAATAGCAGTGTTTTGGGTTCTGTATTCATCTGTTCATGCCCAGCAGAATTTTAAATGTAAGCTTATTTATTCCCACTATTTTGATTTCTCTTAAAGAATAAATAAAACAGTACATTTTTCTTGAACTGTTTTACACTTAAAGTAGCCAAAATATGTTGCAAGTAAAATTATATCTGCGTCAGTGATTGCTTTAATAATTTCAGCGTTGATGAAAAACAAATTGAGTGTGAAGTATAGCCTAGTGGAGTTAGAATGGCATGTCCCAGATGTGGATCAACCACTTGCCTTGGACTGGGTTGGGTGCTATTGACTCATTTTAAATTGTATATGAAATTATACAAGCAGGATGCAGTTACATATGTAATTATATGTATCTTTGTGCAGATAAGCAACAATTATGCCAGCAAGTTCCTGATGATCCACCCAGAAGACAAGATTGCCTCTGCCGACAAGACATTTACAGTCAAGATGAAGGTCACCAGTAACTCCCCCGTCACTGTTTATCGCTCCAATAGCAACTTTGGTAGCTGGACCAAAGTTGAATCTCAGGTTGACGATGGGGTGGCCAGCTTTGCGGCACAGGAAGGAGGTGTATATGTGGCTGTGTATGAAAACAATGTTGGACTGATTGTTGGTATTGTTATGGCAGTGGTGGCTATAGCTGTCATTGTCTTAGCAACTGTGATCTATTTCAAGAAATACCCAGACAAATGGGCATCAGTCAAAGGCAATTTCAGATTTGCCCAAAGATCAATGCAGAACAAAGTGTAGGGAGAGGTGGCAAAATGAGAGAAAACCTCGTTGAAAGTTTTGAGTAAGACAAAGTAAACTTTGATGCAAGAAATGTGTCTTTCAGCTCCTTTTAGTTTGTTTTTTTTTTTAATGGAGGCATAAAAGTATTGTATGTATGGCATGGCTTTCCACCACACAGTCCAAGCTTTCTTAGGCCACAAAACATTAATGTCTAGTTTCTCAGAAACTTTTGAACTAAAGGGAGGTTTTTTTTTCTTTTTCTTTTTCTTTTTTTTAACGTTTACATTGAATTTTTCACGTTTTCTCAATATACAAAATTTTACAGGACAAGTTAAGCAGCATTAATAAGGAAAACATCAGAAAAAAAGGTTTATTAGGGAGGTCCCTGTTGAGCAGCCTGTCAAATTCCTCCCAGCTAAAAAAAAAAAGTCAACCTCAACTAAGTTGCTACTTCTATAAGGAAGCCATTCTGATCTTCTCCCTACGGTGACCACTTGAGGCAAAAAAAGAAAATAAATAAACAAAAAAAAATTGTTTCATTTCTCAGGCGTGGTCACCAATGAAGGTGGCCGCTGTTTGTGGTTTGACTGGTAGCCATAGTATTCCTCCCATAGCTAGCCATATGATAATACTGGCATCCATACTGTGGTTACTGCTGTAAAGACCACTTCTCATTAGAGACCACATATCTTTTTAGACCTCTCTTTTAAGACACAAAAATCTGTTTCTAATATTTAAGACCACTTACAGTACAAGATCACTTTTAAAGGCAGTAAGAATGTTCTTAAATTGCAGGTAATCCTGTTTTTGCATTGTTGATTGCATTACTACAGAAATTTGATATGAGAAGAATGACCTGCCTTTATTACATTTAAATGTCATCATGATGATGCTGACCAAATTATGTTTTTTATATCATGCAAGAAGTATAACTGATAGTAATTGTGGTGAATAGAGACACATTGTCTCTTACTTAAAAACCAATTTACCTCCATTGGTGAATTAATGAAAAATGTCATATTAGGTCCAGTATTGGAGTGAAAAAAAAGGACTGTTATGAGACATGAATTAAGACCACTCATTTTAAAGACTTGACTGCCTGGCAGAGCCTTGCAGTGAACACTTTTTTTACTTGTGCTGTCTAAATTCACTCTCCTGGTACCATCATGTAGAATTTTATTTTATATTTCCTGTTAAAGTGACACGTTGCCTTGGCTTTTACATACTTGTACTGTAATGTAATTCTTCTGAAATGACACTGAAGATATATATATATATGTATTTCCAAAATTATAATTTTAAAAGCTGTTGGTGAAATAAGTTTTATTTTCAAATTATTTTCACAGTGTCATCTGAGAATAAAATTACAAAGTGAGTAACTGTGCCAGATTATAGATGTATGTGGAATCAACATCTAAAGTAAGCTAACATGCCAGCAGTTCTATTAAAATAGAATTGTTTACAGCTATATAGAGCAGGTAAGTGTCCAGACACGTGCATTGTCTTAAGATTGTGAAAAGCCACTCCATAGGTTCCAAGAAAAATGCTCATGGTTAGATTATTTCCAGCATTTAGCATTTAAATTTCAGGGAAGTTACATTTACTGTCTATCTGTGAGACTATCACGATTCTATCAAGGATGGTTTGAACTACTGATGAAGTGCAAGAGCATGAATCTTTGTAAAAAGTTTATATTTCATGCATTTTCTCTTAAATTGATTGAAGACTGAGTCAACCGCTTTCTTTGGCATAGATTGGACAGTAAGCACCAAACCAATGCCAATGGAAGTGGTTGCCCAGGGCAGGTTACCTTGATTGGTCTCCTCTATATTTTCACTCCAATTGTTTTTCAGCACTGTCGAAATTAGTTAAAAGCACACCATGTCTAAATTTTTTTTTTCTTTTGAAGCCAAAAAGACAATAAATGTGCATATAGAATTACTTGTTGGTCAGGGGAAAGGTAGTATAGAGCCATCTACCTACTTGGTAATTCCAGTTAGTATCAGATAAGAGCACCCTAACATAGTTTTCTGTGTACAGTTAAACTTGTACATATTTTTTTGAGAATCTGAGGTAGTATTTTGTGTCATTGTGTGGTGATTTTCCAGCTGTGTCTGTCGTAACTTACTGAGTTGTTATTTGACATAATTTAGAGGAAAGGTTGGGTGTACAATCATTGCAGGTTCAATGATTAACTTGATAATTTGCTCCTTACATTCACTGATGGTTGACTTGAAATATTCGGCTCACTGTCAAGCTGAGCATACAGGCACAGTCAAGTGACGAAATACAGTTAATGGATATTAGAAATAGACAGTTTAAAAAAAAGACTGGGCCATAGAATTAAACTTCTTTCCATGAGATGAAATCTGCATACAGTGTCAAAATGGATTAGGTTTATTGAGTGAGAAAAAAAAAACTCTTCATGCTTTTTCTCCCCTGGAAACAGAAGAGTTCTAGTGTGTCAGCACTGCCAATTACATTGCACAGGTTTACATGAAATACTTCCTTGGATTCTTCAGATACCAATGACTCGCTTATTTTGTACTGAAATGTTAAATTTCAGCTCAGTGGTTTTTGCATTTGCTCGGCAAGATATTGCCCTATAATGCAAAAACCAAGAACTTCATATGGGGCATGTTGGTACTTGTACCAAAGCTCTTTTTCTGAGTGTCAATATGTAATTCCTGTCAAGTCAATTCACTATTGCGGCACAGCTGGTCACCAGCAAATTTAGGTTGTCAGAGGTCATTCAGTACCGGAAGTGTCCTTTCTTCATTCAACTTGTTTTGTTATCCTGGCAACCAGAATTAAACTTGCTGTTACTTTCCTCGACCAGATTCATTTATAAAAAGGTTTTTAAAGTAAAGAAATAAGACAATATAATCTATTTACATTTCATAATAAACACAGTTAAAGGTCATTGTGTCATCCAAAAGAGATCTTTGCATACTTTTCAGTTTCAGTCTGTGCGTTTCTGTGTTAAGTGCAGGGATGTTTGATGTAGTGATCTGTGGTGCTGAGACTTTGCTTTGGCCGCTTTCAGCAAAATATGTTGGAAAATCAGCTGCTGGATTTCCAGTCAAAGGTGGTAGCTAGTCCACCATGCAGTCTTCATGCACACAACTGTAATTTCACTGCTCTATAACAACCTTGTGTTCAAAAGATTACATGCTGCTTTCAAAAGGGATACTGGCCAAAAAAAAAAATTGGTCAAACACTGAAATTTAAATATTTTCCAATACACATTTTATAACTTTTTTTTTTTTTTTTAAATAGAGGTCTGTGTATAAAATGTATAATGTATATACAGACTTTTAGGCTCATGTATACTTGAAGAAATTTTGAAAATAGCATTACGAGTCAATAATTGAAATTCTTGTCAATGATCGCAGCAGTTGAAATTGAGAAACTGATAAGCCTACCATGTTTACAACTGTTGTACAGTATGATGATTGAAGTAACCACACAGTTCATGCTAGTGATACTTTTCACAGCAAATATGATTGTTTCTATTTAAGTACAAAATCTACAGATGATCCGCTGGTCGGATATTTTATGGTAAATAAAGTTATACATTTGTACAATTGAATGTTCCTTTGTGCTTATTTACAATCAAGTCAACATGTATATCCCACATCACACACATTGTAGTTACACCAAAAGACACACAAAAAAGATAGACCAGTGTCATATAACTGTAGTAATATTGCTGAATAACATCACTTTTTTCATTCAATAAAGAGAACTACCAGAATTTCCATTAATTGTTACTTTGTAAACCAACATTTCTCTCATTTGAGATGACCAAAACTTGTGTTTCTTCATTAAACTGACTTTTACCAGTACATGTACACGTATATATTTCCAAAACTTCACGTCACAACATGATTCACTCTTGGGTTCCTAACCTGAATAATTCCTAAATACCTCATAATTACTTCCAACAAATGAAACATTTTTATCAAGACAGAAATTTGCAAGAAATTCCTTTGTTAATGGTGCATCATTTCAAAGCTCAAATACTGTAGTTCTCTGACATGCAAAGTATAGGTTTGAAAAATGTAAAAACTAATAAACAGATGTTTACATAGATGTCTCTCATGTTTACTTCGGGCATTCAGTATGTCTTCTATATATAGTTTATCTCAATAAAATTCTGTGCTTGTGCACCATAAAATGAGACTAGGAAAGCAGATTTGCCTCAAAAGGAAATCTGTGTGCTTTCAAAGCTTAGCTGGATGCTGCTGTATCACTAAAAACTAGGAATTTGATGGGCATGTCTACGTCATTTAACTTGTTCAAGAGTCCATGATAACCATAGATTAAAATTCTATAACTTTCTGTTTTTGATGCATTGGATGAGCCTAGAGCACAAACCTATTAATTAAAGTTTAAATTGCACCTCTGCCTTTAATAATTTTGAAGATGTTCAACATTTAAACTGTTCGTGTGTCCCTAATTTGCATAAATTGAAATTCTACAACTTTCAGTTGTGGTTCATTGGATGCGTCGATAGCAAGAAGCCCTTAATTAAATTTGGAATCTTACCTCTACCTTTAATTGTGTTGAAGACCTTGAACATTTAAAATTTCAAATGTCCCTGATTTGAATATTTTCAACATGTTTACTATTCCAAACCCCCTGCTTAATTTCACAGCTATATCAAAAACTGCAAAATTAGTATTGCTATGGTGTCTGAGAAAAACTACGGACAAAATTGACTGTAAAGAACAAAAGAAAGAAGGAAGAAAAAAAGCACAAAGACATCATGAGAATAGATTGATGACAATGCTGTGTCCAATCATTGCTGACATTAGGATACACTTTGGTAACTCATTCCATCCTAATGACGCTCTTCCCCGCTAGTATCTAAATGTCGTCTGCTAATTGTATTTTACTAATACAGGGATTATTTTTCAAAATTTTGGATGAAACTTGCATGGAAGATCATACCAAATTACATGCGCATGGTCAGCAGGTTTCCTTGGTGCGCTGTGGGCGCATTGCGCCCAGACCGTGCCAAAGGAAAGCTGTTGACTCAATCTTCTTTCAGGGTGGAATGAGATAACTGTGTAGAAAATTACCTTTTCTTTAATATTTCAGTTTCATCAGATATGTTAGACGCCAGCCAATTTCCTGAATGTTTTATTTTTGATACCCATGACAACTGTTGCCTTGTTAAATATTCCACCCTTACTGTAAAAAAAATCTGATGCATTGTGTCTTCATGGGAATAAATTTCATGTCAAACTTGTCACTAAAATTGTCATAAATGTCCAGTTTTTCTTAAAGCCTTGAAACTTGGACTCGATACACTTATGCCATCAGCATGGGACAAAGCTCAGCATCCAAAGCTATTTTCCTGTAATCTGTTTAGAAAGCATGTCAACATAAACTGTAAATTATACGAGAAATAAAATTCCATCTTGGTGTACTTCCTACATGGAGTTGAAACTTTGATTTCATATCTTGTCACTTTTGTACTGTTTTTCTACCTCACATAGGGATGCTTTAACATCTTGAATATACACGGAATGCCATTTCTGTCCAATGATTATTTAAAAGGTTGATTGTGTCTTGCTCTTTTATGGCTTCACTTGAATGAATGAAACAACCGTACACATTAATATTTCTCGTTAAGTAATATCTCACCGTTTCTTTCAAAGTCGAAGAATGTTGATCTTTATACGCAAATTGCAAGTCGGCTGATTTAATTTTATATCTTCCCTTCCTTATCAACAACTATCGTTTCAAAAACATTTTCAGGCAAAGAACAACATGACTCTGACATCTTTTTTTCGTGCTGAAATTATTGTAGAACTGAGTACACCTTTCGGAACATACAGCATTTTGAAATAGACTCATACTGACTACTGAGCGGTGGGTGTATAACATATACAGAAATTACACATAGTATAATATGTAATATATATATATATATATATATATATATATATATATATATATATATATATATATACATACATACATACATACATACATACATATATATATACTTATATATATATATATAAGTTCATTAATTTCCAGATCAACTTTTTCACTTTAAGTAATATCTGAAGGCACCGAATTATACAAATTTTCGTATTTTTCAGGCCTGATTGCCTTTTAACTTCACTCCAAAAAAATATCGATTATCATATTTAAATACTTTTTGCCATTCTTATTTTTATTAGCCTCTCGTTGTTTCTCTTTAATTGTCTTAAAGCATAATGATACCGTCGTTTTGTCATGATCAACGAGTAATGTAGCCTGCTAGTACTACCATTAGCGCTTGGTCTGATTGACCACAGCGGCATGTACACAGCAACATACATATTTTCAATATGAAAATACATAGTTCGACATACAGGGAAAATATTGTTGAAAGCTAGTCGAAGGTTATATCTTGTATGGCCACCCACCCTGAGAATGTCCACGTAACATCTACTTAAAGTGGGTCTTACACGAACAGAGAGTAACAAACAGGTCTAGTGCATTGAGTAATAATACAACAGTAATATAAATAAATCTAATGTTCATGTACAAATACATAAGCGAGATTCAGCACTCCAGCTTGGTGGTCTGTTAGCCTTGAGAGAGCTTGACACAACAATGTTTAAGTAAAATAAAATATAATATAGTTCAGTGAGTCATATAAGCTGCACAGTGTGAGCTAAATAGTCCAACAAAAGCCTAGCAGCCCAATCAGGGCTAACAAAGTTTTATATATAATATGTATGTATGATATGATATGTTGTTTAATACAAATTCGTATTTTTAAAAGTAAGACGCAGTTGCCATGAAGTTGCATATTCACAGACTACATACTAGTCATATCCGCAATATGCATTTTTGCTTGGACGTACTTATCAGACTAAATATAATTATAATATATAACAAGTACTAAGGGGAAAGACCAGACTGTGATCATGAGTCAGTGCCTATCCCGAAATCCGAAATGGACAGAAGGATTCCTGTGAAGCTCCATATGTACAAGTAATCCAATTTTCAAAAAGTACAGTTTGTCAGTAGGCAATATTGTAAAAAATATGAACAGTTGCTTCGAGTGAGTAAGGTAATATGAGAAAGTAAGAATACTGATAAGCTTTTTCTGGAGTACAATAAGGAGTTGCAGTCAGTTGTTGTAAGCTGATCCCCATGCTTCAATACAATAATATGTGTGAGGATGTATCAATATAATTGGCGCAATATATGGAAGAGTACAAAATAAGGCACTCTAAGATACCAATTATTGGGTCCATACTTAGTATTTTTATTTCTTTATATTGTACAAAAATGAAATAGGGCTAATTATTAAAAAGGAAAAAAACTATCAAATAGTGCGCCCAAAACTTCATTTGTGTAACTAGAGTTTTAGGACTTCCACGGATCTGAAGGTTATCGTTAGGAATTTCCTTTTGTGACAGAGTTTTCTGCTGGAAAATCATATATTTGATTTTATATACATTTAATGAAAGCTTGTTAACTTCAAGCCAGTCGCATATTTTATTCAGCTATCCATTTATAAGTTCATGGTTTTGTGCAAATGAATTGAGACTTTTTGCTCTGAGCAGTGGGCATGAAAGGTTTATATTATCTGCAAAGGTGATAATGTTGAAGTTTGAAACCCGTGATATATCGATCATCACATAAAGTAAGTCAGCACCATAAGATTTAGGCCTGTTTACATTAATGTGGTTGAGAAGCTGCAGTAGTTCTCCTTCTGTAACCGGTTCCATGAAGATACTTGCATTAATTCTTGGGCGTAGATAATTAGTCATTACTTTTTCTTTGCTATTAAGCTTCATAACATCAGTCCCCTTTCTGCCTACATTTGTGAAAATTTCATGGAACTCTTTATAATTTCTCCATTATCTGCTTCCTTCGTAGTAGCATTACCTTTAGGGATATGTAGTTCCTTAGGTACGTTGTGTATTTGACTGCTTTTTGTTCATAACCTCATACACAGACTGCCACATTTGTCTTTGGCCGTTTGACTGATTGAACCTCTGTTCAAAATATATTTTTGTGCTTTTTTCAACAAAATTTCTAGCATAGTAACATCATAATTTATTTCGTAAAGTCAGAATTATCAATTTAATCCCTTACGTTTGTACCCCAGTATGTCTCATGACCCTTTTCTTTTAATGTGGTAAGCATGAGTCCGAATTTATGCAAGCATCGATAGTATTGTCATTGTTATGTAGCCTTCTCAACAGACGTGACCGGGAGACTGTGGCAAACTGGACTTCAAAGCCCTGCAAACAGCGCGAAAATGAGAAGAACGATGTATGCGCCATCTTTTGGTCATGCGGATAACTTTTCCTCGAGACTATGCGAGAATTCGCGATAAAGAATTTTATTTGGCGGACATTTTGACAAGTGTGACAGACAAACGAAAGAAGATTCAGGTAGTAAATAGTTAAATAAAGTGATTTTATGTACTGACAAGTATAATAATGCAGACCTTCGGGTAGCTTCAATCGACTTTAATAAATTTAATGTTATATGGCGATGACAGTACCAGGTAGTAAAGAATAATTTCCAAATTTTTGCAAGTTGCAACTTAACTTCTTATCATATATAATATCAAGACTTATGCTTTCAGTTGGGGGGGGGGGGGGGAGAGGGTGACACTCTGGCAGCCAGCAGAGTGGGATTCAGGGATGTTTTGGTAAGTGGCTAACAGTTAAAGTGGAATAGTTGAAGTAAAATGATTTTTAGGGCTTATTAGCTTGCCGTATGTGTCGCACAGTTGAATTGAAAGAGAGTTATCAGGGATATACTTGAGGATCTCCCTTCCCCCCCCCCCCCCCCCCCCCCCCCCCCCCCATTTACTTGGTCTGGATACTGGCAAAAATGGGGCTTTTCTTTTTTTGGGCTGGTTAGATATTATGCCTTTCAGTAGTTGTAAAAAATGTCTTCTGGAAACTGGGAAGACCATGCAGCTGTGAAAGGCTTTCCTGTGTGCACAGTCATAAATTTATCATCGCTTCATCATCATCATTTAGTTGGAGTTTAAGCAAGGATGTGCTCTATGTGGCTCATAATAGAACAATCATCATAATTGTGTTGCAGATGCTATTCCCCAACCTTCAACATGAACTACGGCATTTTGAGATGATGTTGGCATCAAAAGCATCATGTTCTGTATTGATGACAGCTTTGATCTAAGCGAGGAGGTAAAGATCAATAACATGCAATGTAATCATTATATGTGTTCAATAATTTTGTGCAGCAATTTTGTCCGGTCAACATAAATATGTAACTGTGTTTTTTTTTTAAATCCCAATTCTACATGTAACAATCCTTATTTAAGACATTCTGTAATATAACACAATACCCAATTTAAGTTATCTAACAACATAGTAAAGTGTCTTTGCAATAAGTGTATGTAGAGTGACACCTCACTATAATGACATTGAGATATAGGGCATTCACTAAAGGACATAAGCTTTCAGGAACTTAAAGTGAAGTCAAACTCCTTTGCTGTTTGATTCGTTTATGTAACCAGGTGCAGTTGGTATATGCATTTCCCATTTTCAGCTCCCAGTGCTGAAGGTAACTGGTTGAGACCAGGCCACACCATGGTCACAAAACATGCAGATATCTTACTCATTTTGCTAAGAACAGATAGTGGCATTATAAAATGTGGTTTCACTGTAGTACAAGTTCTCTTGCTGTAAGTCAGTTCTAGATGAAGAGAGAATTGTGAAAAACGTAATCAATATTACTATTATTTACATCTGTCAGGACAAGTTTCATATTAGTACTTGAGATGATAGGTTGTACAGTATATATACTGTTGGTGATGCTTAGAATATCATTTGTCAATCAGTGATTTCATGCTTGGCTCTTTCTAAATGGTATGTATGATTGGCATATCCGTGGTACCATGCCTTAGTCTCCTTACCTTTTTTTTTTTTTTGAGTGCTGACTTACAGTTGTGTCATTTTTATCATTACTTTTAATCTTGCCCTGTAGGATTTCCTCCAAGCTGCCTTGGACTTTGAGTGTGCTTCGACCAATATACAAGGGGGGAGCAAGCGGAAATCTTTTGAGTTGGGAAAGAATGAGGATCCAGGTGCCGCAGATGGGAAATATGCAAGGTTGTCAAGCCAGGAGAGTATACCAGGAGAATCTGTGTTAAGAAAAGATCCCCTTGTAACACAGGGGGTACAGGATAATGGTACTGGAATGCCTACATGTCAAAGTGGTAGTTGTGGACAGAATAGGCAACAGTCAGTGGACAAGAAGGGATCTTTCATCACGATCAGCAGTTCAAATAGTACACAGGGAAATGTGAATGTTTCAATGAAGGATAGCCTTGTGTTGCCAAATATACAGACCTGTGAGAACAATGCCGGACAAACTAGAGGCCAGAAAGTGAAGGGTTGTAGTGTAAATACACCTATAAGTGGAATTAGTACAAGCAATGTAGTATTACAAACACCTGAACAAGGCAGTGCCACTAATAATGATACAAACATAGCCACACCAGTTGCATCAAGGCAGAAAGGACAACCTCAAAGTAAAAAGCTTTTTCAACTCAACGCAAGTCAGGATGATATTTGCTCAGATCTTGACTTAAGTCTGGACACATCCACTGAACAACGACCAAATCAAAGTACTATCAAAATAAATTCATGTTCTGAAGAAAACACAAAATTCTCTAGTGAAGCCAAACAGGATTTGGCTTCCAAGCATGAGGTCCACAATGGACTGCAGTTAAAGATACATGTAGGTGTTAAAACAACAGACAGTTATAAGCATTCAGAAAATATTGTTGCGTGGACACGAGGCATCCCAGGCAGAAGCAGTGTTATTGGGGTTGTTGATTCTGGGGATCTTGGCAAGTGTGGCAATAAACATGCTGCAAATATGAAATTTACACAATTCAATACAGCCCCCCCTTCCAGTATGTCGGTGAACTCGGCTAAGAAACAAGACATTTGTCTGCAGGCTCCATTGTCAAAAGAACATAGTAAAACAGGAGTGGCCTCTGCTTTAACAACTTCCAGTATGAGGCCTGTGACAAGTTTACCTGCCAGGGAACAAAGTCAAGGAACAGGTTCAGAGGTAACGAGGCCTGGGAACAGTAGATCAACAGAAGAAGGAAGTTCAAGCAGGGCAACAGGAACAAAAAGGAAAAGGAAGTTCCCAGGTCCAGCTGGAATTTTACCTTGCCTTGGACAGGTATGGTATCGTGTTGCTCAAAATTGGCTGCTGAGCTACTGCTGCTTGTGCCGTTTTCAAAACCCACAAAAGACAAAAATAACGGTACTTGGTATGATTGCTGTAATAACATAGGACAACAAACACACAAGACAGTGGGAGAAAAGGAATCAGTAGTTTATCAGCTTTCAAAAAATGTGTAGTGTGTGACAGTTTTTATGCATATTGATTGTTCTGTGATAGAGTCTTTACAAGCACCCTCAAAATAGCACTGAACCAGACACTCATCCTTAATACAACCAAATGAAATTAAATTTCTTGATGATGGGAAAATTATGCAAAGAGGAAAAAAGGTCTGACATGAGGTAACTTGAAACCGCTTCCTGATTTGCTGATATTTAACTTATATGTGATTCTCAAGTTTCCCTAAGTGAAACTTTAAAAGATAACCTTTTCAAAGCCTGATAATGTATATGAAACCACTCTCTGTCTACTAATTTTTAAGGTATTTTGGTTAAACAATTCCTTGAGCTACTACAGTGTGTACCATTGCAGTTTTGTGTACACACAACACTGTTAATGTGTCAGCTAGCATTATTGCTTCACAACTGAAATGTAGTCAATTTTTGGCCATTAGCAGAGAAAAGGTGTAGGTTTCAGGCAGAATTACTGTGTATGGTATGTACATGTATATTTGTGGATGTTACAAAATAATATGATAGTATGTTTTTGTTCTTCAGCAGTTTCATGGCAGCCCAGCAGGCCCCAGCACTGACAGTCCAGTGTCCAATGCCCTGCCTTCCACCAGCAGATGTGTATGTTCAATGCTTTTACTCAACATACTGTCTACAACATTCATATAATATAATGTTGATTCTAAGCTTGCACTGAATGATGAGATTGGGATCAAGTTAAACTCCTCCTCTACCAAAGGACACCCTGGACAATAGTGGAGACATCCCAGTGATAAGAGCATTCTGGGATACTATCTGATGTTATTTGTTCCTTGTTTAACTTGAATAGCTCTTTGCAATGAATAAAGAGAAATTTTCTTCAGTAATAGGCAAGAGCAAGAACAGAAGGTTCAAAAACTGCCTAAAAGAGGGCAGTGCAGTCAGTGGAGGGTTAGGGTTTTTGTACATGTATTCCCATTACTTTACATTGTAACTTGCAACTTATATTAACTTGAAAACTAATGCACATAGAAACACAAAATTTCAGACAGTAAATCTAGATGCACAACTAAATACCTGACAAAAATCATATAACCACAGCTACATTAGTGACTAGTTTATTTAAGGTTGCTTTAACATACAAACTAATGGGAATATACAGCTCTAGTCCTCCAAATGTTTGTGTATTCAGGGGTGTATTGGAGTGAATACACACCTTAGGACTAATTCTGACCTTTCCTATTATTTTGGGATAGAATACAAAAACCTGTGAATGTTTTTATGTCTGTATCAGTGTTTTCTCCACATTATAAACTGAAAGGTTTCATCTTTTCTTAGCCACCTTTCACCTTTCTACCACATTTGTCCTTTTTCATTAGAAATTAGGTAATTTTAGTAGTATTTATGCAACATTTGGTCAATGCCTGTCCTGGAAGAAGAAATTCTGGGTTGCCATCAGGTTCACCACCTTTCTGCTCTCCAAATTGGGCAAAACCCAGTGAATGCTGACACAAAAGGTGCAATGCCATTTTGTTTAAGTTGATTCACAAATTTCATATTCAAGTTTGTCAGATTTTTGATAAGTAATGTGTGGCTCAAACTCACAGCTTTTGAATTATCTATGATGAAAATTTGTTGAACTTGCTTGATTTTTTCTAAAACACAGATTTAGTAAAAAATTTCATATTCAGGTTTTTGAGATCTTTCATAGTTCTCATGTACACTTAGGTAAAACATGCAGCTTTTAAATTTTCTGTGATGAAAACTTTGGATAACTTATTGTTTTTAATCATGAAAAAGTTCTACAGTGCTATTTGTGTACCCTGTTGTACTGTGTCTATTGGATAGCCACCAGAGGAGCATGAGTTAACTAGCAGTCAGAGCTTTGAGGACCTGTTCAGTGAGGGTCCATGGCGGCAGATGCAAGAAGAGCTGGACCAGCAAGCCAGGTATATACAACAACACTACAGTGTGGCTGCTGTCCTCAGGAAGGTGTGTGTTAAGTTAAAGTACTGTAAATTGGTTTATTTTCACGTGTATAAATTTGCACGGTTTTTGTATTTTTGACATTTCACTGTAGTTTTAATTTCACTGTTTTGGACATAATTCCCATTCAAACAATGTTAAAATACTATTTCATGGTGTTTATATTTTCACGGTTTGTGCCATCAGCAAAATAAACGAAAATAAGAATACAGCGAAATTAAAGCAATTTACAGTAGTCTGAAGAAATCATATACTCATATAATCTTAGCATTATAATCATTAATATCATGTCAGAAATATGATGGCAGGACTCTATGGTTCTGTAACTTGGCACCCTCAAATTAATGCTTGTCTGCAGTGATCCTACCAACCCAGCAAAATCACTGCCTATTGGATATTCATTTTATTTCAATAGATTGTGCTGGTTAATTTTTGGATTTGTTACCCCAAACCCAATTCCTTTCCCCGAAAATGGCCCCACCTATGCAACCCAAAATTTATAAATGATATATTACTGCAAACCGAAAAAAATTTAGGGATGACCTAAATAGTCTTATTTTTTTATGCATGCCCTGGAATAATTGAAACTTAATTTGACTACTTTGACTACAGTGTACAGTGAAAAGTTGTCATAATGACACCATCTGTTCACTTAGAAATGTGTCCAATAACTGAATATGTCAGATAAATGAATCAAACAACAAAGAAAATGAACTTCTGTCATTCAAAACTTGTGTCATTATAATGCATGTGTTTGATTTGTGAGTGTCATTATAATGAGGTTTCACTGTATATTTAAAAGATCAAAACATTAATATTTTGATTTCTCTAATTTTTAGACAATTTTTTGAAACATCATGCAGCTTTTGGTAACCATGTGTAACATCAGTTTATGTGCTGTCTACTGACTGTAATCTTGGACTGTTACTTGTGTAAGAACTACTTGGTTTATGTTTTGCATTGCCTATTGTTGTCATTTGCAGGCAAGTCGGCGCCAGTTGCCACGTGGCAAGATTCCATTGATGTGTGTTTTGCTTGAATCAATGAACTTATTGAGTGCTGATGCCAGTGTTAGCCTGCGTGATCCTACTGGTATGTAGATGACATCCTAGGTCAGTTTACCTGGTGCCACTGGTATGTAGATGAAATTCTAGGTCAGTTTACCTGGTGTTACTGGTATGTAGATGACATTCTAGGTCAGAATGCCTGATGCCACTGGTATGTAGAAGACATTCTAGGTCAGTTTACATTGTGCTCGTGGTATTTAGATGACATTGTGGGTCAGTTTACCTGGTGCTACTGGTATGTAAATTCATTTTAGATTAGTTTATCTGGTGAATTGATATTGCTGCAAGTGTACTTCCGTTAGGCATTTTGTTCTTGAAATGCCAAGTTAGCATTTGATAAAGATACTTTTGACAGCTTAGGTCACCCTTTAGAAAAAAACATTTTCAGGGGAATTCCCTCACACTTTAGGCCAATGGTATGGCTAAGTGTTTCTGTTCTTTAAAATATAATTATAGAATTATGTCTCCCAACTTCACAGCAGTATAAATTATTAGAAGTCTTTTGAAGTGAAAATAGCTTTGGACTGCAAATTCCAGATGTGGAAAGATGAGCAGGAAAATTGTTTAATGGAACTTGCAAATAAAATCGTTATTCAATGTTCTTACAAAAAATTAAAAACAAATTATATATATATATATATATATATATATATATATATATATATATATATATATATATACACACATATATACAGTGGAACCAGTCTTGAGAGACCGCAAAGCTTTTTAAGACCACTCTCTCAGAACACTGCTATCTTTTCCATGTTATTATACCTCTGATGAAAGACCACCTGTTTTGAAAGACCACATTTTCACCTGGCCTAAGGGGGCGGTCTCTCAAGACAGGGACCACTGTATGTATATATATATGGACTGACTTCAGCTTCCCAGTGGAGTGCCTCAGAGTTTCAGATACATATAATGCCATACTGCATGGTAAAATATGTTTTGCACAGAATGGTGCTATGTGAAATCCAGGTGTAATTTACTTTCTTATAAGCCATGTAATGCAGAGATAATGCTGTACCAGAATTAGCATCACCATTCAGATACCATCAGCAATTTAGTACCATCCTGACTTATTGATGTAACATTTATACAATAATGGAAATATTCTTCTTGCAACACATGGCACATGGTGTCTGATGTATCAAAGTGGTAAATATGGGGCTTCTGAGAGCACGCTTGGAAATTATAGCTGTAACTTGTTTGGCCAAAGGTATATTAAAACTCTTAAGTTAAGTGGTGTTGATGGCAGCCAAAAGCATGAGCAATATTTTTGAAATTATGCCTTTACAAGGCAGTTTCTGATATGACATGGAGGGTACCATGGCTCCCACTGAAATAGCTTTGCCATTACTTCTATGTTAAAAGTCCCTCTGTTGTAAGGTGGTTTTGCTAATATGGTATACCCTGTGGACCCTAACACCAGCGTTATAAAGAGGGAGCACTTTATATCAAAAGTTGAACAAACTCTAAGAAAAAATGCTCACCCAATTCAGATGAAAAAAAATTTGTTGGCCACATCACTCTTTTTTAAGCCATTGGTGGTTTGGCTAATGGGTAACCTCAACTCAATGTTTCCACTGGGTTTGGGGTTAAGCCTACCAAATGGCATGCTCCCCTCAGTACTGCCTCTATTTGATTATGTACAATGACCTAATTGTATCTTTGTAGGAGAAATAAAAGGGACCCTCCACAGGCAACTGCTTAAGGAATATGCCTCACAGTTACAGCCAGGCACTGCTCTACTGCTCAGACAGGTCAGGCATGTATTACAGTAGTCCCTGTCACGAGAGACCCCTGTCGTGAGAAACCACCCTCTCATGAGAGACCGCTTTTCAGATTCCCAAGTTCTATACTTCCCATGTTAATTCACCTGTCATGAAAGACTACCTGTCTCATAAGACCACTTTTGTGTTGCTGTAGGGGTGGTCTCTGGTGACAGGGACCACTGTACTGTCAGTCAGTCTGAATTCAGCCGATCTTGGATGTGAATATGACAGTCATTAGTGTGTGGTTACTGTTGACATTTAGCACGCAAATACAGTAGAATCTTCAAATAAGACCACCAATTTACACCACCACCCCCTTAAAACTTTAACTCTCTTATCCTTGAGCTTGCCAAAATTGGCTGGTAGCCAAATGTCCTCTGCTTCAATGTTTTTGACTAATTTCTACAGATATTAAAGAAAAAACTAAATTGAATTAAAACTGCAGATAAAACATGTCAAGATAATAGGGCTCAGGTCAACAGCTTACATTGGTGTGGGCTGGGATATAAGTGCCCACCCCACCACATGAAAGCTATTGACTCAGTCTTAATTCAAGGGAAAGAGTTGGAATTATATCCTATTAAGATCACTCCCCTATTTAGACCACATGTTTTCACTAGCTTAGGTGGTCTTCATACTGAGATTCCATTGCACATGTGGAATATTGTTTAAGACTTGACATCTTATTCTGGTAGGACTACATTTTAAGTACCATTCAAACATTTTTAGCTAAGCTGAGCTTATAGGATGGTCCTTCATCCACCCTTACACGTACTCTTAACAAGAAGGATGAGATCAAGAAACATTGGAAGGAAATTTACCCAAAAGAACTCATTCTGAATAAAAAGAAAATGATAGTGACAATAAGGCAACTTTTCTTAATCTTGAAATAGAGATTTACAACAAACAGTATGTGACAAAGATTTTTGACAAACGAGAACAATTCAAATTTGACAGAGTTTCATATCCTGATATTACTGGAAACATTCCAGAGAACCTAGCCTATGGTGTGGTCATTGGACAGGTTTCATGTATTAGCAGAAACACATCACAGATCTTCACCAAATTTGGTGGGATTGTTGGGGAGGTCAAAGTCTAAGTTGGTAATGATACTAGTGGCGTCACCTATAATTTGATGGAAATTATGAGCCAAAATGTGTTTTAAGATATAAAATTCCATATTTAGAAAAGTGATTGGATAAGACTTGCCAAATTTATATGATATATAAACCATGGCCAAAGGTAGAAAGTTGTTTAATTTCAGTGAACTTGACATATTTTTGTGAGTTCACCATGCCTGTAAAGTTGAAAAAGTGATTTTGTAATGGAAATTATGAGCCAAAATGTGTTTTGATATAAAATTCCGTGCCTCAAAAAGTAATTAGATTAGACGTGCCAAATTTATATGATATATATAGACAATGTCCAAAGCTAGAATCGTATGTAATATCGGTGACCTTGACCTACTTTGTGAGGTCATCATGCCTGTAAAGTTGAAAGAGGTGATTTTGTAATGGCAGGGTGTAGCATGGACTTCACTGGCAATGTCAGCACAGCACCAAGCAGGCCTATGGGCCTCTTGTTTTACATAAGTTGGGTGTCCTTGATCTTCTGTCCCAAGGTCACTTAGGACATAAAGTTAAGGACTCACCCATTGTTGTCTTGGCACATGCAACAATATTGATCACAGGAGTTGCACAAATAAGCTATGATTACATGTGGATCAAGGTGCCATCTGGTGGACTATTTTTTACGTTAAGCTTTATATGTTCAGAAGCCACGTGAGGACTCACAACTTTGAGATGAACAGGTGCAATATAGCCAGGATGCCAGCATGGACCTTTTGTTATGAATTTTGGTGTGTCATTACTATTTTTGACTTCTTCTCCAGAACATTCACTCAGATTAAGCTGAAATTGGTGGATATGTTCTTTGTGGAAAGGTGAAACAAAAAGATTCACAAGGTGGCAATGCTGTTGATTCCTGATTTTTCACAATTTTTTCAATTTGGGTACTTACCGGCAAATGCACCTTCCCTATTGCTTACTATGTAAGTCAATGGACATTCTAATGCTAAGTCACAGATTTGACTTCTTCTACGAAACCTTCAGTCAGATTGACTTTAAACTTGGTGACAATGTACATTGGGTGAGTCTCTTGCAAATTTGTTCAAATGCTCCATTGATTTTTTGATTTTTAGCTCAGCTGACTTGTCAGTCAGCTGAGCTTATGTTATGACGAGCCATCCCTCATCTACAATTCACATTTTCGACTTCTTCTCCAAAATCTTCATCCAGATTCACTTCAAACTTGGTGGGGATGTGCCTTGGGAGGGTTTCCATCAAGTTTGTTCAAATGGTCACACCCTAGTGATGTTTTGGATTAGTTATGAATTTTTTGGTTCATTTTTGGGGCAAATCTTAGAAAATCTTCTTCTTCAAAGCCGCTCGCCCAATTGCTTTGATATCGCACAGGGACACTCCCTGGGACCCCTAGTTCTGAATTAGTTCACCTGGTGACTGCAATTTTTTTTCATTTTTTTAATGAATTTTTGTGTGTTTTTTGCTATTTTCGACTTCTCCAGAACTGTCACGCAGATTAAGCTGAAACTTGGATATTTTCCTTGTGGAAGGTCCAACAAAGTTGTTCACTAGGTGGCACTGCTGTGGATACCTGATTTGTAATTATTTTTTCAATACAGGTACTTATTGGTCAATTCAGCTTTCCTATTGATTACTCTGCAAGTCAATATGCATTCTAATGCAAATTTACATTTTTGACTTCTCTCCAGAACCATCATCCACATTGATTTCAAACTTGGTGGCAATGTACCTTGGATGGGTTTCTAGCAGTTTTTTCCACATGGTAAACCTCCAGTGATTTTTGGATTTTTAATGATTTTTTGGTGGGGTCTTTTTTTTTTTTTTTGACAAATCTTACAAAATCTTCTCCACAACCGCTCACCCAATTTGCTTTGATATTACATAAGAACACTCCTAGGGACTCATAGTTCTTAATTTGTTCACCAGGTGGTGCTGCAATTTTTTCAATTTTGTTATGAATTTGTGTGTGTTTTCGTTGCTTATCACTTCTCCAGAACAGTCTCTCAGATTAAGTCGAAACTTTGTGGATATGTTCCTTGTGAAGGGGTCAAGCAAAGATGTTCACTAGGTAGCACTGCTGTGGATTCCTGATTTTTAATGATTTTTTTTTTTTTTTTCAATTCGGATTCTTATCGGTAAATGCACTTTTTCTATGGCTTACTATGTACTATGCAAGTCAATGGGCATTCTAATGCATATTGATATTTTGGACTTCTCTGTAGAAACTGTACGTCAGATTTACTGTAAATTTGGTGGCAATGTACCTTGGGTGGATCTCTACCAAGTTTGTACAAATGGTCAATTTTTATGATTTTTTGAAAAAAATCTTTTTAAAAAGTTTTTGATAGGAAAGTGTAAGATGGGAATTTCCTGTAATGGTTATAACTGAAATGCTTTTTGGCCAGATTTGTATCAAACTTGGTAGGGATGGACCTTTTATAAGTGTCTACCTAATTTGCGCAAACGGTCATGCTCCAGTGATGTTTGGAACTTGACCTCATACCCAAGGTCACAGGACAACTGACACGGAATTTACTGTTCACTTGATAACTTGAGATTTGTTTTGAGTTATGACCTAGATGTTGCACATATTAATATTTCTCAGTGAAAGATATGCTTAGACAGTACATGAGTGACCTTGACCTCATTGCTGGGGTCACAGTGCCATATACATGAATTTTACTCTTCACTATAACTTGAGAACTACTTGAACTGGGACCTTGATGTTGCACATTTTAGTGTTCTTCTAAAAAGGTCAGACTTACTCTGTACATGGGTGACCTTGATCCTATCCCAAGTTCACAGAACTGCCAGTGTGATGAATGTCTAGGTCAGCTAAGCATGGGCTGTTCACACAGCCCTCTTGTTTATGAATTTCTTTGTTCTTTTTTGGGGCAAATCTTTAAAAAATTGCAAGGGTATATGTACATGTTAGCTGAGTACAGGAATATCACAGTCCTCTTGTTTTTATCAAATTCACCAATATGAAGATTTTGAACAAAAATAATTGCAGATCTGTCATTTATATTTAATGTACATATCTAGTAACTTGACATGCTACCACCCATACTCCCTGACACACTGGCTAATGATCACAATAGGGAATTCGGTTTTCTTTCCACTTGCAGGTGGGTGTGTTTAGTCCTTCAAATAGAAACCACTATCTGAACATCACCCCAAACAATCTAGTTTGGTTGTATAGCAGGAATACAGAGGGTGAGGTGAGCTGCAGCAAGCTAAGCCAACTGGCTGCACAGGATTTGATGGTGCCTAGCCCTACGCAGTGCACAACCACACCCAGCAGGGAACCCTCCCTGGTATTGAGAACGGGGACAGGCGCACCACCTGGTGGTTTTAGAGGACAAAACCTGTCTGGCATGGGTAATCATACAAGGAATATGGGCTCTGGCTTTCAGGGAAATCAGCTGCAGACTCCTAGTGCTACATTCAGGACCCCAGGTGTTGGACACAGCTCTGCTACAGGCTGGCCACGGAATCACCCCAGTGGAACTCACCAGATGAGGACTGCAGTTAGACCCCAAGGTCAATCCAGTGGCTGGACTGGATCATCAGCCCAGACCCCTAGCTCTGCAGTAAGGACCCCACTTCAACCTGGTCATACAAACACTCCTGGAACTAGGGTATCACAGGCACAAAGGCCTCATGGTGGCAGCATGGGGAGTTGTGCAAGATCCCCAATAGTACATGGCAGCACTGGTACTGGTACACCAGCACAGGTCCAGTCTAATGTTAACAGGAATCCAGGTCCTGTCAGTAGCAGCAGTGTAGCTTCAGGGCTACGTGGCCAAGGTACCCACTGCCAAAGCCCACAGTTCCGACACACTGGGAATTGTGAAAGTGTTTTCAGGACTCCATCATTAAAATTGACTCCTTATGATAATAGTAAGACTGGGACACTGCAGCAAAGACACACTGGTGCTTCTGGTGGAATTAAAACACCACAGCCCAAGGAACAGGGTTTTCTGGGTAATAAAAACAATGCAGGTCACAGACCTCCATCAAACTTAACACCAGCCCCCAGGTCAGAAACATATGTCCAAAACTCAATACAACCACAACAGCTTCGAGCACCTGCCACCAGTCAGACAGGCCAGCCAGCATCCACCTCGGCCA
This sequence comes from Hermodice carunculata, assembly GCA_964020975.1. Lineage (NCBI taxonomy): Eukaryota > Metazoa > Annelida > Polychaeta > Eunicida > Amphinomidae > Hermodice > Hermodice carunculata. The sequence goes on along the minus strand of OZ026622.1, from coordinate 56,754,895 downwards.
GCATGTGTCCTGGCAAAAAATTCACTTTCAGGAAACAAGGGAGCCAAACTGTCAGTGGTCCCAGTTCCAAGCAGTCATTGACAGGGGGCAGCACCAGCACTGGCCCTGTTCCACTGTCGGGCAGTGCAGGGACAGCTGCAACTGCAGGACAGAAAAACACTGGATTTACAGAAGACTTCTGGCAGGACCATGATGATGGTAAGTTTTAAGCATTGTTCCAAAGCTTCTTTTCCTGTACATGTAAGATTTTTAGTATGTCGTAAAGTATGCAATCATCATAATACCTATATGGGAGGGACACCACTCAAACACCAACAATGAGACAATATACCTGCTCTGGTGGCTGAATCATACACCTGCTTAACACACATGCATCAACACCACCACCACCACCACACACACACACACACACAGCCAAAACCAGCTGGAGTGAAAAAAAGATCTGTTTCAGTGGTTTTAATAATTTCAGTGTCGATAAAAAAAAGAAAGAATTGTTGACAAGCCCTGTCACAATAGCATCTATAGCCAAAGGAAAACTGAACAGAGTCTTAATTCAGTGAACAGTATTTAATTGGGAACATGCAGACCCCATTAGTAAGAGCCATTTTTCTGTGATATTTTCACGGTCACAAGATGAAGTGCTACAAAATATACATTTTCTGAAAGCTACCAAGCTTTATTTTCAATGTATTAACTCATTCCATACTATGGTCACAGGCCTTGGTCAGTTGTTCTGGCACTGCCTGGCAAGTCATGCTGCAGCTGCCCTTGCGGCAGTTGCAGCATAATTTGCCAGGCAGTGCCAGAACCACTGACTTAAGACTATAGGCTTGTTGGCACTTGAACGAAAGCTTTTCATGAAGAATGTAAATCTGCAATTGTCGTCTTAAATCTAGGTAAATATATGGAAAAATCAGGGACAGGTATGGAATGAGTTGATGCACTGTTCAACCAGGTGACAATGTATACACAACTGGTCGATAAGTGAACATCTCAATTTCATTTGAATCAACTCATTTAAAAATGTTCACAATTAAAATATGTGCAAGAGTCTAGGACAAAGAACACAAGACAAACAAGATATGTTTGTAAAACATAGATGCCCCCCTCCCTCATTACCCTTGCCCTCGCTACCCTTGCCCTCACTACCCTATTGATAGTGGTAGAAGGGGCACTCGTGACCTTACAAAATTAGTGATCATACATCAATGTCACATATCTTTATACTTTAACGTAGCCCTTAAAAAACAACTAAAAACCTGGGCAATATAAAAGTTATAGCTGAAAAATTAGTCATCATTTAGAAACCATATTCAGCAAAGTAGCTTTATGACCTTGGAAATTATGGCAAGGTCACTCATTTTCACTTGACCTTCCTCAGTTATTGTGCAAAAAACAAAAAAGGAAGTCTACTGTCTGTGTGTGACCCTCAAAACTGGGTCAAGGTCACCCATCTACAAACTCAAACTAGCCCTTATAGGCAACCATAAAGCTGTGCAATATAAAAGTGCTACCTCTAAAATGCAAGTTATCATGCAGAAACAGTATTCAACCAAATGGCTCTGTGACCTTTGAAATTAGGTCAAGGTCACCCATCTTCAAACTTGACCTAGACCTGAATAGGGACAATTATCCAGTGGAATATAAAAGTCCTAGTTTAAAAACCTCTTCAGTTATCATGTGGAAACCAAAGTTAACTCAGGTACCAACGTGACCTTGGAATTAAATCAAGGTCACCAATTTTTAAGCTTCTTCTAGCCCTTGGCAAGAACTATAGAGCTGTAAAGTATCCCAGTCCTAACTTTAAAACTTCTTGCGTTATTGTGCAGAAACCACAGGAAGCATGAAACCATATTCAGTAAAGTGGCTCTGTGACCTTTAAAATGAGGTCAAGGTTATCAATCTTCAAACTTCGCCTAGCCCCAAATATGGACTATTATCCTGTGCAATATAAAAGTCCTAGCTTAAAAACCTCTTCAGTTATTGTGCGGAAACCAAAGTTAACTCAGGTACCACTGTGACCTTGGAAATTAGGTCAAGGTCACCGATCTTCAAATTTTGCCTAGCTTTTGATTAGAATGATACACCTGTACAGTATCAAAGTCCTAGCTCAAAAACTTCTTGAGTTATTATGTGGAAACCACAGGAATTCTACAATCTCTCTGTGACCCTGAAAACTGGGTCAAGGTCACCCATCTTCAAAATCAATCTAGCCCTTACAGAGAACCATAAAGCTATGCAATATAAAAGTTCTAGCTCCAAGGTATAAGTTATCATGCAGAAAGCATGAAACCATATTCAGTAAAGTGGCTCTGTGACCTTTAAAATGAGGTCAAGGTCATCAATCTTCGAACTTCGCCTAGTCCCAAATATGGACTATAATCCTGTGCAATATAAAAGTCCTAGCGTCAAAACCTCTTCAGTTATTGTGCGGAAACCAAAGTTAAGTCAGGTACCACTGTGACCTTGGAAATTAGGTCGAGGTCATCCATCTTCGATCTTTGCCTAGCTTTTGACTAGAATAATACACCTATACAGTATCAAAGTCCTAGCTCAAAAACTTCTTGAGTTATTGTGCGGAAGCCACAGTCTACCGACCGACAGACCGACAGACTGACCGACATGTGCAACGCTATATGCCCCACCTTCTTCGAAGGGGGGCATAATTAGCATGTCACATTTTCAAAAACTAGCCCCATCTTGTCACCAGAATGTGTCAAAGGTAACTTTTGCCCTTTAAATATCATTGTTTCAACTTCAATTAATCTGTGTGTGATGGAAATACCAACACCAAAAGACAGATGTTTCATAAGGTAAAGTATATTGGTCACTTTGCCACAAGTTTGATGCCAAAATAAATGAAATGTTAATACAACATTTGTAAAATTCATGGAGATCACCTTTATGGGTCTGTCCACCCATCCATCCATCTACCATATTTTTGTGAACGAGATATCTTAAGATTTACTGGTCACAAAAAACTCAAAGTTATCTCATTTGTACTTGTACCTTGACACAGTTTCTTCACCTGATTACATTTTGATGACCTTGACATCATTTTCAAGGTCACAGGAGCCATGCATGTGCAAAAGTGAACCCATCAGTCACTGCTAAAGCATTGAGATGCCTCTACTTCCAAAGGATGTTGCCATGCCATACTAGTCTTTGCTTTTGACCATACCGAAATTACATGAGTGGAACACAGTAAAATCTCTAAATTAAGACTTCTTCAGGAAGGAGACCAGTATATATTAAGACCACTAAATTACAGTATTGTTTTTGTTTATTTGCAACTAAATAACACCTTTATAAAGACTACATTTGTCAGTGCTGTAGGTGGTCTGAACAAGGAGATGCTACTGTACTGGCTATTTTATATCATTCCACATGCCACTGTACTGGCTATTTTATATCATCCCATATGCCACAGTACTGGCTTGGCTATTTCATATCCCATACTGTACTAGGTATTTCATATCCCATATACCACAGTACTGGCTATATTTCATATCCCAATGCCACTGTACTGGCTATTTGATATCATCCCATTTGCCAGTCAAAGTGGTGTGACATGTAAGATGACAGAGGAACTGGGGCAGGGGCTCCTGATAGTGTGGTCACAAAGGGTGCTCAGGTGACCTCTGTAGCAATTACATCTGTGCTATAGAAGCTGTGAGTATGATTGTAATGATGCAACAAAACTTGGGAGAAGATGGGAAGTGGTTGGTGTTGGACTTCTTTCATTCAACCAAATCACCAACTTTCCTTGGAGTGAGTTGGGCACAAAGTGGCCAACCCAATGCAAGGAAAGCTGGTGAGTCAGTCTTTGTTCAAGCAGGAAAAGTTACTCATGTTACTCTCTGCTGTTAGCAAAAGACAGTTGATAAATCCAGATAATGTCCATGAACATTGCCATTTCAAAATTTTTTTTTGTATCTTTACAAAAGGTACAATGTGTATTTATAAGAAAAAATATGTTAGTTGAAGCCAGTGCTTCAGTTCAGCTTACCACGTTAACTGAATGATCAGTATGAAAAGCATGTGAAGGTGAATATATATGATCATTGTGTACACTTATATCTTGCAGTTCCTGAAAAGAAAAACAAGTAAATTCTTTTTGCATCGATTAGATCATGTAATATTTGTCCATGTATAATAGCATTTTCACATAGGCCATCGTAGGTTTCACTTTTGGATGGAGCCTAGAAGCTCGTAAGTGTTCAAAACTGAATGTTTTGTTATGAATTCCATATACTTGACTTAATTCACAGAGTTGCAGACTTGGCATCTGCTTCCCTGAATAGCTGGCTTTCTGCACTTTGAATTTTAGAATTAGATCATTAGAAGAATCAGACAGGGAAAGAAGTGAAGATGCAGAACTCAACAAACAAATACTGTAGAACTTTCTAGGAATTTTTCGCATGTGGTTAATTTCACACAAACTTGTTTTTCCATAAATTAGAAAATATTTGCATATTTTAATTTTTAATGCCTGATAAATTTTAAGAATCAACTGTGCCAAAGCAGGCCTTGCAGTTGTTACTGCAGCATACCATAATCTTGTACTTGCAGATCAACTGGATGACCTGCTGACAGGACTTGAAGAGGAAATGTTGGCAGATTTCTGATCATCAGTGAAAATTAAAGAAGAATCTAATTTCTTGCTCACAGATAAAAGACAACTATGTGCACAGACTTACATCACAACAGGACTTGGTGCTATGGTGTTTGCAAGTTACTGGACAGTCATATAATATTGCTAATTTTATCTGGACCCAGATAAAACATATTCCAGTAGTTATTTCATAAGTAAATTATGGAAAAAAATGAAATCTGACTTATGGCTGGTCCTTTAATTTTGTGAGCCTGAAGAAGACTAAATGTATGGTGTTTTGATAACGAAACACCATCTTAGCATTCCCTGTATCTGCATGAACATAGTTTAGTGATAGGTTACTGTATGAGTGATCAAGATATACTCAGTGAATTGAAACATTGCTTGAGTCATTAGGTTTGTAGATTGAAGCAAAAACACAGAGTTGATAAATTCAGTGACCTCACGGTTTGCAAGTTCATGTAATGTGATGTAAACTAGGCGAATTTGTTTGTTGACATGATCTTCATGCTGCAACATTATACATGGACATGATAGCTGACTTCCACAATTTAAGAGTGAAAACTTATCTATTGTCAATTCAAGAGCAAAGAATCTGCAATATTTTTAAGCAGACCGAGTTACTAATTGAGTAACATCATACAGTGTGAAGACACTTCTTGAAGACTGAGAGTTTGCCATAATTTTTCAAACTTATCTTATTTTTTTTCATCAGCTCAGCAAAGTGAAAGTTGCAGTGTTCATGCAGTCCCTTATGTCCAGTGGTCCAGCCATCTACAGGTCCTTTGATCATCAAACAATAATTGCTTGTTTGATAGCATCTGCTTTATATAGTCAAGAATTTTATGGATACATTGTATTTATGGAAGGCTATGTCAAGTTTTGTAGTGCTGGCACCACCTACAGGGCTAGGAAATATGTAGGTCAAAATGTGAGAAAAGAGAACAGTGCAAGGTCTGTTAATTTTCTATAGATCCTTTTGAAATTTCATGTGAATGCAAGAGAGGCAAAAATATGCAAGCAATGTGATATTGGTGGTGTCACCTACTGTCTGCTGGAAAATAGGAACCAACATTTGTTGAAACTCGTGTTTATCATTGTATATAGAAATAATGAAGCTAATGTTATCAAATTTATAGGAAATATGTCACACCTAACAGTTGAATGCTGCATAATAGAGGGGACTCATGTAAGCAAGGTCACTGAGGTCATAAAACTCATGGAACCAGTTTTCTTGGGATATTCCTCTTACATTTAATTCTGGACAAACAAGTGCATGCATATAATATTGGTACATAATGAAGACAAAATGCTCTGATAAATAAAGTACTGGTGGTGCCACCTGTAGCATTTCAGAACTTACGTCCATGAGAAAATTTTTCTCAAACATAAGTAACCTTGAATCACAGGTTCATCACTTTAACTATTTATTTATGTTCACCTGAACCATAGTTTCATTGACATTGGATATATGGTACACTAGAGACAAGCATCGAAATGCAGAAATGATTGAAGGTAGGCATTTTCAATTTATAGGCATTACATATCATGTTTGGGATAAAAGGTCTTGTAGCATTGGATGACTTTGAGCCACTTTAACTGAGGCAATAAGATGGAGGAAGGGATTTCATTTCGATGGACATCACTTATCTAAGTGTGAACACCTATGCATATTACATTACAGGCATTTTGTAAGAAGAAGCATCCTTGACGTAAATTACATGAAATACAGTGTCTGAGAATAAATTTCAGTAGTAGCATCAAATTTATACCAATTGTACCTTAGAGAAAGGGTCACATTTTGTTGAAATATGAATAACCTTGACATACGGTCATGGAACACCTAGTACATGCAATAGATAATGGAGCCACATTGAAATCCAGAAATAAATAATGTAATATGCATTAGGCTTTTTTTTAAAAGAATAATGAAGCTAACATATCTTGGATTTAAATATAACATAACTTGGATGATGAGAGCAGAGCATTAGGCCTATGGGCCTGTTGTTTTTGTTTGTTTGTTTTTTGTTTTTTTTTTAATTTTTTTTTAGTACCGACCGTATGCATTTTGTTTTTTCTATTGGTCCTTTCATCTTGTCAATGTTTTTTACCATGATATTTCAACAGTGCCAGCACAGATTGTGCTTAAATTTCATGAACAGGTACCTTGTGAGGCTATTACAGATGAACTGATTATATTTCTGCATCCCTGTAACCTGTTTTTCTGCTACTGTGGCCTATTTGGTGATGATCATACATCCAGTTTCCGAGTATTTGGTCAAGGTGTACTTGGCTCTCAAGAGTGGCTTTGTATCACAATAAACCCACCATGAAGTGGAATACTTGATATTTCTTTCATTGTGTGTAACTTACAGTACGGCTTGAAAGTCTTGCACCGGTTGTGAAGTGGTCCCAGTGGCCCACATGAGTACTCTCCAGGAGTTACCTTTGCCAGAGGGACTCTCATTTGGTAAATCTCTTGGAAAATTCCATTTTAATTACACTATACTGTTGGTATTACCAACCTGTGGGCTACATCTGGGTTTGCTGCAAGATTTTATGTAATGACAAGTTGGTGTTGGTAATAGTGGGTGGCGTCACTAGTGGGTATGGTGCAAGACTTTCTGGTGGTACTGTGCTTTTTTCAGGTCATGACTTTCTTACATGAGAACTTGATTTACTCACTACTCAAAAAATTTTGATCTCATTTTAATGGAATTTAACTTGACACTTAGCTTATGGAAAGAGACATTTCCCTTCACCACAGTGTGGAAGCAGTATATCATTAAGTGCATGTCTCTTGTTCTTGTGTCCAGTCAATATCTCAAAAATACCAGGTAATCCCCCATGTCTGTGCGTCTTCTTAAATTCTTGTGAGTGATATTTCAAGAACTGGGTGGGGTAGGATCACAAAACTTTGGCAATTGATCACCCTTGTAGGAGGCTATGTTGAGTTTGAAGGACAATGACCAGGACCCGATTTCAAGGTCACTAGGGTCAATTATCTCATAATTTCTAGTGTGTGATATCTCGATCAGCTAGGATCATTAAACTTTTGCAGTTGATCACCGTATTTAGAATCTACAAGTTAACACAATGACCTTGGCCCAATTTTAAGGACAACGGGTCAAATATCTTTTTAATTGTGCATGATATCTCAAGAACAAGATCATCTCTTTTTAATTCTTGTGCACGATATCCTGAGAACCAGATAAACTACTATCACTTAACTTTTACAGTTGATTACCCTTATAAAAGTCTGTGTTGAGTCGGACAGTAATGACTCAATTTGAAGGGCAGCAGGGTTAATTTGTTTGAATTTCTTGTATGCAAAATTGGAAGAAACCTTTACAGTTGATCACTGTGGTTAAAGTCTACGTCAACTTCAAAGGACTATGATCTTGACCTAATTTCAAGGTCTCCTAGATCAATTCTGTCTGAATTTCTTGCACGCAGTATCTCTTGAACTGTGTAAGGTATATCACAAAACTTAAATAACTGATCACCAGTCTTAGAGTCTTTGTTGTGTAACACAGATATTGATTTTAACTCAATCACCAGATTAACTAGAATCACAAAATGTGGCATTTTATCACCCTTCAAGGAGAATATATCAAGCTTTCTTGACCCAATTTTAAGGCCATTCTCTCTAAAATAGTTGCTGCCATATCCCAAGAAATGAAAAGCCTAGTATCATGAACCTAGTTCCACCTTATTATGGCACCAAACCTAAACAGATCTTAGCCAGAAATAATTGCATGCATGATTTAGAGAATCTTGCATGGCTGAGAGTAAGTTACTATTTTTTTTCTCATGAGAGATCATTGTTGGTGGGGAAAATCACTAACATATGGGCGCTACACCTTCACCGCTGCCCATGTGACCCCATCCCCATCTTTGAAAGCAATGGCAAGGCGTCTTCAGAGACCACTGTGCCAAAGCCCATTGTAGCTGGTACAGTAAATGCAGTTACCTCTGTTAGGACCCCCTGTAGGGTTGTTGGATGGTTGCAGGCCTTTGAAGGCCCATGTCACAGACTTGGTGGTACTCCTCGGTGGGGAGGGCTCCAGCATTACAGTAATGCTCGGGAGGGGAGATGAGTCAGCCTCACAGCCTCTCTCTCCCTAGCATTCCACTTCTGGTCGTATGTGGTCGTGGTCTCTTCACAAGAGAGGGAAAAGGAGGCATCACCACTGTTCTTCCTCTCTTTCTCTGGAAGGCATGGTGTGGCATCAGGACAGCTGTTGTGACACTTCTCCTTCTAAGTCTAGGCCTAACTTAGACATCATAGTTCCAGAAGATGGTGCAGGCAGTAATGGAGTTGAACTCTGAGCTGCATGCCCCATCATGGAGGCACCTTCATTAGAGATGGATGCTACAATGTCGGACTCCTCCCGGATGGAAATCGATCAGGTTTTCGATTAGGCTTCTGTTGGGAGGCCACTTCTCGGGTGACCTACCTCATGGTGGTGGGCCCATGTGCTTTGGTGCTAGCACCAGCCCCTGCCAAGGCTGTGGGCCTCTCTGGGATGGCAGCTGCCCTACCTGATCAGGAGGCAGCAAAAGAAGTCACACCTTCAGTTTTTACAGGGCCTAGGCCTATTCGCCTTGTGTGTTCTGGCTGGCCTGTGTCCCCAATCCCTGCTGACGAGCCTCTTTTGGGTGAGTTGCCTATAGAGACACTCCAAGTGTGAGATGAGTTGCAGGCTCAGTATGATTCTGTGCCAGAGGCAACAGTGCACTGCCCCCTGAGGTAACCATTCTGATGGAGCCTCAGATGATCACACAGGTGAGGACTCAGAAGGAGTACCTAGAGGATCTTCCTAGAGGTGATGACAATCTGGAGGATTGTCCCACTGCTGAGGAACTCCTGGACCTCAACAGTTTAGATTTTCCAAGTGAGGATTCTTAAGCAGAAGGGGGCATCAGTTTTCCTGGTTGACTGGAGAGCGGAAGGGCGCCAAGCCTCGGGCCCCTTCTAACCACAGCCAAAGGGGTGAAGTCTTCCCTGAAGTCCAACACTTCGGCTCAGGAGGTGGCAGATCTGGGCGACTGGTCTCCCTCGAAGGCTGGAAAACCAGGCACACTATTCCAGAAAAACGTCACCTTCATGTGGGAGACCCTCCCTGGGGAGGTGGTACAGTGGCTTCCTGCTGCTCAGCTCAAGGCTGTGCCCATCTCAGCTGAGTTTGTGGAGACAGCCCCAAAGTTGGAGATGCCTTTCTTCACCTTCGGTGGAGGGAAGTCCTCCGAGCTTTCCTCTGAACTAGTGGTAGTAGGTTCTGGCAACATGCCGGGTAGTGCGTCATCTGGGGATGGCCTAGCCTGAGGATGTCTGCTTGCTAACCCGAGGTCCCAGTTGGAGCTGTAACAGACTAGCATGTCCTTTTTTAACTTCACTCCTGCAACGGTTGACACTCCCTTGAGGGACCGCAACCTCAAAAGGGCGGAATAGGTCTCCTTGCCCCTCTTATGGGGTGCCAAGTGTAACATCATTGATTTCGTGCACGAAATCGTAATACTTATCGTTTTTGTGGACGGAATCACAACAGGATTCACAAAATTGTAAGAGCAAATTACAAAATCGAAGTCCCACCATGAAATTAAACTACTCTTACGATTTTGTGGACCAAACTGGAAGAAAAAAAAGCAGAAAACTGAAAGTATTTTACAAAATCCAACAAGCTTGTTGAATTCTGTGCATGGAATTGTAATACTTTATCAATTTTGTGCACAAAATCGTTTTATATTGTCAATTTCGTGCACAGAAGTGTAAGCTTTTATCGATTTCGTCTACAAAATTGGGATCTACAGAATTGTTAAATATATCGATTTCGTCCACAACATCGTTAGGTTTATCAATTCTGTCCACAGAATCCTTAAATTTACCAATTTTGTCCACAGAATTGGGTAAGGTTGTGAATTTTGTCCTTAAAATCATAAAAGCTTTCCAATTGTGTACACAAAATCCATTTTTTGATCAAATGTTAGGCACAAAATCGAAAAACATGTCACGTAATCCAGATGTTTTCCAATTTTGTGCACAAAATTGGAAGAACATTTTTACAAAATCCATAGCATACGCGATTTCGTGCACATAATTGTAAGAGTATAGGGGCCCAACAGTTTTGCTCACGGAAGTCTAGAGATAATACAATTCTGTCCACAGAATCGTTAAGTCTTTCATTTTCGTACACAAAATCACAAAAACTACTCCAGTTTTGTCCACAAAATTCTAAAAGACACGGAATTGAAAAACTTGATCGATTACGTCCACGCAATCAGTAAAATGTGACGTTTTGAACCCCAGCCTGCCAAGTGTATTGGCCAGTCTGCAATGTAACGTTGACAGTCTCCTGTCGCACGGTCAAGCCACAGCTTGCTGAATTGTCATGACGGTAGCCTTACATACTATTACTAAAATGCGGGTGCGGACCGCTGAGCCTATGCTAAAACGCGGACCCCAACTGCGGACCCTCGATATCCTCCATGCCGTCCCAAACTGTATAATTTATAAACCAGCAAAATTTCAGGCCTTGGATATGTCTATTTGTCGAGATATTTACAGTTCCGCAAACTCTAGCTTGTGTCGGTGGGCTAGGCCTATATAGGCCTAAATGCAGTCCCGTAAAGCGTACATGTACCTGCGCTTACCATTGCACTCGCATTCATTGATCACTGCAGTGCTCAGGCAGCGGCCCGCTTGCCATCGGGGAAAAGCTTCAGTCGATCAACATGAGTTTTCTTTCACTATCAAACCAGTTTTTATTCCAAATAAAGGCTACACTGTGGCAGTTTCTAAATTTGCTGAAAAGTCCATTTGTTCCTCCGAGAGCTACCGGACTAATGTTTCGTCATTTTTCACCTGGCTTTTAAACTTCTGCCTCTTGCTTGTGTGTGTGTGTGTTGTTTCGTCAACACGCTGTGCATTTTTATTCTTCACTTATGCTTTGTACCATTGGAAGTTTCTGAAGGGGAAAACGACCGAAGAAACGCACTGACCAGTTGTAAATCTTTATAGGTTGTCACCTGTAGGGTAGGTTCACTGCAGCATTGATCACTTCAAGTTGTTTAAAGTAGCCTATATACCTGCCAATATATATTAGTCTTAGCCTAAAATAAATATATAGGTGCATATTTTGTCTTTCCTTTTTTATTTTTTTCTTTAACTTCTCCCCCAATCTTTTATTTGATTGAATTTGAGGGGAGAGGTACGGGTTTTAAATTTTGTGCTGGCCTACTGCATTATATTTTCCGTACCAACGTACTGGGACCTCCCGATATTGTACATGTAATAAACATCAATCTGTAAAGGATAGGGTTAAAATCATATTAGCCTAGACTATAGAAATTGCCACTGGGCAAATTTTGTTTGTGGAAATAGTGTTGAACGAAACTTGTGGAAAATTGTGAACATTTATTTACGACACAAGATGTTTATGCATTAAAAAGAATCTGTAAATTGTAACGCTGAAGGCCTAACGTTATATATACGATCCTATTATGGTCATTTTCATTATCCCAATTTTTCAAAACTATAATAGCAACATAAATGACTGTGTGAAAGTATGAATGTAAATTCTACGCGTGGTGTGCTACGCTTTCTATGTGAAAACTTGTCTGCAGTTGACTTTGTGTTTAGAGACGCTTCTTTGTTGGTAATGAGGAACTAGAAATAACTAATGTATATACCTACCTCGGCATTGAAATGACATCTAATGGAAATTTTGCTGGAGCCACAAAACAGTTGTGTGAAAAAGCTAAAAAGGCTCTTGGACGCTTAAAACATACCCTGTCTGGTGAAAAAATTGACATTTGTTTATATTTGGATTTATTGGAAAAAGCTGTTTGCCCCTTTATTTCTTTATGGTTGCGAAATATGGGGTTCATATGTTCTATCTCCTATAAATTGCATCCATCAAGACAATATATCAGGTTATTTCAAGACTGAATTCGAAAAGTTATATTTAAGTTCTTTGAAATATACTTTAGAAATGAACTCTAACGCATGCAATATTGTGGTTTTGAGAACTCGGAGCTTTTCCATATTCTCTGAAATTACTGAAGACTATATGTAAAAACTGGCACCGAATTATAAATATTAACCATGACAAATTGTTGTATGATGGCTATAAATGTAACTCCGAAATTCTGTCAATGACTAGGCCTATCTCTAACTGGCTAAAGACTGTGAAGAACACCCTAAAATTAATCGAATGCGAAGATATTTGGACCAATGGCGGCGATGAATTTGGAGATTTTTCGCCAAATATTATACAAAAATTATTAAAGGAGAAATTTCTTATTCATTGGAACACTGACTTTTCTGGAAAATCTTTCCCAGATATAAAATGCGCAACAAATTCGAAATTTAAATCAAAGTTCAAATGGAAAATTACTTACTGGTATTGAAGAAAACAGATGAAAGAAGAAACTTAACTCGATTAAGAATCAGTGCACATAATTTGAATATTGAAAAAGAGAGACACAAAAGGCCAGTTAAAGTGCCAGTAGATAACAGAATATGTGACTTGTGTTCTGAATTAGAAGACGAATTTCATTAAATCTCAATTTGTCAAAATTTCTTTGAAGCCAGGAAAAAAACTAATTGACAACGTGTCAGAATTTCTAGTCGATTTTGAATATTTAACTCCGAAAGATAAATTTATTAAGTTAATATATGTGATGACTTGGAAGTAATTTGGGAAAATTTATAACAGAAACTGTAAAAATCAGAGGAATGTTGTGATGGAAAGGTATCCTATTCTTTTGGTTCAACTCGGTACACCTGTTTTTTTTTCCTACAATTCTTATTATCATGTTTATCTGTATGTGTTTGTAAGTATTGCTTATGCTCCCAAGTATTGATAGTGTTTGTAAGTATTGCTTATGCTCCCAACATGTTGAAAGAAAGAAAGAAAGAAAGAAAGAAAGAAAGAAAGAAAGAAAGAAAGAAAGAAAGAAAGAAAGAAAGAGAGAGAGAGAGAAAGAAAGAAAGAAAGAAGTTACGCAGCTTTTTGCGTGTTGGCGAGAAAGCACAAGACCGATAAATGACCAAAATTTAGTGCAGGCCCTCATGATCAGTTCATCGATCTGAGCTAAATCGACACATTCCTATAGGCCTACTCGTAGAACTCTTGGGAGAAACTTGCCTTTTGTGAGTGACTCGACTTTTATTGATTCCGAATTTTATAGCGCTGCCATGGAGGTAGAAATGCTCTAGGCCTGCTATGCACACAAGGAAGAAATTCCAGCAAATTTAAAAACTGTTACGGTATGCTAGACCTAAACTTAGAAAAGAAACTGACCGTCAAATAAACTCACGTTAACGACTTAGCCATCGGCTGTTCCACGATGGTAGGTGGGCCGCGGTGGCCTGTGCAGTCACTAACCTCGAGTTTCGGGTCACCGAGGTGAATGGTGAGCGTGATACCAGACTCCAGGAACAAGCTAGAATTTGCGGAACTTCAAATTTCTTGATAAATAAGCATATTTAAGACCTGGAATTTGCTGGTTTATAAATCATACTTCAAGGTACAAAGTGTCATGCAAACTATACAGTTCGGGGTTCCCGTTTTAGCATTTGGGCTCAGCGGTTCGCATCCGCGTCCGCGTTTTAGTATGTAGGCCTACCGTTACGGCGGCACATGACTTATTGCGAGACATGTTGACCGATCGATGCCATGTTCAAGTCATTGTAGGAACTCGCGAAAATGACCACGATAACGATTCTGTGGCTTTATACGATTGCGTAATTTCATTTGCGATTCTGTGCACACAATGTCATTCCAATTTTGTGCACGAAACTGGATAAATCTTATAGGAATTTGTGAACTGCATAGGCCTACTGTTTCCATCGACAAAATCGATAGGATGATTTGAATTTCGTGATAATAATAATTTCGACAAAATTGAAAGGTTACTCGATTTCGTGGACGAAATGTAAACTTGCACACAAAAGTGAAAACCTTATACCATTTTGTGGACGAAATTAAAAACTATGCGCGCAGAAATAAATAAATAAATGGCACTCGCACATAACTACCTCCATTGAACCATTCTTTTTAGGAATGGGGATTTGGTGGAGTGGATATGTGCGTTTCTCATTTCAGCTAGGCGACTGGTGCCAAAGGTTGCAGGTTCGAGTCCCGCTCATTCCGAACATAAAATATATATTTTCGGCATTTCCTTAATGCTGGTGGATTTAAGTCCCCGATTCTGGAAATAAATGCCGACTCAGTAAATATACTGCATAACCGTGTTGATATGGCACTCGCACATAACTACCTAGGCTCCATTGAACCATTCTTTTTAGGAATGGGGATTTGGTCGAGTGGATATGTGCGTTTCTCATTTCAGCTAGGCGACTGGTGACAAAGGTTGCAGGTTCGAGTCCTGCTCATTCCGAACATAAAATATAAAACAACAGGGTTTAATGAATTGTATGAAACTGAATGGATTTCGTGATTTTCTTTTCCAATTTCGTCCACAGAATCGTATAAAGCTTACAATTTTGTGAAAACTTATTCAATTCTGTGAATTATGTTAGAATTTTGTGGACAAAACTGATAAATTGATTGACAATTTTGTTGACAGAAGCGATATGGCTTTTCTACAGAATCCTTAGTTTTTTCAATTTCGTGGACAAAACAGGCAGACTTACAGGGTTTTGTGAACAAAATTGGTAGGCTTAACCGATTTTGTGGACAAATTGGTAGCTTTACAAATCGTGGACGTAAATGATAAACTTATGTATTCTGTGGACAGAATTGATATACTTTACTTAACAATTCAGTGGACGAAATTGTTCGAGTTTACGGATTTCGTCCACGAAATGGATTGAAATAACCACAAAGTTGATGTTACACTTGGCACCCCAAACTGGCAAAGCACAAAAGTGCGTCAAAAACCAGCTGGAGTGACCTATGGTGAGTACTGTTTCGTAATAATAGTTTTACGTAGAAAAACTTACATTTATTAAAATCTTTTTTGAAAAATCTCCCAAACCACCTGACCATTTGCTTTGAAATTGAATAGTTACATATCTGGGGGTGCTACCCTTATCCTAACCCTAACTGTAACCCTTAATCTGTTCAACTTGTGGCAAACTGTAGGTCGGATCAACTTTGTGGGAATGTTTAAGGAATAGATCTCAGCCAAATTTGTTAACTACATGGTTGTGCTGTCATTTTGTGACTTTTGACAAATTATTAAAAATAGAAAAAACGGTAAGAGCATCTAAGCATTGTTACTGTGCAAAAGCGAAATAGAATATCTGGCATATTGACTTGTATTTTGGGTACTAGACTCACCATTATTCTTAAACAAATTGGAAAGTACCAGTGGGGTTTTTGTTTGGTATTAATCAGTTGGCCTTCAGCGGCAAAGTTGAACTGATATAGTGGCTAATATCTCGGTAATGATGGGTCATAGGGCTATGGCTACTGCAGTGGAATTGAAAATTGAAGTAATACCCCCACATGAAACACTCATTCGCTACTTCCTCCCCCCTCCCCCTCCTGTTGCAGTCCAGAAGTCAGTGGTATCACCCACTGGCTGCACAAGGAATAAAAGCACTGGGGCTTCCAGAAGCGGACTTTTTTTAAAATGATATTTTATTGGCCTTTCAATATACAATAGATAAAAAGTCTGAGCTACAGAATTCCATCGAGATGCAAAGACTTCTTGCTGATTCCTGTTATACATAATATTTTATTCAGCGTTGAGCTTATTCATTAAATACCGAAGAAAGGCTCGACATGAGACTCTTTCTTTTTTGAAAACACAACAGTGAATAAAATATTATGCTTGCAGTAAACAATTGTTTAGAGCATACCTTTTTGGCTATTTGAAAAATCCAAACATTCAATAGATTCTGTCAAGTTTATGACATTATGATGATTACATGAATTCCACTACTGTTGAAACAGTTCCCAAAAACCTGTTACATGATGACACTTACAAAATCGATGAGTAATTGTGTCTTCTTCCTCGCAAAATTATACTGTTCCGATTCTATTAATTTATACTTGTATAATTGTGCATTATGAGTTACCCATCTATGTAAACAGGCAAACTGAAAACTTTGTAGTCTTGTTTCAAAAGTACATCTGAAAGGTAAAATATGAACTTTCCCCAGTTATCTTCATTTGAAAATATTCCATCCAGTGTTGCCAAGCTGTTGGGGTCTGTAAATTATTAGAATAATTTAATGTCCAATAAAATTCTTTACATCAGATAAAACTAGTTTCACTTGTTTCCCTTCAATATTTAGCACTGGCACATCTAAAATATTTTTAAAGTGTTCAATCAATAAAAAATGTTTCTATTTTACTGGTATAGCAGATCGAATGGATAAATATTCAAGGAAGTTTGTCTGTAGACTATATTTTTCATATAAGGTTTGCTGTGACAAAAAGTTACTCTCATCTTCAAGATCACCAATTCGTTTAATACCTAACTGCTACCAATGTTTTAGAAAAAAACAGGTTTTCATCTAAAATATTTTTATAGTGTTCAATCAATAAAAAATGTTTCCATTTTACTGGTATAGCAGATCGAATAGATAAATATTCTAGGAAGTTTGTCTGTAGGGTATATTTTTCATATAAGGTTTGCTGTGACAAAAAGTTACTCTCATCGTCAAAATCACCAATTCGTTTAATACCTAACTGATACCAATGTTTTAGAAAAACAGGTTTTCACTGTATCAAAATAAAGTCATTAAACCAGACAAATTCATTTCGGACGTCATAACCATCAATGGGCTCATAATTTATTTTATATTGGTTTCACAAATTTATAAGGTTCTTGTGAAAAAAGGGGCAACTGCCAATTTGCAAACATATGACACCTTGACAGAAATAAGTCTTTTAAATTAATAAATAGAATGAAAGCCTGAAAGCTAGAAAAATGTGTTTCCATTTTGCATCCATATTGTTAAATAAATTTTTGACTCATTTTAAAAGCAAAGCCTTTACTTGAGATTTAAAGTGTATAATTTTGAGCCCGCCGTCCTGGATTTTCTTATACATGATTAGATTTTTAACTGTAGGAATTGGTCCATTCCACAAAAATTCATTTATACACCGTCACAAGGTCAATATTATTTTCTTCTATGTAAACAGAAGAAATGCAATAGAACAACGTTGATGCAGCTTAATCTTTCAATACTATGTTTTTACCAATTAATGATAACTGTCGAACCTTCCACACTTTTAATACATCTTTGAATGATTGCACCCTAGATGCAAAATTCAAGGAACTCATTTCAAGTTCACTATTAGTAAAAGTTATACCAAGTGTGGAGAAACTTCCTGTGCTCCATCTAACAGGCAAATCACAGTCAGGGGAATATTTTCTCCTCCAATCAATGCGGCTACCATTGTCTCAATATTGCATTTCAAACTGAAACATGTCTTGAAAAATTTTAACCTTTAGTATTATTCAGGTTGGGTAATTTCGTTTCTCCAAAACAAAGAAATATATAGAGTTCCATTCTCCTGCTTCCATCCGGCTTGCTTTAGATCTAATCATTACACCTTGTGTTTGTCTGTCATAAATTTCAGCCAGTTCAGCACTAATCCCCTCAATTTCAGTATTTGAATCAGTATTTTCATCTGCGACCACATTATATAATCTGTGTTTTAATTCTTTGTCTCTCTTCCTTGGTTCCCTTAACTTATTAGTTAAGTTAACTTAGAAGTGGAGTTGGATATCTTGAGGTAGAGATCTATGTGATGCCCGATCTGGGGTTAAACTGCATGTTAACTAAATTTTACTGCTTCTAGGGCAATCGGTAAATATTGCCAACACCTGGGATTTGTGCTGGTGATTCTGAAACACAGGACCACCACATTTTGGTTCCTGGACGGGGAATCTTTGCACTGAAGTGTGTCAGCGTACCTTCAAGCATGCTTCAGTGGTGTGCTATTTTGCATGGCATTGTACATAGAGTGTGTCCCTGTCTAGATCATAGACAGACGGAGATCATCAGATTTGTCCAAGAGTGGATAAGTTTTTACATTATTTCATTTGGCATTTATTGAATACCAGGTAAGTGAATATTGAGTGATTTTGTGCAAGTCTGTGTGTGTGTTCAGTGTTGTGTAGTGGCTTGTGCTGACATTGATTGGTCAATTTAGCACTGTGTGCTGGTTTTGCTAAACCGTTCTGTGACTGTGCCCATTTTAAGAATGTAGTGTGTGTTTTGTAAAACAGGTCATATTACATGTTTTCCCATTCCAGTGTGAACTTGTATTTCCTTCCAAGTGCAACACAAGTAGTGAAGGTCTGTTGGGATGTTAATCACAAAAAAGTGGGGAATATTATAAGGTTGTGGTAGTTAAGTACTCTTTGTGTTCTATTCATTATGTTCCATTTGTGAATAGTTCCAAGTAGGCACTATTACAGGTGCCCCCAGTCACAGACAATGCATCTTGGATGCTACCCACTGGTTCTATGATAGGGGATGGGGCCATGCCTGGTTAAGTTCAAGGGGTCAGAGACCAGCCACATAGAAGAGCAGGTGAAGAAAGTCAGAGTGTAGGAGAGATGGGGACCAGCGAGTGATACCCAGTAGGAGTTGTGATACTCACTCTTGGGGGGGGGGGGGGAGGGGGGGAATCCCTGGTTGCTCAAGCCATGCAAACTTTGCTTTAAGATAGTGAAGGTAAGGAGCCCCCTGTGGGTCATTGGACAGGACTACCTCGGAAAGGGATAGCAGGAGGGGTGCAACTGGACATCCTTTGAGAGTCCTGTTTAAGTGATATGCCTGCAGGTATGGGTGGTCAGAAAGGGAAAAGTTAAATTGGCTCTATGAGTGTTTGGAAGAAGTGGCCATCCGGTTCTTGTGTTCCTTAGCTGCCAGGACAGTGGCCATGTACAAGGCTACCCAGAGAATGTTAGTGGATCAGTTTGGAATAAAAAATGCACCAAGTATTTTTCAAAAGAAACTACAGGAACTTCAACAAGGGAAACAGACTGTGGAATAATATGTGGAGGAAACCCGAAGCTTGATTCCACTGGCTTATAGTTCTGTGGACCTAGCTGTCCAGGAGAAGTTTGCAGTTAATGTGTTTGCTTGTTTAGTCATGGCTCAAGGGCCTGGGACCTTAGCAGAAGCTAAAGACTTGCTAAGACCTTGTGAATGCTGGTACATGTACATACACTGGACCCCTAGGAACACATCAGTTGGGAAGCCCAGGTTACATAAAGGTGGCTTTTGCCATTGATGAGGTGGAAGATTAGTCTGAGGGCCACTCCACCCTCAATTGTCAGCAAATTGGATGAGGGGAACCAAGCCAAGATCCCTGGAGTAAGCCTGTGTTAGAGGCTATAAGCAGTTGTCACAAGGCATTAGTTTACAGTTGTCAAAAGGAATTATTTTAATGTCACAGAACTTGATAAAGACAATGACCAAGGAGATGGGAGCATTATCCTCCTGTTTTGATGAGGTTCTGGTGTCAAAGGTGGCAGGGTCCCAGGGCTCAGAAGTTAAAGCTAAGACACAGAGAGGGATGAGTGTACCCTATTCTCATTCCCCAATGGAAAGAGTTCATCCTCCTTATAGAGGCAATCAATGGCAGGGCAATCTCCAGTCAAGGTAACCTTTCCCAGCTAGTTCAAGCAATACTATGTCTGATGGTCGTTTTGTGGGTGTAATGAATTTGACCATTACAAGGCTAACTGTCCAAATAGAACTAGGAGGCCTTGCCCAAGTGTGTCACCGGGAAATGACTAAGGGCTGAGTTGGGTGGCCAAGGCCCAGCCATACAAGATTAAGTTACAGAAAGGCTGCATGTCTCAAAAGTTCATGAATCAGTATTGCATCACCCCAAGAGTAGCAATTCCCCTTCATTAGGAAAGATCCCAGTGTTTTGTGTAGAGGAGTGGGATGCAGGGCACGATGGGAAATGCAAAGATTGGGAAATATGTGTAAGAGGTTTAGATGTCCCTTATACCACACTTTATGTGGAAATGGAAGTGAAGGGGTGTCCTCAGATGGCAGTGATTGACACTGGTGCTCAAGCAAAATTCCTGTCAAACACTATGGCAGGAAGGATAGGTGTTCCATCCCGAGTTTTGGCTGAGTTGCCTACAGTTAAGCTCCAAGGGTTTAGACATGATGGTAGTGTGGATGGTAGGAGAGGACTCATCATGATGTTCAAGATTGGAAGGGAAGGAACTTGTGTGGTTGGACTTTTTGACAGCTGTTGATGCCACTGTAAAGGCCAGATGAGGACTCTGGGTGGAAGAAGAGTTCATCTCTACACAAGCCCTAGCTGACTTAGAGCTGTGAACTATCAGCCAAGTTGTTTTGGAGAGCACCATTGCTCTCAAGCCAGAGACTGAGAATGTGGTGTGGGCATGGGCAAATGACTCAGTAGGAAGTTTGTCAGATGTCTTGGAACCCGTTAGTGTCTTGTAGTGATGTACAGGGTATAGAAAGATTTCCTGTCAAGCTGATTAACATAGCTAATGAAAAGATAGTACTAAAAGCAGGCACCTGTATAGGGCCACTGACTGATGCAGAGGTCCTAGATGGCATGGATAGATGCTCAGGTCTCAGAGGGGGGTAATCACCTCCTCCTTGTCAGGGGAGTCTGACAAATATCTGATGACAAAACAAGTCCCAGAGGGGGTAAAGGGTACTCAGGAGCATGCTACCTGTAACTTAGAGGCTCACATATTGTAGGAAAATTGAGACCTTCCTTAACCATCTACAAGACCTAAACTAATAGTACTACAGGCCTTACTGTAAAACAACCAGCAGAACTCCAAGCCATGCTTGTAGAGACCCACTGCATATGCTTGTCTCAGATTGGGTGAAACACAGAGGCATTACTGCATGACCCACCGGGAGTTGCTTGCAGTGGTGAAATTCACCAGACAGTTTTGGCATTATCTGCTGCTGCAAACATTTTTGCTGCTCATAGACCATGGTAGCTTTGCATGGCTTTTTAGGTTCAAGTTGCCAGAGGGACCCCTAGCACGTTGGCTGGAGGCCATCAGCCAGTTTGATTTCACCATCCTGCATTTTCCAGGGGTCCGTCATGGAAACCCAGATGCATCGTCATGCCAGCCTCTCAGTGTGGAAGTTTTTTTTACTGCTATAACGATAGTGAATGCCTGGATTACTTACCATTCAGGGGCTTTGACCATTGTAGGAAAGCTCATGCATCATGGGCCAGATTTGCAGGCAAAGTGGATGACATTTTTCCCTTAGTGATCCGTGCTGGAAGAGTCCTGTAATAAAGGTGAGTCAGTTGAGGATAAAGAAAATGGTGATGGTGATGGTGATGGTCCCCACTCTAATTTGCTGCAGGACAGGATGCCCACAAAATTACACACGGAACAAATGAAGAATCCTCATTTAAGGAAATTTCTTTGATGGATCACTGATGGGTCTCCTACAAGGGAGCAGATGTTTCCAGGTCATCAGGGGGTGACTAGAACTCTGTACCATTTGCGTCTCTTTACTTCTGGGTTGGAATGAGCACTGATGTAAGAGCTTTCATTTGGGCCTGCAGCAAAGGTAATGTGAGTAAGAGGCCTAACCAGAATGCTAAGGCTCTTTATGATATTTACCAAACCAGTGCACCATTAGAGCCAGTCCAATTAGACATCGTTGGTCCCTTGCCAGTTAGTGATGCTGGAAAAAAATATGTCATGGTCATTGTGGATCAGTTCACAAAGGGTGTTGAGGCATATCCATTGGAGGACCAAACTGCTGTTTTTGTTGCTGGGAAGCTTGTCTATGATTTCAACTCTAGGTTTGCTGTTGACAAGCCCAAGCTTCCTCCTGAGCTGATCGAAACGAGCTGGGTACTTTCTTTGCAGCTGTTGAATATCACAGCCAGCATGTAGAGTATTACGCAGAGTTTGTAGAGGCTGAGTCACATACAAGCCATCACTCCGGAGTGGAGACAATCCTACGCATTCTAAAGGATGCCATATGAAAGAAAATGCTGCGTGTAAACCTGGCCTTTCTAACTGGAGTAGGAAGCAGGGTAACGGGTCTAATTGTGGAACTGCAAAGCATGAATGATCCCATGGCACCAAATGTATTTACTCTAATGGAGGACCTGAGTGTGTTCTTACAAGAGGCCACATTGCGCAATGCTCCTGATCAATTCAGTGACACAACAAAAAAACCTGCTAACAAACTTGCTAACTGTGGCTGAGCGCCATGAAGCCCTGAGAAATTTTACTGCAGCCTTTGACAATGGGCTAAAAAAATTCAACATTCACTGGCCCAATCATCCAGCCCGCAATACATACAAAGCGTGCCGCATCTTTGAGCCACGACACGTGGCTTCACTGCCAAGAGATATTCAGACATACAAAGCTATTCCCGCCTTTGCCACACCTTCCCTTGAGATTATCATGGAATGGTCAGTCTACAGAAATATGCCGGCAAATGAGCTACAGTTTGCTGAACCAATCACAGCCGAGGAAGCGGTTGGCGTCACCATGGAGACAGACAATGACTCAGATGATGGACAGCCTCATCATGCAAATGACTGCCAACATATTGCCACGTGGTGGCAAGCTCAGGCAGTGCACATGCCCATTATGACGGCCTTGGCCTTGAAATATATCTATTTTCCAGGGTCGTCAGGGGAAGTGGAACGGAGCTTCAGTGCTTATGGGAATGTTAAGACAAGAGACGTAACTTAACAGGTAAAAACACACATGATCTGGTCATGCTTTACGTCGATGGAGATGTAGAGGGTAGATTGGTTGGCTATTGACATCTCTATGCATTGAAGCTCTGCTCCGACTCGGTGACCGTGAAACACGGACAGATTTAGATTTTCAGATTTTTCTTTTCTTTTTCGGACACCTTTATATAAGAGTTTAGCCTATGACTTTGCGAGCCCGGAGGCTGTGTATTTTTTTTTTTTCTTTTTTTTTTTTGGATCTTCATGCGTGCATCATGATACACTTGACATTATACTAGCCTATAACTTTTATTATTTCACTTTCCTGGTTAACTGGTTGTTGACCTCAGGCAATGGTTCTCTACGTTTTAAACATGAATAAAGATGATTTTTTTTGTGTGAATCCGCCAGAATCTGCTAGCTTTCTGTAATTCCGCATTTCTTTTTCTTTTCCGCAAAAACGGCCGCATTTCCGCCCATGCGGAAAAAATCATGGGCCTGCATAATACTGACTACATTTTGTATATAGCAGACCATGTGACACAATTTTAGGTGTAAATATGTCAATACATTTTTGTTCTTTTTGTATGTAAATGTAGTTGACCTAACAGTATTGTTTAGACTAGACTGACAGTAAATTGAAGATATCTTCCATTATGATTATTAGTTTTTTTATTTATGTAAGAGGGTTACCTCCTTGAGTTGAAGTGTTGTTGCAGCAGATAACGCTGCCACTGTGCACTCCTTTTTTCGAGATTTGATGTAGAGTGACGTATTTCCCTCCTGTAGAGGGAATAAAGCAGCCCCCTTCTGACAGGGGTATATATAGTGTGTGCACGTACGTAAGCATTGACACTCTTGGTGGATTTTTTTTGTGAGAGTGTCAGGTTTTGCATTTCCCTCAGTGATAGGGGGACAATAATATTTCCTCCTGGGCATATTTTGGTTTCATAGGCTAGTTGATAGTCCATGCAAGTTGCTTGCTTGCAAGGACACGAGGTTAGCAGAGGGGGTGGTGTAGTGGAATTGAAAATTGAAGTAATACCGCACCTGAATTCTCATTCCCTATCTTGCCTCCCCCCCCCCTTGCTGTAGCGAGGAAGTCACTGGAATCACCCACTGGCTGCATGTGGAAAAACTTGCTAGGGCTTCCAGAAGCAGACTTGGATATCGTGAGGTAAAGACCTATTTGACACCCAATCAGTGTTAAACTGTGTTTTAACCAAATTAGAGGCAATCAGTCAATATTACCAGCACCTGGGATTTGTGATGGTGATTCTGAAACCCAGGTCCACCACATTACTATTAAATGCTAATAGGAAAGTACCCAAATGGTGTCTTTTGATGTTAAGTTTGACTTTGAGTGACCTTGAATGGTCAAACTGAAATTGGCATATATATTGGTAGTAGTGGATTCTGTCACTTTTTATCTAAAAATGACTTGTGAACTGTATGAGTGGAGACTGATATTACAAACAGTGATAACAATTTCAAAGAAAGGTGACCTTCATATTATTTTGAAGCTATTGAGACTTCAATTGGTGTATGCGTGGTCAGCTCAACATTGAATGTCAGAGTCCTCTTCATAAATTTTTATGTTTGTGCTACTTTCGCCTTCTCCAAAACTGTCACCCAGTTTGTACTGAAACGTGGTGGAAATGCACCTTGTGGAATTGTCAAAGTTCTTCACCAGGTGATGATTCTCCAAGTTTCTCAATTTTAACGGATTTTTCAATTTGGGTACATATTGGTAATGTATACATCATGTAGATTCCTTCTACTTACTGTGCAAGTCAATGGAGGTTGCAATGGTAATTCACATTTTCTCCTTCTCCAAAACTCTTACCAGATTCCTTTCAAACTTTGTGGAAATGTATATCAGGTCTGGGTCTACACCATTTTTTTGAAATGGACATGCTCCAATATTTTTTTTTGGGGGGGGGCAAGTTTTTGGTAAAATCTTAAGTGTTCCTTAGGGGACCTAATAGCAAACACTTGGTCAACTGCTTTAAAATTGCACAGGCATACTTTTGGAGTGGCACTGTGATTTTTTCTGCATTTTAGAGAAGCTTTTTAGGGTTGTTTACTATTTTTGACAACTCCTGCCAAACCACATGTTGGATTTTTACCAAACTTGTTGACAATGCACCTGCACAAAACTGTTCACAGCATGGTGCCGTAGACATTTATTTCGTGAATTTTAGCAAATTTATGAAAATAGGAATGACCATTGAGGTACATGTACATGTCAGCATTGCTACCCTACAGATAGAAGGAAATATGACATATTGGCTTATATCTCGGTAATAGGTGACCCAGGTCCATGGCTACTATTAAGCACCAACAAGTACCAAGGTCAAACAGATATATTGACTTATATCCTGGTAATGATGGATCCTGACACTTTTTATCCGAAAGATGATGACTCTAACACTGTTAATGTCATAAACTTGACAGAGTTTTATATAATATTTGGATTTTTCAATGAGCCAAAAAGGTATGCTCTGAACAATTGTTTACTGCAAGCAAAATACTTTATTCACTGTTGTGTTTGCAAAAAAGAAAGAGTCTCATTTCGAGCCTTTCTTCGGTATTTAAGAAATAAGCTCAACGCTGAACAACACATTATGTACAACCGGAATCAGCAAGAAGTCTTTGCATCTCGATGGAATTTGGTAGCTCAGACTTTATCTATTGTATATTATTGAAAGGCCAATAAAATATTATTAAAAAAAAACAAAAAACACTGTGGGTGAGTGAAGCCATTCACTTAGATCTATGCATCCAAGGCCAGCCAAGCACAAGACTGTTACAGTGCTCTCTCTCTCTCTCTCTCTCTCTCTCTCTCTCTCTCTCTCTCTCTCTCTCTCTCTCTCTCTCTCTCTCTCTCTCTCTCTCTCTCTCTCTCTCTCTCTCTCATACCAAACTCCACTGAAGCAAGCACTCTCTCCCTCCTCTTCCTATATTCTAACCACCTACTTGAACATCTCCACTGAAGATTGTTTACATCTACTTGTTCTGGGAACCGTTTTCTCTTGCAACTTGTTTCTACTTTTCGTTTTAGTTTGTGATGGCCACAATACATTAAATGGGAAATACTGGGTTATTAGGGATGCATGAGGCAATTGTTTGATATCTTTTACAATCACTGGTTGATATGGTTTACTAAAACCAGTTTACATCTCATGCCTGACAATCAATTTTGCTTATTTAATTGAAAATTTATAGCAATAATAGTATATCTGATGCTGTAAATCCAGTTTCCATTAACCCTTTGTTCCTGGGATAAGAGTGCATAGCTTTCCTTGGCATGGGTTGCCGATAATTGCAAATATCCCACACTGAGGAGAGCCATTGATGTTAGGCGTGATACTGGGAGCTTGTTGGGGTTTTTTTCCAATAAAGAGGAAACTAATTTGAGTATGTTTCCATATTAATGTTTGTTTAAACAGTCCTAGTGGTTTTTCACTTTCTACACTCAGGAGTAAATTATGTACACCTAAATAGCAAGGAAAATGTGTGGAGGAAAATTTCACTTGGAAGATTGTGTTATCAAAAGTGCCCGGTTAATCCAAAACATTTCACATGAAGCTTCAGGGCATTTTGAATTGATGATTACTGGCACTGACACTGTGCCCAGGTCAAAGACATGGCTTTGAGTTTACCTCAGCTGGCTCACCAGTCTGCTGAAGGTATAGGATGGTCCTTTGTGACTGTCCAGCTGGCAACAATTCATGTTATTGACTACTCAAAACCATCTGCCAAATTCTCTCTAAAGTATATAGCGATGTACCCAAAGTGTGTTTGTTCCAAGTTTGTTCAATAGTTCATGGTCACGTGATTGGGAGTGGGTTTTTTTTTTGGGGGGGGGGCACTTTTGGGTACAGTCTTTAAAAAAATCTCTGAAAGTGCCAGCGCAATTGCTTTGAACTTGCACAAGGATACTTCAGGGAATCCTGAGACGTTAACTTGTTCAACAGGTGGTACTGTGATTTTTCCCACAGTTGAGGTTACAGGATGGTGGCAATCTGTTGTCTGTCTGTTCACAATCCACATATTCTCCAAAAACCGTTGGCCTGATTTTCTTCAAACTTGGTAAGGATGTTTCTTAGGCGAATCACTGCCAAGATGCTTTAAATGGCCACACTCCATTTTTTTTTGGGGGGGGGGGGAGGGGGCAAAATCTTAAAGAATCCTCTCCAAAAGTATTCTGGCAATTGCTTTGAAATTGACTATGGACACTTATGGGGACATTTAAACCTTAATTTGGTGGCGCTGCAATTTTTGGGAAGGGGGGTGGGTGGGTCCGTAACGAAACGTATTTTCTACTGCAAAATCGCAGATTGAGGGGTCAAAAAGGTGTTCACTAGTTGTGGCGATACTCCAGGTCTCTGATTTTTAACAAATCCCCCCCCCCCCCCCAGTCAGGTACTTGCAGGTACTTGTCGGTTGATGCATGAATTCCTATTTGTTACCAGTAAGTCAATGCGAATTACAATGGTAATTCACATTTTCCACTTCTCCAGAACTTTCAGCCAGATTCACTTCAAATGTGCTGGGGTTGTACATTGGACACTTATGGAGATCCCTAGAACTTAATTGTATACCAGGTGGTGCTGCAATCCTTTCCTGTTTTCTAATAAGTATTTTTGTGTTTCGCTTTTTTGCACTTCACCCAAACTGTATATTGGATTCTCTTCAAATTTAGTGGGAATGTACCTGGACATGAGCTTCATCAAATTATTCACGACATGGTATCACTGTCATTTGCTCATATTTACTGATTTATCCAAATTAGCAACAATAGAAAGAACTGTATACCATGTATGTTTGGTATTGCATAATGTGGATGACCTTGACTAATTTCTGCAGGTCATGGAGGGAATGCATTTCAGGAAATTATTTTTGGTGATTGTTGTCAGCAGAGCATTAAGTCTATGGGCCTCTAGTCCTCGTCCTTTTTTTCGGTGTGTGTGTGTGTGTGTGTGTGTGTGTGTGTGTGTGTGTGTGTGTGTGTGCGTGTGCGTGTGCGTGTGTTTTCTTACCTGGCAGAACAAAGGCAAAGGACATTGTATTTTAGCTGATTGGAAATTTGTGCTGGCCCAGGTTTATAACATTGTTGCATGACAGAAATTGCGGAAAATGGCAGGTGACGAAACCCTGGCGTAATTACACATAATTGGTACTGCATGTTTCCATTTGGACAGTGTCTCAATTGATTTGGTAACAGATTACATACACAGGTATGTCTACGTGACATCGCATAGTTTTATAATGAACTAAGTAGTAGTAATATTTCAGAAACTCCAACCCTCTCGACTTGGGCGGGGGATCAACCAAACTTTCAACCTCCTGCCTGATTGACAATGCTCCCCATAGCAAGTGAAAGGGACTCCCGCTGAGAGCAGCTGCTCTGATAATTGTCTCCCGCTGAGAGCAGCTGTTCTGATAATTGTCTCCCGTTCGCAGCGCTTTGCAGGTTAGAGTCTCTGATATTTGAACCTTTTTTGTCAAAATAGGACCAAATCTACCAAAAAGAGTACCTAATCGTAGCCATAATCTATTACAACTTTTGAAACGTAGTTACTTTCAATCATGTTATTTTCCCTCTGTGACTGGTGATGATGTTCATGTCATAATATATTTGCGGAATTCTACAGGCACTCACACATACAATATCTTTGTCTTTGCAAAACTGGCGTGTTCCCTAGGACCTAAATTTGCTAAACTTGTTCCTTTATATAAGAAAAAAATATCCAGAAATATTTGCTGGCAATCATTAAGTCTCCATATTGCCATCTTTCCCCCCCCCCCCCAAAAAAAGAAGAAAAAAATGTTTTTGAGGGTAGCCCACAAACCAGTTTATTTCTTAGCTGGACAAAAATCAAATTTACTGCAATTTTCCGTTTGGTTTATGGAAGAGTTAGAGTATAGAGATAGAGGTCAGCTATCTTAGTAGGATATCCCAAGCCATGTCCAGACAGGAACATACAGTTAGCATTTTCCTTGATCTGTCCGAGGCTTTTGATAGAGTCAATCATCAAATAGTTTTCAAATTTTGTCACTATGGAATACGTGGTATTGATCACACTTGGTTTAAGAGATATACGTCAAAAAGAAGCTAGGTTTCACGTATACTGATCCTGGACCTTTAAACATTACACAAAGAGCCCCACAAGGATCTATATTAGGTCCGCTGGTATATTCAGTTTGTACAAATGGCTTTGGTATTTTCTCTGAAAACGTATTCACTCTTCTCTTTTGATTATGCCAACAGTTTGCCTTTCATAAATCATGGCTCACAAACTTTGATCGGAACTGTAGATTCGGTTTTGTTAACTTCTGTCGAATTGTTTAATTCTAATAAATAATCTGTTTACCTAGAAAAATTAATATGAAGTCTAGCACTAAGGATTGTTCTACCTATTCTAATAATCTACAAATGATGCACTTGAAGAAAAAAATTATTGTTGATTTCTAGGGTTTTCGAAATGACACCAGGTTATGCTGGAAACATCACATACTCTATATATTATGTGAGCTTGGTAAAATTATTGGTATTTCCAAATATTAAGACAGATACAACGCCAAAAATGTATAAGCTTAATTCTATTATGCAAGTGCGTTTCGATATTTCCTGTACTTTTATGTTCTTTGCGATGCTGAAGTTCAAATAAACTTTAAAATACATAAATGAAACTTATTCGTATCATAAGTACGTCTTAATATAATTCGCACACAGATCCCATCTTTTACTATAAACTTCTAAAATTTTAGAAAAATAGGTAGGTACACTACTGCTATATTTCTCTTTAAAACTCTAAATTCTGTCATGCGTCACATTATGGATCGCCTCTTTCTTTCTGCACTTCCTTCGTATTCAACCAAGCAATAATTGAACTTATTCGTTTAAAATTGACTTACTGGTGTAAATTCTCATTTGAACATCATGGACGGTCGCCATTGGACAAATCCCAACAGACATTCTTGATATGTAAATATAGTTACATGTTAATCAATCAACTAATCTTCAGTTTTTCTATTAATTTGCATTGTACATTTTATTTTCCATCATTATATCTGTACGCTTTGGTACTTTTACGTGCAACTTTGTGCATTTATTTCATTTTGGTGTATCTACTCTTTGGTTCTTTTACATGCGACTTTGTGTATTTATTTCATTTTGTTGTATCTACTCTTGTATATCTATTCTATTGGAGATGATATAAGCCCAGCCGGGCTCCCATCGCTTAAATGTAATGCCAAACTGTATATCTTGGTTTAATGTTATGCAATAAGCTCCAATCTTCAAATCTTCAATTTTCTGCCACTTCACCTTCAAAAGTGCAGTTCTTCAATTACATTCACTACGCCACTCAATCCAATCCAAGACACTTTATCAGTGAGGACAAAAATTTAATGATCGTGTGTGTTGAGAAACTGCGTGCGTCAGCGCTTACGGTCCTATGTCCACCTACCCAAGTATATCATGTATCTGACACACACACACACACACACAGATATATATATATATGTATATATATATATATATATATATATATGTGTGTGTGTGTGTATATATATGTATATATACACACACATCGATATATATATGTGTGTGTATATATATATATGTATATATACACACACATCGATATATATATATATATATATATATATATATATATATATATATATATATATATATATATATATACCCGTTGATTCCACGGGTAATAGCTGTCGATTCGGGTACCGGGATACCGGACAGAGCCCTACTATTGAGCCAGTCTGAAGCCTCGATACGAGACTCTTGACACGTATGAAGTCATTACATTTAACGTACATTTACATTTAGCAGTCCAGTGTCCACCTAACCAAATAATTACATTTAATGGTGTGTTTATAGTTAGGGGTTGAGGCGCAATTTTTTCGTCAAATTTGCGCTTACATTTAGGGATACTGTCTACAGTTAGCGGTCTGACACCTAAACCTAAATGTAAATTTACATTTAGGTGTCTAACAGCTCAGTGTAATGTTTGTTTTCGTACCATTATGTTCATGTCCTAGCAAATACCGAGCAACGATGCAGCTTATAAAGTTCATCTCATGTACATTTTAGTCTGCTCAAAGATAGACTTCGCCTATTTTTAAGGGCAAATGAGTAATGATGTTTGAAAATTCATTTCAATATGCATTTCGACACCGTTTTGTTAGAGCTGGACATAAGATAATGTGTTTGATATCTTCACGGGGATTCCTAGACACATTCTGATGGTAGACAGAAGAATATAAACTTTCAGAAATATTAAACACCGCTATCTGATAATAAAGTGACGAATAAATTGTGTTTATGGATGAGGACCTTTGCCAAAGCGTTTTTTCGAAAACTGAGTTTACTTTGTAATGTCAAACTTTGTTGTTGAAATATTTTTGAGAGAGTGCAACATCAAAATTGAACCAGTGAACAAGTCTTAGGTCACTAATGAGAGGTTTTGTATTAAAGTCTACACAAAATCGGGCTATCGGTGGCAAGCAGCGGCAGAAGACAGTTACAAGTTTGCCTAGTTGTACTGAAAATCGTGTTAAGAAAAATTGTTTTGATAACATGTTTTTGACATAAATGCTAATGACTTTCATTCTTTTATTATTAAAAATTACTCAAAATTAACAGTATTTTCTCAAATGTCACAAACCTGACACATTTGAAACATTGACTCAGGGTTGGCAGTGAAATAGAGCTTAATTGTTTGGAGACTTTCAAAGTGAGACGTAGGTGTCATCATGGAGTTTGTTTTACATTTCTGGTGCAGGATGTCCATTGTTGCAGGCCTTGTTAGGATTTCCCTTGGTTTGTACAGGTGGACTAGCTGCAACTGTTTATTTTACAATCTCTGGGACTGAATATAATGCCCCAGTTTGTTTCTACTTCAGTTATACACTGGCAGGTGGTTTAACTAGGATAAGCTATCCAGCTAGAAAGAGTAAACACTGGTCAAGGGTAAGTTAAATTGTTCTTATCTGAACCTATGCTATAAAAATTTAGTAATTATGGTTTGTTTGACAGGTATTCTTCTTTCACAATGAACCTCTGCATTTATAAGCAAAACTTCCCGTATTCAGCTAATTCATCATTTGCCATGTTCATATTTATTCATTATTATGTGGGTTGTTTTTGCTGATTATTTAGCTCAGACAAAGAGCCGCTACTCAGAGAGACATGTACGGGTACAGCTAGGCTCCGAAATATGTTCTGAGTAGTGACCCGCTGATGACCCTTTAATTTGTTTGAGCTAATACAGCCTATGTCAAAATTTTACAGGGGAACGTGTTTAATATGGACAATAGTACTTCCATATGTATATAGGTTAGACAGGGACAGGTTAGCTTATGGAGAGTAAAGAGGTCGGACTGCGGAATAGGGTAATGACTACTAGGAAGTGGTACTGGACAAAAAGACGCAAATACAATTACTGAAGTATGGTATAAATATACATGCATAATGAGTTTGAATTTTTCCCTTTGAAGGCATTGGCGGTAAACTTACTTCATTGTAAAGGAGATGGCAAAAGATGTCAGAGTGTCCCATTTGTCTACCTAACTATCTTGTAGACCTAAGGCACTTCTTCACGATATTTGGAAATCAAACAGGAACTGTCGAAGACTAAAAACTTGCACTGAAAAAGACATAGTGTCTATATATATATATATTAATGATCACGGCTTTTTGCAGTATTTTTTATCTTGAAGTTTTAAATTGTGTTTGCTGACCTTATTTGTAAGCAAGGTAGTGTGCGCAGCCAAAGAGACATGACGTAGTGTTGAATCTAATAACCGTATATGGCTAGTCACCTCAAATGATGATGTTAGTAAAGTAGTTTCACCGTTAGGAAAGAAAGAAATTAATGTTCGTATTTTGAATATTATATGAAACTTCTGGAATAATTTCTTTAAGTGCACATTTCCCTTAGTTTAAAGAAAAAATCAAGACCATAATGTTCTTGTAAACAATGCTTTATTGTACCTTGTTAAATTTCCAAAGAACTGTTTTCATTGCGATATTGTAAGAATTAAGACTTCCTCCTTTTTCATGCAGGATTATGTCTATATGTCCTTTGGAATATAGTTGCCTGACAGGAACTTAATATCAAATGGGTCATCTAAGAAGGCTCCTTCAAAACAGATTCACTATAAAACAAACACAGACGTCATCCCTCACACGAAAATATGTGCAACAAACGCTACGTTTGGAATCTTAAGACGTCATAGTGGTGTCTGTTTCCATTCTTGCTGAGATTGTGACCGCCAGAAATCCGAATAAATTGTCTGGGGTTGATGCCTGGGTTGGGGTAAAGTGGACAATAAGGAAATAGTCCCTGATAAAATCACTGTTCAAACGTAGGAGTATTTCACTGTAAACAGACGTATCTTGATTTCGTCCGCTCGGATACTGTGATCATGCACTGAATGAGAACCAGATGCAGGGGTAAAGACACTACCTTTAACTTCCAAAGTATATGTACACTCTGAAAACAGAGTTCAACAGGAAATCTTTTCAGAGTTCTTCACCTTGTCACTAGCAGGGTACCTTTTCAGTTACTTCATTGAAGTAACTAAAAAGGTACCCTGAGTTTGGAGTACCCAGTGTATGCCTTACAAAACATAAACCTAGCTCTTTGACATAGTTCTGTCAAAATATCCACAAGAGTGATTAACCAAGAGATGGCGGTGTTCTGCATTTTAACCGCAATTGCCGCTGCAATTGCTCATTTCACATCCTTCACGTTTGGATCTTTTGACTGGTTTAGCTATATTTGCAATCAACATCACAAACAGCAATAAAAATTAAATGATATTAATTGTTTTATATGTATGCCCAAATATATGTGTTCATGTGTGTTTGTGTCCAGACGCGTGACAAAATGCAGATGACTGGAGAACCTTTCTCTACGGTTACGCGCCTTCTTTAGGGTAAAACACGCTACACTTCCCTCTTTCAAAAAAGTCAAGGCATTGGAGATGTAAACCGAGGGGTTCATCAAAGATCCACCAAACGTGGTGTGAATCACACTATGCACTTTACTTATGTACCTGTCTTAGTTAAAAGTAGCTCAAGAATTAAGAGTAATATATCATGCTGTGTGGCATTTCTGTACCCAATGGTTTGCATAGTGGTATCAATAAGCTCAGTTTCCGAATTCAAACACAATGTTTGTATCAAACTCGAATACTGGTGTTGATTTGGACATTCTTCTAAATGGTCTCTCACTTAAACAAGTCAAGTATGCCAAATATCTGGGTATTTTCGTCGATTGTCACTTCAAAGGGACCAACACATGTTGTTCCTGCACAAATTAGTGAATTGAAAGCCGTTCGTCCATCGTAAGTGAAGATCATTCTCACCATCAGAATTTTTATGAATCTTGTATGTGGCATATATTCAACCCGGTTTTTACCATTGTGACTACTGTTTTGGACGTGCGTGGTTCAACAGGAATGCAAAGAGCCCAATGTCTTCACATCATGGCTGCAAGAATAACAGATGGTAACTTTGACGTTCTTTATCGTAATACTAGAGAAGAGTTAGTGTGCGCTGCAGGTCGCCACACACTCAATGCACGCTGACGTTTACGCACAGCTGTTTTAATGTATGTATGTATGTATGTATGTATGTATGTATGTATGTATGTATGTATATAATATATGCGTTGGTATCTGTCGGACGAAGTGACTGTTGTGTCACAAGTCAACAGATAT
Source organism: Hermodice carunculata (assembly GCA_964020975.1). Lineage (NCBI taxonomy): Eukaryota > Metazoa > Annelida > Polychaeta > Eunicida > Amphinomidae > Hermodice > Hermodice carunculata. The sequence goes on along the minus strand of OZ026622.1, from coordinate 56,719,858 downwards.
AGTATAAGAAGTTCTGACACTTTAATTGTGTTGTCTCCCGTTCGCAAGGCAATTTTTCAAAAGCCTTTTGTATATAACTGTGCTATAGCTTGGAGCTCTTTATCCGATGTCATTAAAAGACCGGAACACATTTATAGTTTTAAAGCACTGGAAAAACGTTTTATTTAGCCCGACCTGCACGTCGTTCACATTTTACCCTGTCCTTCAGTTTCAACTTGGCTACTCAAATAACACGTTTTTAGATCTGTATATTAGTTCTTGTAAACATTTTATCTGTTTATATTGCTTTATTGTAAAGTTACCTAGATGTATGCTGCCCCCTTCGAAGAACAGGTTTGAATATAATTTATTTTTGGCATTGTTTGGGGTTTTTTGTAAATATTTTATTTGTTTATTATGCATTATTTGTCTTGATATATGCTGGGTTCTTGTAAGAACGATTCAACTCTGAAAGGGTTGTCCAGTACAGACATACAAACAGATAGGTAAACGGACACACAGACAGACAGACAGATAGATAGATAGATAGATATAGATAGGCCGACAGACAGACATACAGACATACAGAGAGACAGATAGATAGATAGATAGATAGATAGATAGATAGATAGATAGATAGATAGATAGATATAGATAGGCCGACAGACAGACATACAGACATACAGAGAGACAGATAGATAGATAGATAGATAGATAGATAGATAGATAGATAGATAGATAGATAGATAGATAGATAGATAGATAGATAGATAGATAGATAGATAGATAGATAGATAGATAGATAGATAGATAGATAGATAGATAGATAGATAGATAGATAGATAGATAGATAGATAGATAGATAGATAGATAGATAGATAGATAGATAGATAGATAGATAGATAGATAGATAGATAGATAGATAGATGAAACACTAATCTTTCAAAATATTTTGACCCATTAGGCAGAAGAGGAATTGCATGATAATTATGTTTTTGTCCGTTATCTGCTCCTTTTTTAAACAGAAGCTGTTGTTGATGTCTACCATCTATCATGTGGTCGGAAAACAGAACCTGATATTTTTAGATTACCATGGTATTTGATCTGTATGTCTGCATCTATCAGGTATCGAAAGATCATCCGAGCGGATATCGATACCAGATACATGCATGGATACATGTATGTAATACACTCTCACACACGCACATACTCACACATAGTACAAACACTATCCACACATAGGCTTCATGCATACATACATGCATACATACACACATACATACATACATATATACATACGTCCGTACGTACATACACACATATAAACATACATACATACATAAAATTGAAGTTCATTGGTTATGCACTCTCCCCCCACACACACACACACATACACCCACACCCATACCCACAATCACCAGAATAAGGCATATAGCAATCACTTTGTCCGTGTGTCCACAAAGTTTCAGCACTATTTGACATACAACTTTCATATTGCTCAGAATTATAGTCCTCTATCAGGGCTAAGTTGGAAGATGAGTGACTTCCTACGGTCACAGAGCCACACGGAAGAATTTGGTTTTCCCATAATAACTTGAGAACGTTTTGAGCTAAGGCTTTCGTATTTTACAGCATTTTAGTCCTCTATTAGGGCTAGGTCCAGTTCGAAGATAGATTATCTTAATTCACAAGATTACAGAGTCAGATAAAAAAAAATTGGTTTTTGCATGATAACGTGAGAAAGTTTTGAGCTAGGGCTTTCATGTTTACAGTTCTCTATAACGGCTAAGTCAAGTTTACAGTTAGGGAACCCTTATCCGTCCGTCGGTCCATCTGTTGGACATTGAATCTTACACAAGAAAGTTTAATTGGACAATGAATCTTACTAGAAGGTTAAATCCACTGAGTCTATAATCAAGAACTAAATAGAATTGAATAAGTCAATGAATTGGACCGTAACTCTTACAATATAGTTGAATCCACTGCCAGACTATGATCAAGAACTAAACGGAATTGAATAAGTCAATGAATTGGGCAGTAAATCTTGTAAGAAACTTTCACTGGACAGTGAATCTTACAAGAAAGTTGAATCCACTGAGTCTATGTTCAAGAACTTAATAGAATTGAACAAGTCAACGAGATGCACCATTTCAAAAGACGATAGCAGGTTGCCTATCATTTATACAATTGTAAAGATGTGCAAAATCTTGTTAAGGTCATGCTTTTCATTGTATTATTGGTATAAACAAAATGTGGATTACAGACAACAAAAGATATTATACTTGATATGGGGCACATAAAGAAAAAGAATGCTGCGACTTATATCAATAATTTTGACTTTTCCACTTTCTTCACTAAGATCAACTTGGAAGAACTGAAAGAAATAGTGATACCAATACCAGACAAAGCATTCAAAGGGGGTGCCTGTCATTACATCAGTTTCCAGAACCAAAGCTCAGTTTGACAGAGGTATAAGTAAAGAAAAACACACACCAAGAACAAATATATCCAGAGTATAAAAGACATCATAGACAATGCTTACTCTTTTCTGTTGAAAACAATAGTTACCAGCGGACAGTATGCATTTCAATGGGAACAGATGCAGCTCTCTACATTGATAATCTGTATGTATACTCATAGGAATCAAAACATATGTATTTATACTTATAGGAATCAAAATATATGGAAGAATCGGCAAAAACGAATTACAATTGAACTAGAAAACATTAACAACATAGGCTTACCCAAAGCTTTATCGATTAACTGTACATGTTAAACAAACACGATGAAATCAAGATGAACTGGAAACATTTCTGTCCTAAAGAACTGATCCTCAATCTAGAAAATGAAAGCATTACAAAAGGCAATTTTTCTAGAGATTGAGATTGAGATACTGAGTAAGAAATTCATAACAAAATAAGACAGGAGAGATCAATTCAACTTTGAAATTATTTCTTATCTAGACTTGACAGGAAACATTCCACAAGAACCAGTGTATGGAGTCTGCATTGGTCAAATGGTACACATTGGGAGAAACACATCACTTGCACAAGATTTCATCCAGCGTGTCAAAATATTGGTGACGAAATTCATTCATAATGGTTACGATGGTTTCAAAATATAAAAAATCTACACAAAAATGCTTTCAGAGGCTTGACCATATACAAGGAAATATAAATCGTCTTCACAAGATCTTGTTATAATGTGCCTAAATAATATGTAATAGGTCTTGAATGACATCCTGCAAGTGCTGTTTATGGTAAGGGCGCGAGTTGGGCCAATAAAGTATACTTAAGCCTACATAGGGAATTCCTGTCCGGTTTTTTTTTTGTTTTTGTTTTTTTTTTGTTTTTGTTTTTTTTTTGTTTTTGTTTTGTTTTGTATTTTATTTTTGTTTTTTTTGTTTTTTTGTTTTGTCTTGGTTTTTTTTTTGGTTTTTTTTTTTTTTTTTTTTTTTGGTTTTTTTTTTTTTTTTTTGGTTTTTTTTTTTGTTTTTTTTTTGGGGGGGGGGGTATTTGGTTTCCAGGTGATAATTAGAAAGTTTTCTCTTTTTTGGGGTGGGTGGGTGGGGTATTTGGTTTCCAGGTGATAACTAGAAAATTTTCTCAGTCAGGAATGCCAAATAGCGCACAATTAAGGATCAGAGTTCTTGGTTCGTTTTAGATGCTCGATGGCATGTTCAACGCTTTGTTACTGTATGTGGGTGACCTTGAACCTATTTCCAAGGCCATCGACCCAGTGTCGAACGTCAAAAATGATATGTACAGATATTGCAGAGGATGAACTCCTGGACTTTTAAGTGTTACAGAGTTGTGGGTACTTCACCCCAAGGCGGCCTATCCGAATGAAGGAAGTAATGCTTCATCTATGTGAGAGATATACACCACTGCATGTTACAATACAAAAAACTTCTTGATTGTTATCATTTTTTTCTTGCACAATATATTATTGTAGATGGATATAATTTCAAGGGGATTGGGAGCAGAGGATCAAGGTGGGACACTTTCCTCTGCTCTTTATTTGATGTGTGTGTGTGTGTGTGTGCGTGTGTGTGTGTGTGTGTGTGTGTGTGTGTGTGTGTGTGTGCGTGCCATAGTAAGGAAGAATGAGTGAATAACCACAACTGAACGTGGCTTCAAAAGGGGCTATTGTGCCTTCAGGCCTTCTTCGAGTGAACTTGCCTCCCAGGCAAATACGTCCCGATGACGCTTATCACAATATATACTCGTACGTTTATATCTGTGTCATTGCAAGTTACTTTAGTACTTACTGGTGCTTTGATCTGAAAAGTTTTGATAATTAATGATAATAAAAGTGTGTGTCTACTATGAGCACATAGACGCAGTGGCAAGTGCTCACGAAAGGACAGAAGCTGGTGATCAAGATGCTCCACCTTCTTCAGAGTGAGTTCCAGTGGGAGAAACTCTTCTGCAATTACCACAAGCCACAGGCGTTCTATACATGTCAGGTAAACACTTACGGTCAATAAAAAAACTTGCCTATAGTTCGATTGATCAATGTTTATGTTGTATCATATCGATGTGGGATCTTATTTTTTTTTTTTTGCTGAGAGCTCTATTTGGAACTCCCGTCTCAAAATCCCGGAAAAACGTGTCAAAATGATCTAATAGGAAACCAAACAGGAAAACAATTGAGAACGTTTGGAAAAGATGCCAAATTCAAAGTGTTATTTCAGGGCCAACTCGTCAAGAACATCAGGGACACAAAATAATTAACAATGAATATAGCAGCAAATACTCAATTTTGACGAGGGAAACACGCTGAAAATTGGTACATTTTTCAGCTAATTTCATGGATTGTCCCTGATTATGAGGGGCAGTTGGCACCTCTGTTACACTGTTTATTCATTGAACAAGCCTTACTTACCGTTTTACGTTTGGTCAAGCTTAAATACAGTTGAAGAGTTGTTTGGCGGGGAAGTATCGTTTTCTTTTCTGCTGTATAGTTATATCACATGCTAGAACATTGAACATAACTTTTCTTGCAAACGTTTTAAAGCCATAGAACGCTATGGATTTCTGTATGTATACATATATGTATATATATATATATATATATATGCGTGCGTGCGTGCATGTGAGTGTTTGTATAGGCTGTAAGCATGTATTATGTGAACAAACTACTGTTATTAGCTTTTCCAATTCTTTGAAATGGCAGGTGTAATGAATGTTGTAGTTTCGGATCTTTTTGTTCTATAGCCATAAAAAAATAACACCTAATGCTGCCCGATGTGCTTGAGTATTAGATACACGTCACCGACATCGGTTTTGAGTGGAGAGAACCGGGTGTCGGCAAATTATTCATTTACCCCAAGGCAACCCAGTTCATTTCGAAAGTCAACTTTACTGGCTTCTGTTAATGTGCATATGTTTTCATATGTGTGAAAAACAAACGAGGGTCCAATGTATTTTTTATCATATCTTGTTCGTGTCTTGTGGGTATGGAGATTTTTAATGTGTGTTGTTATATCCATATTTCTCTATTTTCTGTACAGTGGAATTGGCCCAGACCGGTGTTTTTGATTTACCGTGTTTGTGCTGCTACCTATGTACTAGGTTGGAATGTAGCAGTCTTCGCCCATCTGCCTCGTCTGCCCACAGGAAACAGCTTGCTACCACTGATGGTATTCCTCACCAATTGGACCTACATCCTTCTGTCTATTCATCTCGTAGGAGCACTATTTCTTACCGCCGGCCACTTTGTTTTGTCCTGGATCAATTCCAATGATGAAGGCAATGTACCTGATCAAACTGTACATTCAATGTCAACATATAAGTGCAGTGTGCCGGAACAGAGAAGAGCATTATTGTCAGATTCCGACGAGGACGAGTCGGTGATAGTAAATCAGGCGACGCGTATTGAAAACCCAATTCCAGTGTCCATCTGCGATGACACTGCAAATCAACAAAAAGAAAAAGAACTTGCATGGTATTTGAAATTTTTATGGACGGTATTCAGCACAGCCTCAGTAACGAGTCTCTTGGTGACTTTTGTGGCCTTGTGCGTTCTGGTGCCAATGACACTGACACACCCAATGAAGTTTCACCCGGTGTCCGGCTGGAGAAAGCGCCTCCTAACGGCATATTACGTCAACTACCATGTGCTAAATTCTGCACTGGTTCTCACAGAAATAAGTCTCAGCGCAATTCCAATCCGTATACTTCATATCATATATCCAATTATCTTCATTGGGATGTATTTCTTGTTCAGCACGGTATATTGGTTTGTAAATCACAACAACGTTGTTTATCCATACTTTCTGGACTGGAATCATCCCGGAATTGTCGTTATCACATGTGTTGGCATCTGCATTGTTTTGCCTGCTTTACAGATTTTCCTGTATGCCTTATATAGACTGAGACTAAGAGTCTACAAATTCATGTACAAAGAGAATTACGAACACACATGAAAAACGTTTATCACAGCCACAGTCGAATTCCGAACAGTTAAGAGTTTACCATGGTCCTGTTCAAATCCAGTTGATCATTCTAACTAAACACGAATATCAAACTATTGACAGATTAGTGTTCATTAACAGGATACCTTGTATAAGTTGTAGGACGCTTGGCTGCCAAAAGGAAACTCACCAGTGGCAGCACATCATTCACCCAAGCATGTCTTGCAGCTTGTGGGCGGGATCGAATTTCGAACAGACAGCTTTACGGCATGAAGAAAAGATTATACTACGGTGCATGCACGTCCCTTGCCCTTTTTCATCCGATGCAGTATGTCTTTGGCGAAACTTCCATATCTGGGCACAAGCGCCCTGCGCATCTGTGCGCCCATGACGGAATAAAGTGTAGGCCTATACGGTTTTGTTCCGTTGCGTAACTTTTTCCTTGCGGTTGTGCCCGTATGATAAGGTCACACCTATTTCTGTTTGCATATAGCCTGATTTATACCCGGTTTTTGCCTTGTACCTAAGTACTGCGTCATAAAACTTCACGACAGCAAATTCGCACAGGCACAATTACCGCAAAAGCCTGGGGATTATCACGCTAATGGGGTAATGTTCAAATTTGATCCCGTTCGAAATTCGATCCCATAACTATGCTGCTCGGACAAAATCCAAATGTGCAACTTGCCAACACCAGTTCCAGTACCACGATACACATGTTTGTTATTGAGCTGAATAATTCTTGTATATTAGATTACAAAGATATCACCTGGATGGAGAGTGTGAATACTTTTGAACTTCAAATGAAAAGTTATCAACAAAAGAAACAAGGCATACTGCTATGAACAGGGGAAGACAGAGAATTTTCTCGAGAAGAAACCAGAACACGTGAGTTTTGCCTTGTTCACAAAAATCAACCAGTGCCAGACACTGACCTACCTCCTAGGAAGTAGGCAGTGTCCACAGAGGTCATCATGGAACTGCTACAATCCTCAAGGTGTAGAGTTGTGAGAATTTATTCATTTCAATTTAGTGGGATTACTTACGTAACGTTACATCTCGACCACCATTGCCAAGACCTCTATCTCTGGACATGTACCCAAGAAATTGAGTTGAGTTTGACTCACTGGATCCTGAAAATCTGACGGTCCTGTGGCACCATCTCTCGGTTCTTGTGGAACTGATGGTGAGTCGTGGTGCGCATGCTCCCCATCTCATCCTTCCTCTTTGGGTGCCATTACTGGCTTGCTCATTCGAGTTGGGAGCTCCGTGAACTTTGTTCACCATTACTGTTCTGGTGCTTCATGCACTTTTCCTTCTGTGGAAAAAATTTTCTCAGTGCTCCGGCACTCTTTGGAGACCATAGCTGATTTCTGATCTGCAGATACCACTGATATCTTTGAGAATAGAGCTGGTGTTTGGGTTGAAACTTAACTTTTCAAGATGGCGTCTTGATGTTCAGATCACAGAGAGAGGGAGGACAGTGCCTGCCAGGCAATTGTTGCTTGGCAGAGTCGATTACTTCTTAGTCTTCCTGGACTTACAGATTGCTTAATGTGACCTACAGATGCTAGTGGGAAAAGTGGATCAAGGTCTGGCAGGTACTGGCTCAATTCTTTTCTTTTTCAAGATGACGTTTTGGCGGGTCAAATTGCAGACAGAGGGAAGAGGATTAGTGTGCTGTGGTTTAAAGACCACCTCTCTTTACCCTTGTTGGGTAAATTGGCAGAAGTAGGACTTGTGTAGCCATTTGTGGTCTAGAGACCACTTCCCTTTGCCCTTGTCGGGTAAATTGCGAGAAGTAGGACTTGCACGGCCACTTCATGGCACCATAGATCATGATCATTGCTTGGTTGTCACTTAATATGTCCTCAAGTGTTCTCTGAATACACATATGGGTTTTGTGGTAGGTCGGGAGATGACATTTGTCTTCTTCTGTGCATCCATAGTTGCAAGTCGGTTTGCAAGAGATTGCCTTATCAGGAGCTGAAGCATTCCACACAACCTGGGTTACAACTGCGGCTCCTTGCTTGCTAATCCAAGACTTAGTCTTGGAGACATCTGCTTGGAACCAGATGCTGTTGACTTGATCCATGTACTGTTTTCCAGCTTGTTGTTCTTCTGAGTTTTCTTTGAAGAAGTCAGCCAAACATTGACTGAAGCTGTTGAGCTGTCTTTTTTTTCGGGTCCGAGCGCTCAGAGCAGATGTCACACAAGCTGGTGTGTCCAGAGTGGGAACCTTTGGGTTCCCGTCTGGGTATTCTGTAACTTCAGCCAGTCCAAGTGCTCTGACCATAAGTCTGAGAAGTATGAGAAGCTTCAGGCACCTTGGCCAGTCCAAGTGCTGGGCTCCGGGTACTCAGACTATAAGTCTGGGAAGTACGGGAGGCCTTCAGCCCCTTATCCAGTCCAAGCATTCAGGACAGGGCGCTTGGACTGTCAAGGATATCTGGAGAACCACTGGAGCCTTGATGGGCCACTCCTGCCAGCAGATTTTTGAGTTGGTGGCAGCTGTGGTCCCTAAGAGCAGAGACCTTCAGGTTTCAATTTGGGAGTTCTGGAACCTCAGTCACTCTGAGCGCTTGGGTCTGGGCACTGGAACCATAAGTGCAAGAAGTACGGGAGGCCTTTAGCACCTCAGCCAGTCCAAGCACTCAGATTGTAAGTACAGGAGATCTGGTAAAACACTGGTGCCTCAGCAAAATTTCTGAGCTCCCAGCTCAGATCTTGAGCCAAAGTAGTGGGAGATGAAAGGAAGACACATGGGTTGGTAGGGGCACCTTCTGCCATTAGTGGGCCTTCATTCTCAGTGGCATTGGCACCTGCAGTGGCCCGGGTGACCCTTTTGGCTCCCCCATCAGCAGTGTCAGCCTTGCGGTTGGGGAGTCTGTCTTCCTCTGCTGCTGCCTTCGCTGTAGCCCAGTCTATTTGGCACTGAGACTCTTGGGGCCCCTCCTGCCAGCAGATTTCTGAGTCAGCGGTGGCTGCAGCCCTTGTACCAAGTCTCCAAAAAGATGGAGACCTTCGTGTTTCTATTCTTGTATTGCAGAACCTCGGCCAGTCTGAACACTCAGATTCAGGCGCTCGGATCATAAGTCCAGAAGGTCCGCAAAACCAACACCTTGGCAAACTTCCCGGGGTCCCGGCTTTGGGAGCTTGGATTGTATTCCAAGGCAGTGTAGATAGAGGAAAGACACCCTGATCTGTAGGGGCGCCTCTAGTCATTAGTGGGCCTTTGCCCCAGCAGTGTTGGCCCCTGCTGTGGCCCAGGTCACACCTTCAGCTCCCCCACTAGCAGTGTCTTCCTCCACTCCCACCATCACTGCAGCTGTGTCTGGGCAGACCCTGTTGGCAGAGTGGCTCGCTGCTCGTACCTTGAGTCAGCTCTGTGTGTCTCATCATTGAGACTATCAGGGCCCCTTGCCAGCAGATTTCTCAGTCAGTGGCAGCTGTGGCCCCTGAAACGAATCTCTGAGATTGGAGACCTTTGGGTTTCTATCCGTGTACTCCAGAACCTCTGCCAGCCCAAGGGCTCGGATCGAGGTACTCAGATCAAAAGTTCAGGATGTCTGGAGAACCAAGGGGAGCACATCCTCAGGGCATTTGTGGTCAGAAACTTTGTCTTCCGCTACTCCCGCTGTAACTGCAGTTAAGTCAGAGTGGACGCTGTCGCTGCTTCTGCCTTGAGTCAGTTGTCTCATGGTACTGAGACTTTCTCAAGCCCCCGCCAGCAAATTTCTTAGTAGGCTGCAGTTACTTCCACAGAAATCCTTGCTACCATGGTGCCAGACCTGGTGTCAGGGATGCATCCACCACTGCGCCGTTTACCTTCTGAACCGCTGAGCACATTGGCGACCATGAGGGCCATGCAACAACCTTCCCCACCCATGGACATGACTCCTGCTCTGCTGACAAGCTTCGATCATGTTGAAGCACTCATTCAGAGCCTAGTTGGTGACCAAATGCAGTCACGCCAGTTGTAGTACTTCCCGGACTGCATCTACTCACTCCTTGGGCTGTGCTCCCTCTGGGACACAATGCCCTGGGAAGAGTGGACAGTGCTCAGGGGAGGGCAAGCTTTCTGGTAAAGGCAAGAAGATGGAAAAGTATACAGCACTCCTGACTCTTGTATGCCCGATCATGCTGTTTTAGGATTGCCAACTGCCACACAGATGATTGGTCCTTTCTTAACATCCTGAGACATGGCTACATACCACCTTTCCAGCCAAGACAGGCCTCTGTTAAGCCAAGAACTCTAGTGGTTCGAACTGCCCTCCATGGAGCCCAATGCAGTGTGTTTCTGGAGGAGGTTCACATGCTTCGGAGTGAACACCCCAGTGATCCAGTCGAGGATCTCGGTAGTCCCAACTTTTACACCTTAACTCTTCTTGGTCCCCAAGGGGGATGAAGGGTGGTGCCCCGCCTTAGATCTGTCAATGCTGAACACTTCCTAGGAACCTAGTCCTTCATGATGGAGTACTTCCAGTCTGTGACAGCAGTCTTATGGCTAATGGGTCCTATGTCTGGATCTCAGTGAAACGTTCTTCCATGTGCCTATTGCGGAGCCTTCGCCGAAGAATCTGTGGTTTGTATTTCAGGCCAAATTTATGAGTTCAGGGCATTTCTATTCAGCCTTGCTATGGCACCACCAGGTTTGTGCAGACAGTTGCTGCTTACCTTCATAGTCAGTGGTTTGCATTCATGTCTATTTGTACAATTGGCTTATCTGAGTGCTTCAGTATGTGGATTCGCAGAGTCCTACACAGATCATTCTGGACCTTTGCCAATGTTTGGGCCTGATAGAACCTATTCAAGTCCAGTCTTTGGCCAGCAGACTTTTGTCCTCCTTTGCATCCAGTTTGTTCTGGTTGACTACATCTGTCGCCCTTCAGGCAGTGGGTGAGAAAGGCTCAAGTTACCGCACAGAGCCACTGAGACTGGCAAGGTCCACTTGGTGCAACAATGGCTTGCCTGCTGGGCTCTCTCATTGATTGGCTCCAATGTCCCACTCCGTCCTCTCTGTCATCACCTCTTGCAGCATGCTCTGCAGGGCAGATGGTCAAGATACCGGGGCTATCAGGCCCCCACACTTCTGTTGTGGACCATAAGGGAGAATGACATGAAGGGACAAATGCTGATGCTCCTCATTCATACGGACCTTTCTTGGTCCAGGTGGCGAGTCCACATGGACAGCAGGATGGTGCCAGGCCTGTGGCCTGGGTTCCTTGCATCTCACCACATAACTGGTGGAAGCTGGAGAGGTGATATGCTTAGTGCTCCTCCACTTCCAGGACCTGGTGTAGCACATTCTAAGACATCAAGATGTCCTGGCCGACCAACATCTTCAGAAGAGGTCAGCTGGCAAGTACAGAGTGGTCATACCACCCCAGGGTTGTTCAGGTAATGCGGGCATGATGGGGAACTCTACAGGTGGATCTGTTTGCAATGTGCGAGAATGCAAAACTGCCAGTTTATGTCTGGCCTGTCCCAGACCCGAAACCTTAGCAGTGGATGCTCTAGCCATGGACCGGAGCAACCTGTTAGTTTACACCTTTCCACCCTACCAGATCCTTCTGAGGGTACTGTCCAAGGTTCGGTTCCACGATTGATCTGATCCTGGTCGCCCCTTGGTGGCCCTGGAATAATTGCTCAGTAAACTTACTGGAATTAAGCATCAAGCCTCCGCTTGAATTACATGCATGGCTGAATCTTCTGGTGCAGCCGCGGATGAGTGTGTTCCATTGGAACCCTCAAGTGCTTAACCTCCGCCTTTGTGGTTGGTTATCTCACAGCACACCCACGGCAGAGGCTTCTTGGAATCGGTCTCAGATAGAATTGCCAGAGGAGGGCTTCGATCCTCTTCTCCAACTTTACTCGGCTCAGTGGAAAGTGTTTTCCAACTCGTTTGTCAAAACACCACTTTGGAAATCTAAGCTTCAAGCCAATCCACCAGCTTTAGGCCCAACTTTTTCAGATGTATCCACGCACAGAAATCAGCTATCTGGGTCTCCAAAAATTCTCAGACTGCCGACAAAAGATTTTCCGCAGGTTAGGACGGGTGTAAAGCATTACAGCAGTGAGTGTGAACAAAAGTTCACAGTGTTTTAACTCGAAAAAGCAAGCCAGTAGTAGCCCCCAAAAGAGGAAGCATGATATAGGGAGCATGCGCACCGGGAGTCACCACCAGTTCGAAAGGAACCGAGAGATGGCACCACGGGACCGTCAGCTTTTCAGAACCAATATATAGATATCCTGGGCATTCGACCCAGACACAGAGGTTTAGGCAAATGGTCGTCGAGAAGTAACCTTACGTAACTAATACACATAATAATAAATGTAGAAAGCCTCTTCGTTCACAGTGTAAATTCATCAAAATATTATGTATTAACAAAGATGGGAACTGTCCCCTGTCATCATGGCAATACTTGAAAAAATTAGGTGGAAATTCACCCTGTATCCCCCACAAAAATGAATCATTTTCTTTATATTTTTGTTAACCTTTTTCGATGGCACATGAGTATAACTTCATGAACCTGGAATGACATTTTGAATGCTGGCATATATGTTTGTAGCCAAGGATTCAAGTCACAATACATCTACAATATCGAGGAATATTCCTACAAGGAGAGTGAAATACAACACCAAACAGAAAATACAATATGTAAATGAAGAATATTCCATTGCAAATAGTGCAGTCAAATTTTAAAGGGAATAAGATGCTCTTTTGCCACCACGTGACTGATTGCGAATTCATATGCATCAGCCACACCAGTGCATACAATAGGGTTATATAAAGAAATCAAAGAAAGCTTATTATCACTTGAAAACTCTTGTTGACATAACAGATAAAAAAGGCTGCCAACAGAGTAAAAAGTGGCCAACTTTCGCAGCATGAATTTTTATTACCTTCACTTCAGAGCAAATATGAAACATTAACAGAGAGTTCAAACTCCATTCGTTGCCTTATGTATAGGGTCCTTCAGATGGAAATATAACGTGAGTGAAACGTTTTAAGTACGTCCTTACTTGGAATTTATTTTAACATTCAGACCTTAATTTTCTTTATTTTTTGGAGAGAGACTTTATCGTCAGAAAATAATCATTTCGTAGCTGTAAATATTTAGTACTCCTGGTGTCAGGACAGACCAATATTTTTTGAAGTTTCACTGACGTGCAGTAAGATTCTAGCCACAGGCTACAATGTTCTATGCCGACATGTAAAGCAACCCTGGTCCTTGTCATACTTAGGAAGGGTTTAAGGTCGGAGCAAAGATGGGTGCTACCACGGCGGGCCTTCTTTAAGCCCTAATCACACCACACTTTTATTGAAGTGCGATGCCCCAAGAAGACTGACTGTATGGGATACCTTTTGAAAAAAGAAAAAAAAGAAGGCCGTGTCCCACGAAAGTGGGGGGGGGGGGGGACTTGGAGCTGCAACCTCTGTATTCAATCAGCAAAGTTTATGCAGTTTTCATATGTCCATCGTATGTTTAATGCACGTTCTACACACGATGGCCGGCGAAAACAGTGTGGTTGAAAAAACATTGCTTAAACCAATAAACAAGATATTTGAAACAAATTTAAATGCTTATCTTCAAAGTGAATTTAAATTTCTTTCCAGCTTATCTCTTTTTTTTTTTTTGTTCCTAGAGCATTAGGATGATTTAGTTTGAGTGTGGTTAACGATGGGGCAGCGAAGTTGATGTTGCCAGGCAACCCTTTCACATTCCTCAACCACTTCCTCAATATTGCTTCAGTTCACATTGCCACCATAGCAAAGTTTTTTCATCATTTGAAAATGTGCTGGCATGAGCGCGCACAACGTGCAAAAGTTCCGGGAAAAAAAGTGGAATGCTAAGATGCCTTCTTTAAAAGGCCTCTCTCCATAGCATTTGCCAAATTGGAAATGAAATTAGGTCCACCTGCATCTTTTGTCCACTGTTGAATAGCTGAAGCCATATGAAAGATACTATCTTGCGTTCAGGAGGACTTGGATGAACCTTTGATATGTTCTGATAAGTGGCCGTCTTCTGTATTGGAATGGTCGGAATGTAAATCGATATATGAATTTTCATTTGCTGCTTCCGTAAAATCACTATCATCACAAGGTGCAAAGTCTTCCTCACTGGCTGTATCGGTGATGTCGCTATCTTTGAATGGGGATGCTGTGAGTGCTTGAGTGAATTTTCTTTTCTGTTTATAAACTGATGGCTTCACTTTGGACAAGAAGGCTGCCCCTTTTCTCCCCATTTGAAATAATGCAAACGTATAGGTAAGACGAAGCACAAGCCACGACATATCGCAAGTTTCATGGAACCAGCACAAAAAAATCTTTTCAGTGGAAACATTGGGTGTATTGCATTGTTTCATATTTGTATGTTTTTGTGCACATAAATGCAGATTAAAGAAAGTGCTAGAAGAAGAGAAAATTACAATTTTGTGCCACGTTTCGTCCTGTTTTGCCGCATCCAGATATGTAAAATCACAGGAAAATGCAATTTTAAGTTGTTTAAAAGCTTCGCATCATTACTTGCACCTGCAGTATTGCCCATTACATTATACTATGTCGAATGTGAAAAAAATCTCCTTTACTATTGTTCTTAGAATGATTCAAGTGATAAAAAATCCTCACCTTGTACAGTCTGTGGGTCGTTCTGTACTTCGTTTGTGGCGAGACATAACATAACCTACTTTTATACAAAGGTCTTGGCTTGCGTTCGGTGTTGCCCCATGTACTGCAGTATTGCACATAATGTTGGTCCTCAAAACGGCTAAGTATATTATAAGTAAGGATTGCACTTGGGCTCCTCTTGCATCATCTATGGTCCACCACGGACCACCTTTGCTGCCTCATGTTGCAATCGTACCTCAACACAAGCTGGTGTCAGAGACGTACAATACAATATCTCTGAATGCTTACCATAAAGTGAGAAAGTCGCATTGGCCACGGGGTTGTGAACAAGAAAAACAAAATTATCCAAAAATCCGAGAAAACCTCGGAAGGGGGCAGGCCCGGCTAATGCCAAAATCGGATTTTCACAAATTCTTTGGAAAGGTAAAACAAAACAAAAAAAACAACAAAAAAAACAAAAACAAAAAACAAAAAAAAAAGGAAAGGAAAGAAAGAAAAACAAACAAACAAACAAAAAAACGCTGCTTCAATACGTAAAATGTACAGTGATTTTGTTATTAAAACTCAATAAGGGGAATACAAAAGATCACGGTGGGCGATGTTAGGGGGTTTTACGTACCGATCTTTCAAAATCTTCACCAGAGTTTCAGATGTTCCCCTTATTTATAGGCCTACAGTAATATATTTTGTATGTTCATTGAACATACTTTTAATAAATCCTTTCTAATGCATAGTCCTTGAGCTCCAACAGCGAGGATTTATCTCCTCACATTCTCATGCATATGGCAATTTCAGTAATTCCTCAAGGTGACACTAGATGGCATACTAATCAGTAAGCCATGAGAAGCACCACATGCATCCATGCTAAAAAAAAAAACTTTATATGAGGATTTGGGTAGCTTGGGCAGGAGGGTATGAAGAAAGGTAAATAAGATATTTTAATGACATACAGGTGCTAGATTACCTTTGATAATTTTCTGAATAAAACAGCTCAAGACCATTGGCTCTACATGTTTACACATATTTTAATAGGGAACATCTTTATGTTTAAGATTTACACTTTTGTGCTGTATATGCTGATATTTCATTGTGATAATGGATCTGTAAAGCTGTTCAAGTTATGCTTGTACCCTGAGGGTACATACGATGGGTTCAGAACAGGCAAATTTACCTAAAGGTATACACTTTGTGATATATTGTTACATTTTCTCATTTCAATATAAACTGGGCATGGGCATGGTAAAATATCCAGCCACAATTCCCAGGAAATGGTGATTTTGGATGGAGGGGGAGCGGGTAATCCCAATTCAGGCTTTTTTTGGAAATTTTGGAATGATTTTTTAATATACTTGATCCCCAGGTGGCCTCCATTGTGATGTTAAAATCTTCAATTTTGCTACTCTGCATTTTCTTTGTGTCTCAATTTATTTAAATCGTTTAGATTTTTTAGTCCTGATAAGTACCCAGTGTAGGCTGTACATAAGTCAGACAAAAATGGTTCAAGCCACATCCGTATAAGTTGAAAACAGTCGGTACCTTGTCATATGTATTATAGATCCAATATTGCCATTCATCTGTCATAACGGCTATGTGTACGGTTTCTAAATTTGGAGTTTCACGATATTTCAACTATATATTTTTGCCTAATAACTCCAAGTTTCCATCACAATCAGCTTGGTATATATATATATATATATATATATATATATATATATATATATATATATATATATATATATATATATATATATATATATATATGTATATATATATATATATATATGTATATATATATATATATATATATATAATGTTGATTTTATATAGTGTGTACAATTTATTCAAACATCCTTTCAGACACATTCAACGATATAATTTTGCCTAATACTTCGATGTTTGCATCACTATCAGCTTGATAAATACACACACACGTGTGTGTGTGTGTGTGTGTGTGTGTCCAGAACCACTCCCCAGTAGTCATTACCCTATTCCGCCGTCCGAACTCTTTTCTCTCCACAAGCTATCCTGTCACTGTCTAACCTATATACATATGGAACTAATATTGTCCGTATTGCGCACGTTCTTCTGTAGAATTTGGACATAGGTTGTGTTGGCCCAAATAAATCAAAGAGTCTTCAGCGGGTAACTACTGAGAACATTTTCGGAGCCTATGCCCGTACATGTCTCTCTGAGTAGCGGCTCCTTGTCTAAGCTAGAATATTCAGCAAAGACAACCCACATAATAATGAATAAATATGAACGTGGCAAATGATGAATTAGTTAAATACGTGAATTTTGCTTATAAATGCAGAGATTCATTATGAAAGAAGAATGCCAGTCAAACCAAACCATGTGTGTGTGTGTGTGTGTGTGTGTGTGCAATATAAAGTTAAATTTGTCGCAACGGATGTTTAGGTAACTTGAACAGACCTTGTGAAACTCCTGATTTCGGCCCATTTGTATGAAACCTATGTTTCCACCTTTTTTTTCTAATTTGGTTAGGTTTGCAAATGATATCGTAAGTGTATCAAGCTCCATATTTTCTTCAATCCACTTGCCACCTACGAAACAAAGCTCTGTGCTTTTCTTGCAGCGGTGAATATATGAAGATCCTATCAGTATGCTTGTTTGGAAGGCAACAATCAAAACAGCGCCTCGCAAAACTAAAGCGGTCCCAAATGTATGACCCTTTACTTTACCCATCCCTGCTAATTACCACTAAAATGTATCGATCGGAAATAGAATGATTTTAGGTAAAAATTCCTCAAATAAAGATGTTTAATTCAAGTACCCATATGTCCCTAGTTCTGCAGGAAAAATAGTCTAGGTCAACCGCTTTCCACGGAACAAATAGGCCCAAGGCCCGTCGAGGAAAGCTGTTGACTTACCCTACGACCTAGCAGCAAAAATTAAAAAAAATATAATAAATAATTGGAAACAAAGACTAAAAAAGTTTCTGAAACACCTTTTCACTTTTGTATGGTACCGATAACAACGTCCCTAAAAATTGAATCATTAAAAAGTTGCATCAGCATTTGTTATTCAGTATGATATATCACATTTTTCTCATACACAGTCACACGTTAATCAAATCTTTAGAAAAACCTGAGAGCATTAACTTTTCAATTTGTTTTAGTTTGCATTTGTATACTTCTTCTCTGAGACTAATATAATTCTGTTTAATCATCAAAAACGTTTTTAACACCTGAGTGCATAGTGGGCCACGCCCCAATGTATGTTCTCAAGATGAAACATTTGCAAGAGCGGTGGTACATTATTTCAATGATGAACAATAAGAAAAATGTTTTTCCGTTCCAGTCTTTATATATCATTTTTCCAAACACTGTGTACTATTTATCCTCAATAACGTCATTACGAAAGAAAACTTCTCCCTTGGTGTGGTGGGGGCGATCATTATGGACCAGATTACATAAAATATTTGCACTAAACCACTCAAAATGCTGTTTTGAGTGGCTGAGTTTGGCCTACATCGAATGACGTCATGTAAGGAATGGTCATTGATTACGTGTCCGGAAAGAAAAAAACACACAAAAATAACTTGTACCCAGACAAACACCCAGATGCTTGCAAAGGGATAGGCCCATATTCAACGACTGCAGCGGACATCCGTATTTCCTAAATATTACGTGCATGACAGCACAGCTAGCGAGTTGGAAACTGCAGGCGGAGCGAGTCGACAGCCCAGCCTTTGATCAAGATCTTGCACAGTCGCCATATGTAGATCTTGTACGTTATTAAGTGCGATCCAATTAATTCTGGCCATCTGTCATCTGTACCCGATACTAGTGTCATCTTGAGTACTGTCTGACAGACGCAGGTTACGTCATGAATCCACGTGTGCGGTCCTCCCAGTTGGATCTGTATCTTTCAGGGAGCCGCCATGAAGATATTGAGCACTTAGTCAAAGCTATCCGCCAGTCAGATTCGTGATCTTCGTTATGTGAAATGCACAGAAACTACTCTGTCGTCCACAGAAATTACAGCAATGCAAGATCATTGCAATAAGTAACTTACATTGCCTACAATTTCCTGTCTGTCAGGTTATGCACTCGCCAATTTGAGTACGTTTCTGACAAATTTCATTAACTTCCAAAATTTACATCACCTGACACACGTAACCTGCCAAATAGAATGTATTTCGGCATCCGTAATCAACAGCAACAGAGATTGCATGGGGCAAATCACCGTAAATTCTCCTGAATTGTACTGCCGAAATTCTTTGGTTCGATTTTGTCTCATCGTCATCAGTCGATGTATAAAATACGTCTGACCCGTTGCGTCCGCTTAACCCTTAAACCTTTTCCGCCCAATATACCACTGAGTCAACGTCTTTCTTGTTTGGGAGGGAAAAGGGTTAAACCCACGAACGCTGTATGTCTCTGCTTCCATTTCAGAACATGGAGCTAGACTTTGACTCTAGAACGGAACACGGTACTTGTTAGTTTGCAAACAGGATGAATATATAGCGCCGGTACTCCCTGCCGCAAAGGAGGTTGTGCTGCTTCCAATTACTACATCTTTGATGCGTTTCCCGCTTATGTTATTAAGACGCATTCAACAGCTTTCGGTTTAAACATACTTGTCGGAATTGGGAAACAGCCTGAGGTATGTGCTTTATGAACACCTCTCGCATGGTAAAGAATGTAAAAGACTAACATAGTCACCGCAAAAGAAAATTACTTTAGTTGCAAGCAGATACAGTATTCAATTATTCAATATATATGGTGTTAATAATCATGTAGTTTATGTTGTACATTTTATATTGTATGCCATGGACCCTGTATAAGTATAAAAGTGCAATAAAGTATTTATTTAATTGCTGTAACCATCAATAACAGTTGGATCTTGTCTCATTAAATGCAACCACAGTAGACGTGGGTTAATAAGAGAAAATAAAAGAAAAAAATGAGAAAAAAAACGAAAAAATACAAACCACAGGGCAGTGCAATAAAACAGACATGACACTGGAAAAAGCAAAGAAATTTCTGTGGATAATTTGTTGGGGGTATTCGAAAAACTGGTGGGTCGACGTTTCAGCAGGCGCACCGCGTGTGCAGTCAGGGAAGCACAGTATCGACAGCTTTTCCAGGTGCGCTCGGAAGATACCTGGTGATGCTGTTAACGAGGAGCATTTTGTCTGAGGGGCGTCACCTCATACTTTCATTCGAAGCTTATACTAAGAACGTTCAACGTCAAAGGTAACAGATCAGATGACACTCTAAGTTACAAGTCCTTGTCCGTTTGCGTAGGAAGTGTTTTGTAAACTTGTAGATGCCACTGGTCGTTTGATGGTGGACGTGGATCGAGCGGGCAGCTTCATAAGGTATTCCTCTTACGTGGTCTGACCGAAAAAAAAGAGAAGCAGGCCCACGTGCAAAACCATGTGGTTTGGATTATGGGTAGGAAGGTTGATTTCCACAGGTTGATTTACAGAGGTTGCCTCCAACGCGAAAAGGAGTTTGCCTGTCGTGAACTTAGCGTGGGTTCCTCAGAGAAATCTGTATGAAAGATGGGCGTTCTTCGCACCTTTCCGTACCGCAGGAGAGATGTGATGGCTGCAAAAGCTGACGGAGAGGTCTATGTAGCATATACACACGAAAATAATGTCGCCATTTGTTCTCTGCAAAGTGTGCCAGCTGTGCCAGTGTCAAATAGTGAAGGCATATGACAATAAGACCCTCAAAATTTGTGTCGTTAAGTAAATTTGTCGGACATTTGAGTTTCGTTTTAATGATGTATATGTATGTACACACACACACACAAACACACACACACATACATACATACATACATACATACATACATATATATATACATATATATATATATATATATATATATATATATAGAGAGAGAGAGAGAGAGAGAGAGAGATTTCAGCTTGATTTGTTGTCAATTCGAAGAATGAAAACGAGCACTGGGTGCCATACATGCAGAAAGAGTGAGCGAGGGGAACGGCTTCTGCTATATGGTATCCAGTGCGAGTTGATTTTCTTCGTATCGACAACAAACCGTGCTATGATCTGTTTATCCCAGGTTTGTTAATGCCTACTCCAATAAGTTGTGCTGCAGCAGATGCCAAATGTTCCAGTAGAGATTCAGCTGTCTCGCTGACAGCAGACGACACCATCGTTACCCGGGAAATAGCTCAGCCCATAAATAGTAAATCGTATATCGGTACTTCCAGTTATAGGTACTCTTCCGGCTATAGGTACACTTCCGGTTATAGGCACTCTTAGGGTTATAGGTAATCTGCCGAACAGAAGAATCATTATGGCACTTTGTAATGTCTCTATTCTACGGCCCATAGTGGTCTGGCCTATATGATATTTATATACGTGCTTTATAGCACTGAAATCGACCCTAACGTTATATATATATATACATATATATATATATATATATATATATATATATATATACGTACATATATATACATATATACATATATATATATATATATATATATATATATATATATATATATATATATATATATATATATATATATATATAAGGGGAGGCCTGGGCTGTTGTGAGCATGTGGGCACAAAAGAAATTCTCAATTTCCAGCTATGTTTGCCTTTGAAGCATAATTTCACTGAGTTGCTCGTATGAGTAGTATAACTTCAATGTGTAGTTCAGGACATCTGTATTTAGGTTTCATATGGCTCTGAATATGTTGGCTCATTTTGTAAATAAAATGACGTATGAGTGTTTCGAAATGATTGTGCATAATCAGTTTATTAAAAGCTTTGCAAAAAAGTCACGCTCACAAAATGATGCCATTCCACCTGATAATGGATCAAAATGGCCTCTTAGTGGTTCGATATTGACCGTGTTTGTTTCAACTGTTAAAAGAGCGGTTCAGATGTACTTCACAGTATTACCAAAGAAATTTAACGTTTGTCGTCATCAAAAGAAATACATGAAAAGCCCAAGGTCACCCAATTGCACTTCCAATCTATATCTTTTATAGATTACCATCATTTGCTGGTGACTAGACAATGACCCAGAAAAAGAAAAAGAAAGAAAACAAGAAAGAAAGAAAGAAAGAAAGAAAACTATAAAAGATCATTTGCTGTAGAGCACATCAGTGTGAGTGTCTTCAAAGCTAATTGGTATGACAATGTACAAGGGGTACTTCAAGTACAACAGTGTATGATCTGTGACCATGTTACGACAGTGTACAATGGGCACTGCAGTACTTAGTATATTATAAGTACGACAGTGTTACGGCAGTGTACAATGCGTACTTCAGTACTACAGTGTATTATAGGTACGACAATGTTACGGCAGTGTACAATGGGTACTTCAGTACTACAGTGTATGATCAGTATGAGAGTATACAATGGGTACTTCATTACTACAGCATATAACTGATACAACCAGTTTAATAGCATAATCACCTGGTTTTCAGGAACAATGTTGGAAAGCCACACTTGACACAAAGCAGCCTCAGTGTAACAAGCTTCAAGTCTTACTTCAATGCACCCAACTTATCTCTTGGATGATGGAAAATACATTGTCAAACTACCTCAAGTACTCTAACTCAAATTAAGTTCAATTTTAGTACATAAACCTCTGTGTAATCAGAGGCATATGTCTTACACAGCCCAGCCAAGCTTGTGTGCAAGCCTCTCTGATGTATGTGATGCAGGCACAACCTGCCAGTGTGCAAACAGAAGTTATGCAACTTTTATGCATACTAATTGACAACATCTAAAAATAGAGGTTTGTCACAGCTCAGGTACCTAGTGAAGAGGGAGGTGGATGGGTGGCCCCACCTGACTTTTTGCCAGTAGTTGTGCGCATGTAAATGAAGCTCTTTCTTCGATTTTACTTGTTATTATTCCTTCCAGTTAAAGAAAACATATAACTCAAACCCACACTGCATCTTCCACCATATCCCTACACTATGGTTCCACTTTCAGCAACATGTCTGGTCTGTTGCTAGGCTGCTGGCCTTACCCAGCCTCAGTTCAGATCCAATGTATGTATACAGCAAAAAACTGAAGTTGCTTCATTTCACGTCATTTAACTGGATCAATCAGGTACACAGTAATAGAAGACATAAATCAAAGTTAATGGTAGGTCTATTATATTTTTGATGACACAGACAACCTTCAGACTCTATTGCATTTTTAATTTCTCTCACCACGTAAGCTCACCTAGCAGTGAGCTGGACAAATCTGTCTGTGTGCATACTTTTGAAGATATTTGAGATTTGAAATTTCAAATGTCCTTAATGTGCATAATTTAAATTTGTGCAGCCTTCTTTACCAATTCATACGAAACGTACCAGTCCATAATATAGGAGTAGAAGTTGAAATGGCATCTCTATCTATTATATCTTTGAAGTTATTCAAGATTTAAATTTTCCAGTGGTAATACTTAGCATATTTTAAATTGCTGCAACTTTTGTTTTTAATTCATTAATTGTGCAATGGTCAACAACCCCCTAGTAGAGGTTGGAACAACATCTCCATCTATTATAGTTTTGAAGATATTCAACATTTAAAATTTCAAATGCTGCTAATAAGCCTAATTTGGACTGTAACCACTTTTGTTTTAAATTCATTAGATGTGCAATGGTCAACAACCCCCTAGTAGAGGTTGGAACAACATCTCCATCTATTATAGTTTTGAAGATATTCAACATTTAAAATTTCAAATGCTGCTAATAAGCCTAATTTGGACTGTAACCACTTTTGTTTTAAATTTATTAGATGTGCAATGGTCAATAACCCGCTAGTACAAGTTGGAATGACAGCTCGATTTATTATGCTTTTGAAGACATTCTAAATTGAAAATGTGGAATATTGCTAATTAGCACAATTTAAATTGCTACAACTTTTGTTGTAGTTTCATTACATGCGCAATGGTAAATAACCCCCAATAGAAGTTGAAATGACATCTGTATCCTTATTAGTTTTGAAGATATTCAAGATTTAAAATTTCAAATGCCCTTAATTCACATAATTTTTGACATTTTCATTACTCTGCATAAAAATGCAAATCTTGTATGGAGGTACAATCATGAACAATATGGAGTTTCTACGTATAATAATGTCAGAGAAAAGCATCGGACAAATTCACTGGTAAATATTAATGAAAGAAAAAAGAAAAGAAAAAATTTGCTTCACATCAAATCTGTCTGGGTGCTTTTAAAATGAGAACAGTTTGTAATGCTACACTTTGCCATTGTTCAACATAATCTAAATTTTTGTGAATTATGCTTATTTGCATAAATTAGAATGCTACACTTTTGGTTCTTGGTTCATTGGATGTGGCCATGTCAAAAAACGTATAAAATGAAGTTTGAATGAAACTAGTATCTGTGATAGTGTTGAAGGTTTTCAACATTTTAATTTTGTGTATTTCCCTATTTTGCATAAATGGAAAGCTTACAACTTCGGTTTATGGTTCATTGTATGGGGCATTGCCACAACCCATAAATTTAATTAGAAATGGCACCTCTACCTATAATAGTTTTAAAGATATACATTTTGCATGTTCATCTAATTTGCATTAAAAGCCTACAGGTTTGGTTCATGGTTCATTGAATGCAGCTCTGCCACCAACCTATAAGTTGAAGTTGGAATGGCATGTCTATGCATAATAGATTTGGAGATATTTCTACGTTAATTTTTTTCAAATCCCCTTATCGGCATAATTTGAAATTCTACAATGTATACTGTCCATTATATTGGTACGTGTTACAAACCTATATGCACATTGAAATTTTGAGTATCTGCAATAGTTTGGAAGATATGGAGCTTTTAAGATTTTAATTGCCTCAAATTTGCATACTTTTAAACATCATGACTATTCCAAATGAGATGCACAATTTCACCGATTAGGTCAGTCGCCATAGCAAGTTTGGTAGTTTTTGAAAAAATAGTGCTTCAAAAAATCTCCAAACCAACTTGGTCGTAAAGAATAAAGAAAAAAAAAGAAAAAGGAAGAAAGAGAGAAAGTCAATTCCAGTGTTTTCTTACACAGTGAAACCTCTCTACAGTGGGCACCCTTGGGACCAGAGAAAAGTCACCCCTGTGACCAGAGAAAAGTGCCCACTCAGGAGAGGGTCAGCCTTTCTGGGCAGTATAGATGAATACGTGTGCATGTACATGTACATTATTCATTCATGCACATATTCATGTACAGTGTATACATATTATAATTCAAGGGGATGTGTATACATGCAATTCAAAACGGTCTTTCTTCCTTTCTCACATAGACAAATTTTAACATAAGCTGCAAAGAACTCCATGTACATGTACCTGTGAACTGAGACAAGCACTATACTGTCTCAGAATTGGCTATGAAGTGCAGGCCTCATCTCACTGGTTACAAGAAAACAAAGGCATGAAAGTGTCCACTGAGATCCTCAAATCCACACACTGTTTCAAAATTCGAAAAGTTGTGAAAACAGTCATTGAGGAATGGAAGACCATACTTTGATGGGTCTGGCCAACTCAGCTCTGTATGAACAGGCAAAGGCATGAAAGCGTCCACTGAGACGACACAAATTCTACCCTCCTTGGTGTGACCTACTCAGCTCTGTATTTAGTCCATTTTTAACAGAGGGTACACTCAGGCCTGTTCTGCCTAGAACTCCAGAGCCTGTGTTCCCTTGGGACTGATAAGCTCAGCAGACTGACCTAGCCTCAGACAAAAACAGACCAGCTAGGACATCAGTCTCAGACGTGGTGCACTGACAGCTCTGTGCAGCACTAGTGGGAACTATAGCCTGCCTGATACATATGGCAGCATGGAGCAGAACTTATCTTACATGAACAGAAATAGATTTTCTGTATTTTATTGAAAGCCTCATTACACAGTTGTTGGGAATCCCCCCCCCCCCCCCATCTGCTGCAAGACCCAAACTTTCCAAAACATACACCTAGCATGCATGGATAGAAGCTAGACTGCCTAGGAGACAGGTTAAAATTAATTAAGAATTCAAAATGGTTGGCTAGCACCATGGAAGTCAAGCAATAGGTCATACAACAAGCAGTTGAAGGCCTGCATGTTAGAACTTTGTGTCTATCTAAAATATTTTTGAACATATAGAGCTTGTAAAACTTGAACTTGCCCCTCATTTCCATAATTTTAATCATCATGACTATTCCAAACCGGATGCACATTTCATTAATAGGTCAGTCACCATGGCATGTTTGGTGGTTTTGGAAATAATAGTGTCTGAGAAAAACTACGGATAAATTTGGGTGCCATGGAAAGAAAACATGTCCATTATTCCAAATCAGATAGTCAACTCCCCTACTAGCTATGGTACCATGCTAAGTTTAAACATTGTAGCTTGTACTATGTCTGAGAAAAGCCCCAGACAAATTATTTGGTGGAAATAAGAAGAAGAAGAAAGAAAGAAAATGTTAAAAAAAGAAAAAAATTGAGAAAACAGTATGTCTGGGATGGCACCTAGACATAAAGAGGGGAGAGAGAGAGAGAGAGAGAGAGAGAGAGAGGAGAGAGAGAGAGAGAGAGAGAGAGAGAAGAGAGAGAGAGAGAGAGAGAGAGAGAGAGAGAGAGAGAGAGAGAGGAGAGAGCCAAGTCATTGCCTCTTCCAAATTTTTATAGCAGAATAATTCATCACATGTAGGTCCCTGGTCAAAGTGATGCTATTTTTGCCTGTTAGGTAGACCCAGGCCCTTGACAATTGGACAGGGACCCTGAGCCACCAGCCACATACAAAAAAAATGTCCTGACAGTTATTCAAGCAGGAAAGTGCAATCTGCCTCCCATCTTCCTACACACACACAGCTGTGCAAACATACAAGCATGTCCAGTGCTGAGGCAGACCCCATGGGGCTCAGTTAAAAGCACTCTATAAACTTAAGGCAGGCTTGCATATTCCGTTGACCTTGTCTAAAACCTGATCTTCAGCCAATCAGCAGTGAGCAGAACTATTTTGTAGCCACACTGGACCCAAACATGCGCTTCCCTTAACAGGGTTTGCATGGTGATTATGAGCATTTTTGCACAAAAACTATTGGGTGATGATTGCGCCATTAAATACTTCAAAATGTGAATCTGACTTGACATTATATCTAATTCATGATGACAGTATAAATTATTTTGTGTCAATGTAACAAATCATTTCATATGTAACACATTGTGCCCCTTTCCCACCTTCCACAAGAATATATTCAGACAATTAACATGGCAAAAAAGCTTCAAACTTGCCACATTTAGTTGCATTTCTAGAACTTTTGTTGTCTGTCCATTGACAGATGTCTCAAACCTACATGTGTAAGTTAGAACTTTGTGTCTATCTCCAATAGTTTGGAAGATACGGAGCTTTTAAAATTTTAATTGCCCCTAATTTGCATAATTTTAAAAATCCTAACTATTCCAAGTCAGGCGCCTAATTTCACTGGCAGGTCAGTCACCATGGCTTTGGTGGTTTTCGGAATAGTAGGGTCTGAGAAAAACTGCGGACAAATCTGGTCGCAAAGAAAGAAAGAAAGAAAGAAAGAAAGAAAGAGAAAGAAAGAAAGAAAGAAAGAAAGAAAGAAAGAAAGAAAGAAAGAAAGAAAGAAAGAAAGAAAAGAAAGAAAGAAAGAAAGAAGAAAGAAAGAAAGAAAGAAAGAAAGAAAGAAAGAAAGAAAGAAAGAAAGAAAGAAAGAAAGAAAGAAAGAAAGAAAGAAGTGTCTTGACACACACACTTTAATGACTGGGAGGACTGTGCCTATGAACACGGCCTGCAATGACAAGGCGTATTAACATTTGATCGGAATTTCAGACATCTGTAACTGGAATTATAAATATCTAAAATCCAAGTTTAGATATCTTTAATTTTTTTTAAATATAATTCATAAAAATTATATATATATATAATATATATATATATATATATATATATATATATATATATATATATATATATTTAGTTAGTTAGTTAGTTAGTTAGTTAGTTAGTTAGTTAGTTAGTTAGTTAGTTAGTTAGTTAGTTAGTTAGTTAGTTAGTTAGTTAGTTAGTTAGTTAGTTAGTTAGTTAGTTAGTTAGTTATTTAGTTAGATATCTTAAAAGGTAGCGAGGTACAGATATGTATAATTCCAGTTATAGGTATATATAGTTACGATTAAAAGAAAGTCAAAACGGCTTGCCATAGTTTGCATGCAGCCAGGATTGAAACCATAGAAGCCCTTTAATGAATACAGTTCACAGATACAGGGAGGCATTTATCCCATCAGCGCTGGAGTTCCTGCTGTTTTTCACTTGACCATACTGTTAAACACCGTTATTCAACTGAATACAATGGCCCGTGTTTCCAGAATCATGGCAATTGTTCCACTTATGAAATCGAGTGGCACATCTAAAGAATGTATTATTTGTACATATTAAGCATTACGATATGACTTGCTGTGACAAAGAAACACTGAAAAATGTAAAACCAGGATGCTTTGCTGTTTATCACCACGCAGTGTTATTGACGACATATTCAGAGTCCTCCGCCCGACAGGAACATTTATGATGATTGAGACAATATGGAAGAGTCGAGAGTTCAAGAGCACCTGTTATAAATGTAATGAAACATGGTCTGAGAATGTCTGGGTCTCCACATGGAATGTACAGGGTCTACGTCTGAAAGGTCACTGTACACAAAACTTACGACATATAAATGGAAAGTGAGTTTAATCATTCACCCTTGGAAAAAAGTACATCTTTTTGGCCACCTATCATGTGCCTGCAAAGTATGGTTGGTTGGTGGCAGTATGTCCCCGCATCAACGACCAATATTCGCAAACGAGGTTTGCCTTCCTGCCAGTGCCTAGGTGAAGCCGGGGGTGAGGCATTTCAAACAGAAAAGGGACTTTGTGTTAGTATTCCAGGCAAGTGTCACACACATCCATGAATCACATTACCCATCTACCTTCCCTTTCAAACGCGCTCCAAAAACTGTTTCAGTCACAGTCATGATATGATCATAATAACTTTGGAGCAAAATATCTGAATGTGAGTTCAACATAAAACATTTTTATTCAATATGGCTTTAAAAAATTCTATACACTAGTTATTTTGCTCCGTGGACAACCAGTCCACCTACAGAACAGCCAATCATCGCTACCCGGTACCGCTGAAGTGTAGAAGTGGAAACAGTTGTCCCCTCTTCTCCTCAAGTCCAACATGGTAAAATTGGACGAGAAGTGACGTAAGTTAAGCAAGCTATGTCCCGTTGAAAGTATTCAGAAAGCCAAATGACCTTGACCTTACACCTTTCAAGATCATATGTAAATTTGCATAGTTAGGCCTTGAGGTGAGCCATGCAACAAATTTAACATTGCTGAAATTTGTTGATAACTTTTTCAGATATAAGCCAAAACTTGTTTTCGATAAGTAGGTCATGGTGACCTTGAAATTAAGTCAAAGTCACAAATTCAATGCATCATCTTTAAGGAAATTAAAATGGGTTTTAACGTTCGCCAACAGTGTTCCATTGGTCATTGGCAATTCAGAGTTATGACCTTCCAAATAATGACAAAAATTAAAACTGGAAAAGGCAGTGACCTTGAAAATTTAGGCCAAGGTGACAAATCACATATCAGATGCAAAACTTCAGTACACAAGTGTAATCCTGCTTTCAAACCCCAGGCGTCTCTGAGATTTTGTGCATACATTTTTTGCCGCTAAAACAGGGGAGGGGGTTCGAATGGCCATATAATCTTGACCTTCAACCTTGACTCGGTAGGTCCTAATAAGGTTTCTGTGTTCCCCGACACCAGCTAACAACAGAACTCAGCATCATTCAAATTGGTTGATAAGTTTCCAAGTTTTACTAAAAAGAGGGGGGGGATTTTTTCTACATGGCCACCGGATCGGAGAAAAGTAGGTAAAAAAACCGGATCTTTTTAACATGGCCGCCCGATCGGAGAAAAGTAGGTCAAAGTTACTAACCAGAAAGTGTTTGGGGTGAAATTTGTTTTACGGAGATGCAAAATAGTGACCACGATTTGGAAAATCAAAATTGCAAAATTTACAACAACAACAAAATTAATGTGGTTTTGGACCACTTGGGGGTAGGGGACTGCAATAGGAAAGGTCATTTGCGGGCTGCTAATTGTAGAAAAGTACAAGCCTACCTCTCTCTCTCTCTCTCTGTCTCCCCCCCCCCCCTTTGGAGAGGCTTAAAGATAAAAAAATCACCGCAACAACGTTGGTATGGACCCATCTAAGATGAATACCTACCAAGTTTGTAGTGGATCTGGCTTACGGTTTTGGAAAAGTCGAAACTGTGAATTGCGGAGGGACAGGCGACGGACAGACGATGTACGACTGATCATCCTTTAGGCTCAGCTGACAGACAAGTCAGTAGAGCTATAAACAAGAATATAGGAATAATGTTACGGCCAAATAAAAAGCAGGAAAACATGATGTTGCAGAAACTCTATTAAAGTAATAAAACGAGATAATGATGCAAAACATGCAGATCAAATTACGGGTGCCTCACTTATGAAAACTGAGGGTACCTTAGATATAATAGTAGCAAACAGCATAAAGACTGTCATCTTGCCATGTATCCTGGAATGCAGCAGGGATGACAGCAATCTCTCAAAGTCGGTTATAAATAGAAATTGTGATATATGTAAGTGAAAATTGAAAAATATATTATATCAATGTCTTCACCAAGTATTATATTCCAAATAAATCAATTTTACACTTTATTTTTCCTTCTTCGTGATAATCTGATTGAGAGGACATTATGCAGTCACTGCTACTTCACGGAATCAATGTTAGGCTGACTGCCTCTAGTTTTCAAGATAAGCTGTTCTATACCGCTGCTCTACTTTTCAATGTTAGGCTAAGATACTGCCTCTAGTTTTCAAGATATGCTGTTCCGTACCACTGCTTTACTCTTCAATGTAAGGGTAAGATGCTGCCTCTAGTTTTCAAGATAAGCTGCTCTATACCGCTGCTTTACTTTTCAATGTTAGGCTACGATGCCGTCTCTAGAGTTCAAGATAAGCTGTTCTATACCACTGCTTTACTCTTCAGTGTTAGGCTAAGATGCTGCCTCTAGTTTTCAAGATAAGCTGTTCTATACTGCTGTACTTGCTGTACTTTTTAATGTTAGACTGAGATGCTGCCTTTAGTTTTCAAGATAAGCTGTTATGGATATGGATAAATAATGTTTAGGATTGGCGTTTCATTTTTCTATACAACAAAGTGGATCAGTGAAGTTTCTCAGTGCAAGCCTTATGTGCGAGTATCTGATCAGATTTCCTTTCGTGCACACTCATGCTGTTTCTGTTTATTACATTGTAATTTCATTCCGCTTGACTCATTTTAATGCTGGAGGTCTTTTCACTTCACGTGCACTTGACTATCCTCATGAAGCACTCAAATGACCAACTTGCAGGATGCTGGATGTTGATTTTTGATACTGATAGGATTGTCCAGTACACCACAGGAATTTTTATGTTTAAAGACTAGCGTGAGTAACTTTTTCGATTCCTTCAAGAAATTACTTAACCCTATATGACTCATAATTATTGTACACTTATATGGCATAAAACCCCTCCTCCTCATCAGCTGTAATGAGTCTTTATTGATGTATCTGGCACTCTATTGGTTTATAATTTGGAGACAGATTTTGGTCATTTTTGTACTGATGAAGAGCTGTGAGCTCTAGGCTTTTGCCCGTGGAACCCAATGAGAAGTGCACGTGTTCATATATCTGCTGTAACTAGTCAAAAGGATGGAATAAAACAACTGAAGCTTCAACATAATCTTCATACTTGGGTGTATACAACAAAGAGCTATTTTCCGAAGATCAAATCAAAGCTGTTCTGTACCGCTGCTTTACAATTCAATATTTGGCTAAGATGCTGCCTCTAGTTTTCAAGAATAAGCTGTTCTATACCGTTGCTGTATTTTTTAATGTTAGGCTGAGATGCTGCCTCTAATTTTCAAGATAAGCTGTTCTATACCACTGTTTTACTCTTCAACGTTAGGCTAAGATGTTGCCTCTAGTTTTGAAGTGCCAGCATGGCAACAGTTACCACGAGAGTGTAAATACTATCAGAATGATTCAGGTCAACAGCTTTCCTGTGTATAATTTGCGCGTTTAGGAAAAAGCTGTTAAATCAGTCAAATCTTAATTTGCTAATAATTCATTTTGGTTCTCCTGTTGTTCTGCATTAACGTTTACATCTTGCCGGCTATGATTCTTTCGTATGGAAAGTCAGCTGCTGAAACTAACCATAATATCATATCAGCGTGCAATACAGTCAGGTTGTATGGTGATCCAAAATGTATAATTATGGTGTATACTGCGGACTGTCTTTGAGGAAATTAGAGCGTACATTGTCATAAAATACTGTTGCTGCTGCAATCCTTTCACAGAAAATTGTCAAATATGATTGATTTTTCTTATTGTATAATGGTCTGCCAGCACGTGCGCACACGTATAAATGCTGCTCATACATAAATCTATCATACTTACATGGTTGTTTACGACAAAGTCGTCACAATGACACCCGCATCATATGGGGTGGGGTGTTTATTTTGTTTCTTTGTTTGTTTTTGTGTTTGTCATCGTTTTTTTTACTTTGTTTTCGGTTTTTTGTAATTTTGTTTTGTTTTTGGGTGTGTTTTGGCAAGAGTTGATGACGTTTGCCTGCTTGGTGGATACCTTTTTTTCGTCGGGCAGAAAACAGTAATAAACAGTGCCGTGATCAATTTGGAATTAATGCAAAAGACAAATGCAGAATGCCAAATATTGCAGCATTATCACATCTGACTACAGGGTATCAACTGAAGCTTGTGCTCGAACCAATTGACATATGCTGATGGGTTTTCAGGCATAGACATGCATAGACAGGAATACATCAACTTCAACACGTTTAAAGGATTAACAAGCCACAGAGGAACTGGTGTATTTTGTTACTGATATTTATGAATTCGTACAACTTTGCTTTGCATAATTTGTACGTAATTTCTCTGAGAGCAGGGCTCACGTGATCTATGATCCGAAGCCATACAGATGATTACACAACTGTTGAATGTTATGTTATTCCAGACGTAAGGCCAGAGGTCTGTGTCTAAATACCTCAATGTATACAATGCAGCGGATGTATGGGTGACTTGCATGGGTTCCGGCCTTCGCTGCCTTCAGAACCATGGCAACCGAAATATGGATAGAACGAGGCCACCGTGGCAAAGATACTTACTTCAGATATAGCTTTCATGGTACACTTTCTCATATATTTTCAACCTAAGTCTGTATAATCCGTAGAATAGCAATTGTAAAAGTGGAATCCCAATGATTGCTAAAAGTAAAACACATCCGATAGACGTGCCTGGCGAATTCCAATCTAATACAAATGGATATAATACGTTATGTTGTTTGTCTGCAGCCCAGTATATAACACTCCACAGCACATATACTGATCCATATAAAATAGGTTGATAAAAGTGCGCAATTCTAGTAGGAACAGCAGTTATGAATACTTCTATGAGGATGATAACAGAATTCATGGCATGGACATTTACGTCGAACGCCCCCGCCACATAAGCAGGATTATATATTCGAATAATTGGATAGAGCACACAGAAGTAGACTAGAGTCACAACGAGCGCCATTACTGACACAATGTTGAATAGAACCCACATCACTTTAAGATGTAAAGTGATTGGCTTATCCTGTGTTACACCTAAAGTGCCGCGTATAGCCCCATCCTCCACGTCTGTGGCGCCAAGAACTTGAATGTTTTCTTGCGTTCTGTTAGCATCGTTGCTGCCATTAGATCTGCTTACAGATTTGCCATCTAGAGTCGACCCGTTTTCTCCAACTTCAAATGACGGATTTTGATGACTTTGCTGTCTGCGTGCAAGTTTTTTTGCTTTTAAGTTGGATGCCACATAGTGGCAAATTGTGACAACAGCCGCCATGATCAAGTAGATGCACAGTAATAAGTATGTCCACTGAGTCAGGTAGACCAGGATGAAGTGCTTCCCGACGAATGGGTTTACAATGTAGGATGCCAGGTTCCAGCACAGAACGTACACAGCAGCAAATACCCTCCATACCATCACACACAGTGGCGGCCACTTCCACTACAAAAAATTCAAGACAATAGAATTAAAATGTGTATGTATCACTATAATTGCTCTTATTGCAGATTTTGATGAACCTCTATATATGATTTTTCGGTTGGGGGATTGGTATGGGCTTTCAAGGTTCGAGTCCTGCTCAGTTTAATTTAAGCCATCAAAACGTGCGACAAATTTTAGCTTTGTTCCCAAAATTGCTATAAAAAAACCCGATCGACCTGAAAAATACGAGCTAATGTATACTGTGCGTGTCTTCACGGGAGACCAGATTATCATTATAATTAAAAGGACATTTCCAAATAAACTTAACGTCAGAGGCATGTAAGGCCTCAACCAGTTGACAGCTTCTTGGTACTTTGAAGCCTCGACTTGCTAAATCCATGTTACTATGTCTTTCCATAGTATGTAGATATTGAAGGCAGTACGTACCTAATATTGGAACCAATGGCCAAGGTACAGTTTATTTGCTTGTTTTGCATATTTTATGACATGTGATCATTCATTTTTAAAAATCTATTTTCTCACTATTTTGTAACAAAGAATGAAGGCATGAGACAGCGACGCCTGGCAAGATTCACTGGTGGCTTCAATATTTATTCTAAAAATAGTTCATTTTTATGGTATGTTGGCCGATGATCTTAAAATATTCATGTAAAAAAAAGCATCAGATTTTATGCACTACGTTTCAAGCTGATATATTATTTACTCACTACACTGTAGAATCTACAGCAGATTACTCAAAAGCCCACTGCCACTGAGACGCTGTAATTCTAGTAATACATATGAGCTCCGGTAACAGTAACTTACTACCCGTAAATCTCTGATTTTGACCATATATATTTGACAGACAGTAAGTTATGAATTACTTGGTGAATCGTCTTGGTTTGCCTGCAGGGCAGATCCAAGCTCTGTGTTTTGTCTGCTGTGCTGATATCTGCCCATCCAAGCTCTGTGTTTTGTCTGCTGTGCTGATATCTGCCCAGGTCAACTATTTTAGTTTTGAGAAAGTGACCCAGTTTCCAATTCACTGAGTATGGTTAGAATGTTAACAGGTAACAGCAAACTAAGGACCAGAGGCTCCTACTGGACAAAATGATAATCACTAACTTCCTGATTGGTGTCTCAGGCTAAGGGGAGGGTTACAGAATAGTTTTATTTCCCTCACTATAAATAGAATTCCGTCAAAGGATGGCAGGCCAAGTGTGGTACAGGGATAACATGGAACTCGGTCTGCTTTGAAGGCAACGTCGTTGTTACCCCATGCTAAAATGCATTTGAGCCCATTACTGTCTCACATCTTAGTAACACCCAAAAACAACCAATGAAGCTACACTTCTATATCTCCAAGCTGCACCAAAATGATTGCTAACCTCGAAACGCAAAACGGGAATAATTGGTTGCATTGAAAATAAAACGGAAATCATTGATAGCCTCAAAAACTAAAACCTAAATTGTAATGCGTGCGTGGGAATAGTTGTTTCTCGAGCATTTCATTCAAGACGAGCCATTTTCCAAGAGCTATGTCGGGATTGAGGTTCTAGTAATGCCATGTACTTGTTTCGTTTCAGACTATCAAGTCTGTCAACTGAGTCCCAATTTCATTTTTTTTCACACATGTGCTTGCTTTAATATACACATTACAAAATTTTTTGCTGTACTATTACTTTTTTTTTTTAAAGGACAGTCTAATGATTCACAGAGTAAATCTTCAGACCAGACGGAATAACATGCTTTGTGATGAATTTGTAAACAGTGGGCTTGTTGCTTTCATTTTCTTCCAGAGGGCATTCGTAGGGGAATTCCAATAAAAGTTCATAGCGTCTTGACATCTGAAGCTCCTTGAACTTAATGATTTGTAGTACAATACCATAAGCCTACAGTACCAACCACTAAATAATTATTGCACATTACTGTCTACGCCTTTTGACCAATAGGTGTGTTGCAAGCAATAGATACCACAGGTTCCCATCAGCATAATCCATTGTAAATGTTCATGGCGGATAAAAACATCGTTTGTTTAACATTGAAATTTAGTTAGCCATGCAATTCATTTGTATCACAATGATATTCAATCATCCCGTAAACCCATCAGACTACTAATCATGCGAAATACAGTTTAATCAAAAGAGTCTGAACATAACAAAAAGGTTATGATCCATTGGACAAAGCCCAGTTTCATGCTTTTGCCTGGAGGTAGAAAGTAGGC
This sequence comes from Hermodice carunculata, assembly GCA_964020975.1. Classification (NCBI taxonomy): domain Eukaryota; kingdom Metazoa; phylum Annelida; class Polychaeta; order Eunicida; family Amphinomidae; genus Hermodice; species Hermodice carunculata. Next base: position 56,683,524 of record OZ026622.1, on the reverse strand, counting down.
ACAAAACATATTGAGGAGGGGGAGTTCGTTGTCCCAAAGTCAGTTGTACACCCACCCACCCCCTCCAAGTAAACTATATGGGTTATCTTTTTATTGATGGTGCCATATATGTGCCCATATAGATTAACTGGCTTATTTTCAAAATCATAGAATAAGAGGTTCCCAGTATGCTTCTCCAGGTAATAATTTTGCCTCAGTACAAGGTAAGGAAATTTCGAAAAATAGAGACAATGGCCTCATAAGTATGATAAATACAGGGGCTTCAATACGCAAGTAAGATAAATAATGAAACGCCAGTACGGAAAATATCTTTGTCGCCCTTCCCCCCCCCCCCCCCCCCCCAGGTCATGACAGCAGCAGACATGCGACCAGTCGATTCTTGTTTTGGGGGTTGATTTGATCACATTTTCTGTCCTCCACAAAAAGGTCGCTAACGCTCATGAGAGAGAAACTCAAGTTTAACTTCACACCAAAAACCTTCTCACTTAGCAGACATTTTGTATTAATGTTAGCAATGTAAGCTTGTCATTAATAATATTTTGCCCGTGCAAAACTGTATCATCAATGACCCTATTGTGATAATATGCCTGTCAGAAATATGTAATAGACTAAATGTATGTATATGAATTCGGATACCTTTCTTAGTTTTCTGATAGCAGAGGTATTCGTTTATGCACCCTGCCTTTTGGTCAACAGACAGACACTTTTTCCCTGTGAAGTTCTAACAGTTAAAATAAAAACGATGCTAAAATATACTGCTGGGAAAAAAGATGCCACCCTCATTGGTTTAACATGGAACTCTCTAAATATGTCTTTATATGCAAAATATGGGTGTCGCATGGTATATTATGTAACATCAAGAGGATAGCTTAAGGAATGCCTGAGCCGTCACACACAAAAAATGTCCTGAAAACAAGCCAAACAGCCAGAGAGGTGCAGAAAGGTGTGCCTGGTGTTGGGGTGCCTATGGGCTTTATAAGGGGGCCATGGCACTACTGGGATCTATGCAAATCCACAATGCCACGGCGTACAGATCACTTACAACTGTCTGAATTTGACAGGGGCAGGATCATTAGGGTATTGGAGGCTGCCCCTTCTCAGCGGAAGGTTACCAGGATAAAACGGTGCTCCAAGCTATCGTTAAAAAGGTGGTGGGACCGTGTCAAAGAAACCAAAACATGCAAGAAGAAGGCTGGATCTAGGCGACCAAGACTGTCAGATGGGACGGATGACCGTTACTTGATCCAATATCTGCACGGAAGGGTATCAGCAGCAGTGGCGCCAGACCTACAACATCAGAGCAAAGAGGTCACATGTGCACACTCTTTGATCAGAGCATCACAGTCTACCATTAACAAGAAATTATAGTGTCGGCCAAACTGAGGGTATACCCCCCTGCCATTTGCATCCCTCTCAGTCCTGCACACAAGACACGATGGATACAGAGGTGTGAGGAACATGCAGCCTGGGCCAGAAATCATTGGAACAGTGTGATGTGATCAGATGAATCCCGATTCTGCTTGGATGTCCATGATGGAAGAACAAGAGTTCAACAAATGCCTTCTGAGAGGTTTGTAAAGGGATGTATGGTTGAACATGACCGCTACAGAGGGGGCAGTGTCATGATGTGGGGACCAATTACAGCAACACGGAGAACAGCTCTCATCAGGGTGAATGGGACTCTAACAGGCCCATGCTATGTGGATGAGATACTGTCCACAGTTGACAAATGGATCCAACCAGTCGAGATGCTGACCTGGGTTTTTAATGAGATGCAACATTGGGGATCAAATTAGCTGCCTTGTTCTCAGTTGCATAACTGGGCAGTGCTTATATAAACAGAGAAGCATGGGTACATCGTAGTTCTTGTTATTTGGAAGTTGTGAGGTGCAATTATCTCAAAATGCATGTACATTTACCCGAAAATACTCTTGAGCATTCTGGGGCAAATTGTACATTTTTTCACAATTAAAAGGGCCCTACCCCCTGAATATAGAATTTTGGGGTTCCTTTCTTTTTGGCTGGAAGGTGGCAACAGGGCTGCTACTATCCCACCTACCCCATTGTATTATGGATCTGTATGCTTTGGCAGTGCATTTTAGGTGCCAATTGCCGCCCTGGACCAATTGACACAGAGACTCACAGACCAGTGGAATCAAATTCCACAGGCTGACATTACCAAGCTTACAAGCCGCCGTGCACAAGCAGTAAAATAAAGCAAACGAACTCCCAACATACTTCCTCAAAAATCGCATATAAATTATGTTGAACAAGGAGGCGGCATCTTTTTCTCCCAGCAGTACTTTTTAATGCAAGCTTTCAACAATGAAAGTCCACCTGCTTCTCAACTCGCTCGTAATGTATTTGTATTACAATGTGTGAGGCATAGCTGTTGGACGTTATCGAGCAAGCAAGCAAGCAAATTAGCTTAAGAGGCTTTAACTTGCAAACTAAAGGTTTCATAACTGACAGATTTTAATGCAAGACCATATAGATTTGAGTTGGTTCATCGCAAAGGCTTGCAACTGATTATGCGCCAAGTATTTTGCTTTGAAACTTTATCCATTTAGCACTTGGCTACCCGTTTGTTATGTTTAAATAGAATTGTTCGCACAAGTCCATAAGGGCCTTTTTAATGTAAATTACAAAACAATATGATCCATGTATGATTTAGGTCAAAGTAAGTAAAATATTGTTGTTTTATTTCTCGTGAAAACACGCCCATGGCCGTGTGACAACGTGTCCCGTGCTGACGTAAGTTATCCCAACCAAACATAGAATTTAAAGTAAAACGTTGGGTTTCTCAAATGTTTGGTGACTGCCACCCTTGGCTTAACAGGTTACATATATGGGCCTACACATGTGGCAGTTAATAGGCCAATGAGGCCAAGATCTGTGCAAAATCAGTGTCAAAAAAAATGAATTTGAGACAACTAAACCCCTCTTCCCGTAATACGAGCGTGATTTTGGCAATAACGTATATATATATATATATAGAGAGAGAGAGAGAGAGAGAGAGAGAGAGAGAGAGAGAGAGAGAGAGAGAGAGAGAGAGAGAGAGAGAGAGAAGGCTATATGCGCTCAGACAGTCAGAAAAAAGGAAATGCACTGAATGTGACCATTTGAAATGCAACATTCCATACATGTGCAGTTGGTAAGGTCATACCCGTCCAAACAACATAAGGTACAAAACAGCCTTACAACTCGATAAATCCTGCAGAAAGTTCACGCGAAGTCACAACAGATTAGTTGTTGGCTCCTGTGTGTTAGTTTTATCAGTGTATGTACAAGGTAGAAGTCAATCAAGACATTTTAACTAAGTCTTCACCTGATATACTGATAGCTGTTGAAATCTGCCCAGCGCCCCTAAACAGTTTGGCTCACCAGACACCGTTTTTCGGGCAAGTCGAGCCCGCAAGATAGATGGCGGACATACCGCGAGTATCAATGACCACAGTTCCATCAAGTACCGTCAGGGGGGTCTGACCTGGTAATGGCAGCCACAGCAGGGAGAAGCAGGTAGCAACAGAGCGGAGCGTGGAAGGATTTGTTCGCACAAACTGGCGTTTCTGTTAATGACTATCGTCTTGTAGGTCGTGTATAAAGAGGGGTTAATAATCTTCTTCCAGGTAGTGTATAAAAGAGGTGTTAACAACTATCTTTTTAAATGTGGTGTATAAAAAAGGTGTAAACTCCCGTGTAAACTACCATCGTCTTACAGGTGGTGTATAAAAGGAGTAAACAACCATCCCCTTATATATGATGTGTGAAAGAGGTGTAAATAATTATCGTCTTACAGGTGGTGTATAAAAGAGGTTTAAACAAGTATCGTGTTTTAGTTTTAACATATTTATTTCAACTGGATCGCCCCATAGTAAATCAAGATGTCACTCATCCGGCGGTTCTCCAGAAAATGGAGTGACACACAAAATGTATATTACAAAACACACAGGACAAAACAAGAACAAAGTTGTTGTAAATTCTTTGTGCGTCATGTTTGTTGTGGAGAGCCTCCAGATTAGTTCTTTGTAACTATTCAGGCAATCCATGTGAAATAAATATGTTTATCCAGAAAAGCTGTTCACATGTTTCAGATTTGTACCCTGCATACAAAAATCAAAATAATTAAAGTCACCAAACTGCAAAACAAAGAAAGTAGTTCACTACAGGAAGAATGTACACATATACCTCCCTGTTCACAATAACACGGATTAGCGGTAGGAAATTTCATAAAGGACACTTAAGACATAAGTTTATGTAAATCAGCGACTAACTGAATTGAAATAACTGCTTATACATAACGGAATTAAGATATGAAGCGTCTTGTGTCTACAATGTGTCTGTGGAAAGCATCACAAATTTGTATGGAAGGAATGGACAATTCAAAGAGAAGAATATGAGCTAGTCTGTCGCTGTGTGTATAATCAGATTCGGGTGGACGCCGGGAGCAATTTTTGGGATGATGGAGTTGAGAAGTTTAATTCTATGTGTTGAATACTCTGGACAAAAGAACAAAAAATGTTGCAGATCTTCAGTGGGGTAGGAACAAGAACATGTATGTTGTGGGATGATGTTTACTTTAAGGAGATCAAAGTTAAATCTCGAGAATCCAATTCGAAGCTGGGTATGACAAATGTTTGCAAATCTGTGTCCTTGGGCATAGTAAACAGGAACACAATTCACTGCTAGTAGAGTTGCTTTCAGTTTTGATTTGAATATTTGGAGGGAAATTGAGTCTCTTATATCGGAAGGAAAATTGTTCCACAGCTTAATAGTGTCAGGAAGGAAGGATTTGTCTAAGCGATTAATTTTGCAATTAATGGGACGTATGGAGCTAGTGTGGCGAAAGTTTCGAGCATTAATAGTTGGAGGAATTAGTTGAGAGAGATAGGAGGATGTTAGGTTGTGATACATTTTGTAAAGAAGAAGAAGTAACTCAAAGCACTTGCTTCTGCTAGTGAGTGTTGTCCAACCAAGTTCACTTAAGAGATTGGCAAGTGATGTGTGTCTTAATGCATCTGTGCATATTTTGGCAGCTTCAAACTGTATGGATTCAATGAGATCAGGAAGGCCGTGGCCACAGTTGTCAAAGAGCACACAACCATATTCAAGAATTGGTCGAATCCTAGTTAAAAAGAGTTTAATCAGAGATTTGCGGGAAAGTTTATATTTGAATCTACGCAAAAGGGCAATTCGCTGGCTCGCTTTGGTGGTAATACGAGTAATGTGAGCATGCCATGATAAATTGCTACTGGGAGTAATACCAAGACGAGTGTGTGAGTCTGCCCCAGGTATTTCAGAGTCTCCAAGACGAGCGGGTGGATGGTGTGGTTTAACAAGTTTGGTTGAAAATATGACAGAAAGAGACTTTAAAGCGTTAAAGATAACACGCCACAATTTTCCCCAGTTACGCATAATGGAGAGATTAATGTTCAGATGATTAGAAGATTCGATGGGGTTATTAACAACTTCAATTAGACTGGTGTCGTCAGCAAAAAGTCTGACATCGCATGTAATATTGTCAACCAGGTCATTAACATAGACCAGAAAGAGAAGTGGGCCCAAAATGGAACGTTGCATATGGTGTATAAAAGAGGTCTTAACAACTATCATCTTATAAGTGGCAATGTCATGTCTAAAGTTTATCTCGCAAATGCGGTCGCGTCACCGCCTTTCTGTATGGACTGCATTGCAGTCAGATTTTTTTCTGGCCACTTGACAAGCAGTTCTCTTGTGCTATTGGCAATCAGGATATGTTTTATGCCTATTTGTCGATTTGTGCAGGGACTAACTATTTGTTCAGAAGTGCCGGCATATATATAACCTCACCCCCACCCCTATGTCGACGAAAGTCACGTGACAAAATGCTAAAATCAAAATCAATGTTTGTCAAATTGTCAGAGCCCAATATAAACACAAAATTTTATTGCAACAGCAACGTTGAAAACATGAAGCCATCTGCAGATACGAGTACAATACTGAATTATTATGTATAGACCTATGATATTACCTTTGTTAAATTTTTACGCTGCAATAACTCGCGATTTTTTTCTTGAATATATATATATATGTCCTTCGATAACAAAGTTCTGTGATGTACCTTTCGTGTCGCGTTCGTCAGGTACATGAAGGTGATGACTCATTCCTACTGTGACCTAACACAAATATGCATGGCACTTCCATCCAATTAATATAAAGATGATTTTTAACATCACGGAGTTCTCTGTTCCGACACGATTGAACAAAACATTGATTATTATCTATCTATCTATCTATCTATCTATCTATCTATCTATCTATCTATCTATCTATCTATCTATCTATCTATCTATCTATCTATCTATCTATCTATCTATCTATCTATCTATCTATCTATCTATCCATCCACCCGTCCGTCCGTCCATCTACCTATCCGTCCGTCTGTCTGTCTGTCTGTCTATCTATTTATCTATCTATCTGTTTATTTGAGTTTCGCATGTAAGTTATTTATGAGATGAACTTCCTGATACTTAGTTGCTGAAGACATTGAGTGCTATTTTGTAACTGTATGTCTGTTCACCAGAGCGAAGCGCAAGGATAAAATAGTCTTGTGTTGTCTTGCTTGTTCAAGCATACATGAGCACTGATGCAAAAATTTAGCTGAGCCTAGTGTCGTCGTGAACCTCGCCCTGTCAGTCGTGCATATTGAGACATGTATCAACCACCATCTGTTCAAGTCCAATATGTGTGGTTTTTTATTACATTTTACTTTTTTTGTTTGATTTTTGTCTTTTTTTTTTCTTTTTTTTTTTTTTTTTGTTTTTTGTTTTTTGTTTTTTGTTTTTGTTTTTTTTTTTTTGTTTTTTTTTGTTTTTGTTTTTTGGTTTTGTTTTTGTTTTTTTGTTTTTTATTTTTTGTTTTTGTTTGTTTGTTTGTGTTTAATTTTCTCAAATGGCACAGGTTCTGCTTCCAAAGTTATATACAGAAGTAGATGCAGATGGCATGTCAACTTATATCTGTATGTTATATACCACTGTGCATCTCATTAATATTTTAAAATATTAGTTGTAAGCGTTTTAAATGTATGTGATGTATAATTTTAAAGTATACCAAATTGAGATACCATTCCAACTTCACACGTAACTTATTGATGGAATTTTCACTTTTGCCTGTCTTCAACTGTCTTTAAATGTTTAGTAAACAGGTGTTTTGCACATGTACTCTGTACACTAATTACTGCCAAGTAAATCCCGTGTACATGTATTCCAGTGGCGCGCTCACGTGCACCTAAAGCGCGTCGTGGACAGCTGTTAAAAAACCTGGACAATTGTCTTTTCCTGGAATTACATGCATGTTGGTTTTTGAATGAAACATCCAATTTTAAGGAAATTTAATCGAGAATAATGACGTAATAATTCAGGTGAGCACGATTTTTGTTGTGTTTATCACTCAGATAATTACCATCTAGCTATTCTCTACACTTGGTAGGTCAGGGAAAGAAAAGGTTTATCACTGAGTTAATTACCTACTAGCCGCTCTCTATATTTAGTAGGTCAGGGAAAGCAAGGTTTATCACTCAGATAATTACCTACTAGCTACTCTCTATACTTAGTAGGTCAGGGAAAGCAAGGCTTATCACTCAGATGATTACCTACTAGCTACTCTCTACACTTAGTAGGTGAGGGAAAGCAAGGTTTATCATTCAGATGATTACCTACCAGCCACTATCTACACTTGGTAGGTGAAGGAAAGCAAGGTTTATCCCTGAAATAATTACCCACTAGCTACTCTCTATACTTAGTAGGTGAAGGAAAACAATATTTATCCCTGAGATAATTACCTACCAGCTACTCTCTATACTTGGTAGGTGAGGAAATGCCAGGTTTAATACCTGAGATAATTACCTGCTAGCTACTCTATATACATGGTAGGTGAGGGGAAGCAAGGTTTAATCAATGAGATAATTACCTACTAGCTACATCTATATACATGGTAGGTGAGGGAAAGCAAGGTTTATCACTGAGATAATTACCTACTAGCTACATCTATATACATGGTAGGTGTGGGAAAGAAAGGTTTATCACTGAGATTATTACCTACCAGCTACCCTGTGTACTTAGCAGTTATATCAGTGATGGAAACGGAATGACTTAAATATCTGCACCCGGGGTGACTTAAAGAGCAAAAAAAAATGGGGGGGGGGGTGAGGATACTACTGGTGGACATGCCTATAACGGCAGCGTAAATATTGCCAAATAGCTGTAAGGTTGGAGGAGTAACTAAAGAATGTTGTGTTTAGACACCTGATTGGCCTCTGTGTTTGTTTAGTTTGGTTTAAACGTATTTACTTATACTAGATTACCAAGTGGTACCTCGAGATTCTAAAAACAGGCTCTCCCGACACGGAGAGACGCACAATATGTGCAAGATACACAGGACAAACAGCACATAATTAAGCACAAATCCAGTGTATAATATGAAGATATTACACAATAATCAGACATAGACAATATAAAATATATGCTTTCACATTGTGAAGATTTTTCAAAGCTGTAATGGTAAAAGACCATCGTAAATTCAAAATGTTGACTCCGGGAGGGAATTGTACACTAGTAATCGACATAAAGATCTCGAAACAGCAGCCATGTCTCAGTGAAGTAAGAGACAATAATGCTCAAATAACAATCCCCTATAATCAGAAATGAAATTTTGAACAGCAGTAAACATTTCTAAATTTCGGAAATGTTATCGTTACCATGTGTAAAATAAACAAGTAATACTGAGTTTGGATTAACTCCAGGTGCCAAAAATGTTGCAAGCAAGAGAGATTCCCTATGGCTGGAACAGAGAGGACATTCCGAAAAATGGTATGTACTCTCGTTAGCATGTAAACATTCACATACTGCAGCCGGAAGAATACTTAAATAGTGAAGGTGATAGTTTAGTCGAGAAAATCCCAAACGCAGCTGAGTATGAATAATATTGAAGAATCTTTGGCCATGAGAATAACGACTAGAAACTGGATCCACAGACAAGAGGGTGTCTTTTAAGGCTGGATTTGAATTCTGTTAATGTTGCAGATTGCCTTACGTCATCCGGGAGATCATTCTAGAGTTTGATGGTAGAAGATAGGAAGGAGTCACCAAAACGTTTAGTTGTGAGTTTTATTTAGTTTAAGCATATTTTATTGAAAACAATCGACCGACAGGCTCACCAGCTTATATTAGGGCCTCTTGAACTTTACTTGTCTCATATCGTGGCGGTTACGAACGTGGCCTGATCAGCATTGATTGGGACAAGGTTCGAAATATAAGCCCCCTTTTGATCATTATAAGCCGGAGTCAGCCTGTTGATCATTAAAGATAAGCCGGGGTCAGCCGGCTTTTCTGACAAAGTTGGCCAGCTTAATTATTTGAGCAGTAGATGTCATGGGGTACGTCTAAGTTCTGAATCTCCGTGTTTTTATCTGTTTTGAATTGCATATCGTCCATGTTATCGTGTAGTAGTGTTCAAACTCCAGCATCGGAGGATTACAGCATGCATATCGGTGAAAATTAAAAAATGCAAACTAGGAACATCAGCCCGTCCTAATTTCGATTCCCCCCCCCCCCCCATTATTTTTACCTTTTCGTGTGCGAACACTATTTACTGCAGTGTAGCACCAAAGAAAAATGACAGTGACGAAACCAAAGATATCATACTTAAAATAGTTGAGCCATAAAGATAAAATTTTTATTTATTATTAGTGCAAACGAAATATAACTGCACAACTGGATATATGGACAACCAAGTTAGGATTCACTCCCGATACCAGTATAATATAAACCATTTTCAATAGAAATTCTCTATGGTAAGGAATCCTTACTAAGGATAGACAGGACATTCCAAAACGAAATGGTGTGAGTTGTCATTGAGATGTAAACATTGACATGCAGCACATGGGAGCAGAGTGACACACCGTCATTGACCTCCTTGAGGTCATATATGCATGGGCAAAAACTGCTCCAGAAATTAACTGTCAACTGAAATGCACCAACCTGATATAAATTCAAGTCAAACTGAACTGCTTCAAGTATTTACATTAATGTGTACTTAGCCTGACATCATGACTCAAATGATTTCAGTCAACGTCACTGTAAAAAATAAGATATATATACCTAACACAGAGAAGATCATAAGTTGACACCCAGCTCGATGATTACTAAAGCGATAAGCAGGATTGTAAAATTTAATCTAGTTAAGTTCAATTTACAGATTTCGTGCCGAAAAAGTTGAGCAGAATGGAAAATAAATGACCAGGCAAAATTTGCAAGGGGTAAATCTTTCAACATCGAAGAGACACCCGTATAAATTACAGTTTGTGAAACACTTGTTTAGTATTGGAAATCCCGGATAAACTGCTATTAGTTTGAATGAAAATTTATAAGTAGTTCAAGAATGAGATAAGAAGTAAAAAATACATGTCAACCCAGACAAAACTGAGGAAATGATTATATCGCAAAAATTAATAGGGTCGATCCGCCAAGTTTAATATTCATTGGTAAAACAGCCATCAGAGTTCAAGAACACAAACACCTGGGCCTTATTCTTACCCACGATCTTACGTGGGATAGTCATGTTAAATCAGTATGTAACCAAGCAGCTGGACGCTTGGGAAGAATAAGAAATTGTATGAAAGAACTACCCCTGGAAGCGCTCGAGAGTATACATATTTCATCAATGCGACCGATGTTTTTAATATGCTTCTCCTATGATTGATAACTGTTGAGTAAAGTGTAAGGCGGTGATGGATAAAATCCAATGTAAAGCCGCGTTATTTGTATTGGACGCTATGAAAACTTCTAGTCAGACTAAAGTCCTTAATTGCCTGGGTTGGCCAACCCTCGTTGAGAGACAAAAGTATTTAAAACTAACTTTTTGCTTTAAAATGGTAAAATCGCTATTCCCTCCCTGCATAAGAGAATTACTTCCTACTCCAAAATGACGAAAGGCACAACTATCCACTTTGCAATGTGTCTAACGGAACTTTAGTTGATTGTAAGAAAAATGTTTTAGCTAACGGGTTTATTTCTTGAACAAGCCTTTGGAATTCTTTGACTCTAGACATTCGTGGTATCCCGTCTATAAATTCATTTCAACTTCATGTAAAGATTGATCTTTTCCCCAGTCAGACGCGATTATATTTGAAGCGGCCCGAGAAGATTAAACGTTTTGCTCAATCGTCTCCGTGATGACTTTAGCTCCTTAAATGCACATTTGTTTTCAAGTCAGTTGATCAAAAACCAAGCGTGCAGCAGCGGCTACAAATCAGACACGATAATACATTACTTTTTGCAGTGTCCAAATTACGCATCACAAGGAAATACCCTTTTGGCATGGGTCAACGAAATACTCGAATCAAGCAATGTTTCCACAACATTTGCTAACCTTCGTAAAATCGACAAAGTTAAACTTTATTTATTTGGTTTACAACAACTTATTTTACCCTTGTAATTGTAAAATTATTGAAGCTACTTCGGTATATATTTCTGAATCCAAACGTTTTTCTAGATTTCTTCCTGATGAGGATGAAGCTAATGAGCAAGACAACATGTAACTGCCTGTTATACTTTTGCGTGGTAAATGTGTGTATACTTATTGTATTTATCTTGTCTTTTTTCTGATTTTCTACATTCCAAATATTGACGGTGTATTATGTTAGTCTGTACACGAGGAGAAGACCACCATTAGCCTTTCTGGCTTCCCGCCCTGTTCTCTTTCAAGTAATAAAGTATACTACTACCACTACTACTTCTTTAGTGCAGAAAGGTAGAGTTGGACAGTCGTTTGTCGAGAGGCTATTTCAGTGACATTGATTTTGAACTCAGTTTATCAGAAATTTTCAGTGACATTGATTTTGAACTCAGTTTATCAGAGGTGTTTTTATAGACATTGTTTCGTAATCATGTTTACATGGTACTTGTAACAACGATAAAGTGATAAGATTATGTGCCCGCATATATCATATACAATAATAGGATAAGCCATGACATGCATGTATTTCCCTACGTATCATTGAGAAACTCCGTGTGATAATTAAATATTTAGAGTGTTTTGGCCTAACGTATTTGTGACATCTTAGGAGTCAGATTCCCCTTGGATCTTTTGTCCTCTAACTGTGCAAACCGCATGGCGTAGACTCTATTGACACAAGTCAAGGTTCGATATTATATGATCCGCCACAAGAAAAAAATATATATACAATATTCCATGGTGTAAAGTGTGGTGTATGTGCTGATCCATTTAACGAAATGGCCAGGTAAACATACCAACAGCCGGTTATTACAGATTCAGCAAGTGCTGATAAAATGACAAAAACAAAATAAATATGATGCGCAGTTTGATGTATATAAAACAACGGTTGAAAAGATAATGTAGGATTTAATTCGTTGACATATCAACAATATATATATATATATATATATATATATATATATATATATATATATATATATATATATATATATATATATATATATATATATATAAGCAATAAGGGGTGCTCCATCATTTTCATCATTTTTTAAATTATTACTTACAGTACGCAAGGGGGTAGGGGGTTAAATGGGTCTGCACACTTTCACACAATATTGAAAATCACGGTCAATTTCTGGCCTATTTTGTGCAATTTTAGTATGATTTTTTGGAAAATCGGCATTTTTAAAGTACTAATTTGGAGGAGGGATGGGGGGAATCATGAGATTTAGTACCCTAAGTACTAATTCAAGAACGATGATAATGTTGAACCACCCCTAACTACCTTCAGCAATGGTGCAAAATGTCAGACAAAAGCCGACCAGATAGCCTGTTCAATACCCGGCACCGGACCCACTTGTATGAGCTAGTAAATATTAGTTTTACAAGTGTCAAGTTCCAGAAACGCACTTGCATGTAGATTTGATGGCTCTGTCAGTTTGCGCAAGTGGGTCTGGCGAATGGTTCGCATCAGCTCTCTCTCATGTTCTCTTCTCAGCAAGAAAGTAGGGCTATATTTAAAAGAAACAAGGTCCAACCTTTATCTCTTGATTACACAAGGACATCCCGTGCTCATATGAGAGCCAATATGTGAATGAAGATATGTAAGTGAACTTTACGGACTTCACGCGTCAGAACTGGAACGCAACCAAAGATATATGTAGATATACCTCCAGGCCTACCATGCTCGAGCTGCCGCGTGCCAAGCACATTTTCCGTCCCTCTATCAATCAGCCCCAAGTTAGATTTTATGCAGTATAAGGCAAAAAAGAACTTCACGGCAAATAAATCTAGGTGTAATGAGAAGATGCAAGGGACAAAACACATGTTATGTATTATAAATATATAAAGGTTTATCCAATCAGCAATAAATCGCGGAGAAAGATATTATGGCACTCTGACAGACACGTCAAGACGACATACTAATCCACATTCTCTAAACAGCAGCTAGATTTAATTACATTGTGATTTGTAGTCATTTTTTAACAGGAGCACACTGGACTTACATTTCTTTCTATAAAAATGGCACGGACAAAGACAGGAATACCTTGTGGGCGATGAACACCAGGTTCCAACTTTATCATTTGCCTCTTGACTGTACTTCTAACGTGTGTGTGTGTGTGTGTGTGTGTGTGTGTGTGTGTGTGTGTGTGTGTGTGTGTGTGTGTGTGTGTGTGACTAAAACAAATTTGTTGTTACCTGCGAAGTGTAGAAGGAATCCTCTCTGCAAAACTCCAACAAAAACTTTCGACGGTCAAACTCCTCCCTCAGAGAGGGAGCCATGACTGTAAACTCTTCTCTCAGTAATACAGAGCCAGCCGCTCAATCAGGTTCAATATGTGAAGGTAAGAGAACCTGCCGTCTTATATATAGGTATCAACGCCAGGAGCACTGCCTATCTGTTAATCACAAACATGGAGCACTTGAGAACATGTTTCCACACACACGGGGCGCAGAGTCACCCAGCTCACTGGTGGAATATCAGGGGCACTTGTTGACACAACATTGAATCTCCGGCCAAACACAGCAGAGCAGAGCAGAGCAACTGAAAAGCAGCGGAGCCGCCCGCCCTCTTAACATAACACACATCTCCTTGCCCGCGGGGCCATTGTCACGTTTTAAGATAAAGATCAGATTAACCGCTTGACGAGATTTGTATATAATATTGATATGCAATTAGTTCATATTAATCAGAGGCCAGAACAACAGTAGATCACAATGTCTCCAGTGTCATGCAGAAAATGTATCATCTATAAATGTAGTGACATTTCACCACGACAAACTCGTCCCACGTTGTCAGGCAAAATAATACATGGTTTCTGCCTTTAATATATCGGGATTGAAAAGATCAGATAATGGCATACTAATATCGAATTATCGGGATAAATAGTTACATAGGTGTATATAGTTACCAAGATGAATAGTTATAGAGACATCACTATAAATGATCATATCGACGTATACAGTTATCATGATAAATAATTACATACACGTCTACAGTTGCCAAGATGTATAGTTATATATACATACATTATCATCAGGACATAAACAGTTATCCTGATAAATGATAACAAAAACTTATCCAGTGACGTACAGAATTATCATGTAGAATAATTGCATAGACATAGGCTATAAAGTTGTCGAGATAAACAGTAACAAACACGCATTTAGTTACCACGATAAATAGTTAAAAGTATACAGTTATCAGGATTAAATAGTTCCATAGACGTACAGTTATCAAGATAAATAGTTACAATATGCAAATTAACTATTTGTGAATGACTGATTATTACTGATAATGAAACCAACTGCTACTTATAATGAAATCAACTTCTACTTATAATGAAACCAACTGTCACTTATAATGAAACCAAATGCCACTTATAATAAAGCCAAACACAGCATTTCCAATGCCATACTTTATACTGAATTTGTATCAGAAATAAACACAAACTTCTTATTTCATTCATTAGTACTTTCATTCATTCATTCATCCTTTTATTCTGTCACAAGGAAGTTCCTTGCTTTTTGACACACCAAGTTAATCTGTGCTGAGTGGAATTAAAACATAGCGTGTCTAACGGGCAAAGAAGAAAAAAAAAAGACTCATGAAGAAAAATGAAGAAAGTTCATTTAGTTTCATGGAAAGATTGTCAAGAAACTTAATTTCCGAAATATCATTTGCTCATAAATATACATATATAACATATTTATATCAGCTGATTATTTCCCTGTGTGCCATTTATAGCAGCTTTAAGACGTCCAATAAGTGCAATGGGATGTGCCAAGTGAGGAGTATTCATTATAAACTGTGATAATCTCATTTCATCAAACTCACAATGAACTAATTTTTCAATAATTACTCGATTTTTTTTCTGGTCTGAATAAACCTTTAAGACATTTCAAATGCTAAAAAGTTAAAATGCGCACATGCAAATGGGCAGAATATGGTTGCACAGTTTGACTTGTATTATGATAAGTTACACAACAGGTGCCCGGTAGTCAACCCTACTTCTAATTGATATAAGTATCACTTCCCTAAATTAAAATTGATACCGACAGATTAGTATGTCATATTGATGTGCACTTCACAGAAGTTAGCCGGAGTCTGTTTTGTGTCGGAAGTGTGTGACAGGTATGGGATAGGGGCGGCAGCTGTGACCCTGGTCGAGGCCAGCCAGGCCCAGAGTCAGACAAGTGACACTGTACTTGACCTACGCATATATATATCAATCGGTATGAAGGACAAGAAATTAGAAAACAAAGAAGACACGAGAGTGGAAAAAATCCATTAAAATTTTTCTTTCCTCATAACAATCTCTCTCTCTCTCTCTCTCTCTCTCTCTCTCTCTCTCTCTCTCTCTCTCTCACTATCTCTCTCTCTCTCTCTCTCTCTCTCTCTCTCTCTCTCTCTCTCTCTCTCTCTCTCTCCGCCCCCACGGCAGCGTTCACCTGGCCTAACTGATCACGTGGTTATGAGACAGAAATATATTAGGGGTAAGTGGCCAAGCGTAGGAGCAATATTTACACGTTGAGCGTGCGGTGGGTCGCGGGTGCATTCAGAGGGCATGGTGTGGCCAATTAGTGGAGAGGAAGCCTGGTGATGGTGATGGATTGTTTCCCGCTGGAAACTATCAGTTTTGGCGCAGCAACGCGCTACACATCCTGCCCATCTCCCGCGGTTTCTTCTGATGAACCTGGCACCAAATTTACGCAGAACACGAGACAATGTGAAAGACAAGAAAACTTTAGCGGTCAGTCTAACCATGAAATGGATGACCGTGGGTAAGTTCGAACGCGGGGAAAATCGATTAATTGTTGCTGTCATCCAGTGCAAAAATTGTAGAATTTACCTCTGAAGCAGACCAATTCCCGTGTTATTTCTACTACAGCAAAGTTGACATAACACAGAACAGGCAACCCATAGATTGCGCCTGGGCATGCGCACTGAAACAGTTACCTGACAACCCTTGTCGCATTGCCATAGGACTTGAACACCGTGAAAGTTGTAAAATTTACCAGTTATAATGTGAACAACGACAATTAAAATACGCTTACATACACATTTTAGATAGAAGTCCGTCGAGTACGGGTCTGGCATTCAATCACGGCGTACAAGGACAGTAAACCAAGAATCGAGGTATACATGCCATAAAACATGCCTTGCTTTCATGTTCAGCATATTGGCTTTCTCAATCTTCTGCTACACTTATGTTAAGCATTTATATTGTTCAACATAGACCTGCCGCTTTTGGTTTGCCTTTTATCTTGAATGTGGTGTGGTGGCTCGTTTGATGTATGCATGGGTATAAGTTTGTGGGTCCACACACTGTTCGTAAACTGATTCCTCACTTATCGAGTATGTAATGTACTGGATACCCGGGTATTCAAAATAGCAGGCCGGTGGGCACCCAGGTTGAAGAAATTGTTACGTGACATCATCCTGAAGTTTAATATTTCAAATTTAGTAATAAAAGCTGATGATGATGATGATGATGATGATGATGATGATGATGATGATGATGATGATGATGATGATGATGATGATGATGATGATGATGATGATGATGATGATGATTTACACCCCACAGGTAATATTGTTAACAATGAAAATAATAGTAATAGTGATATGGTACCTCAAACCGTTTATAAAAAGAAAAAAAAAACGTTTAAACAAGACATGGAGTTAATGTGTACCAAAATAAAAAATAAAACAAAAAATAAACAAAGAAAAAATCAAATAAACAAAATAAGAAAAATAATAAAGAAATTAAACAACAACCCCCAAAAATTAATAAATAAGCAGTGAAATTACGCAGCCCATACATAGACGAGGCGACAGGATTACTTGCTCCCTGAATTCACTGCACCTCAGGAGACTTGTTGGTATAATCCATTAGTTCTGCAATCTGGGTTTTGTGCCGTGTGAATTTGATATGTTATCATGGAGAAGTCAGTGACCTGGTAGCAGGTGGGACATCATTAATTTAGGATGGCAGGCGTCTTTCCTTTGGGTCCCTAAGCGCCCAAAACGACCGACAAAAGCTGATCATTGACCAGCAGTATATTCTGTCTTCCTATATGACTTTTAATTAAACTAATGGGTTTAGTTGAAGAAAGAAAGAAAGAAAGAAAGAAAGAAAGAAAGAAAGAAAGAAAGAAAGAAAGAAAGAAAGAAAGAAAAGTTGTTTGCGGTGGACTAGTTTCTGAAAAGACGGAGCAATTCTTGAAACATGACTGTTAGCAGGTCTGTAGAGCTACAAAATACAAACAACGCAAAATGCAGACATTTATAATTTGCGTCGACGCAAAATGTAGATACCGACTCAAAATCGGAGTTGAAACCCCATAATATAAACTGAACGTAAAATTTAAACCTGTACATTATGCGTCAACTCAAAATGTAGTTATCGAAAAAGTTATGCAAAACAAGGGTTTTTTTGGTGATACAAAATGTAGACTGGCGCAAAATGTAAACACCAGACCTGTTTCAAAATTGTCCAAATAGGGACCAAATGATAAGTTCGCGCTCATTGCGCAAGTGACTCACAGAAATACAGTTACACAGTAACATACCCTATTTTTTTTACATACATATATATATATATTCATATAAGAGTTTCTCTATTGCGAAACACACACTTTCATCCTTTTTATTATATGCTTTCGGTAAATTTGTTACAATTAAAATTGAATAAACAACCCTGTCAGCATGGATGAGAGGCCTGTAAAATTCATTTTAAGACATTTTGTTTTAAAATTCAAGAAATATATTTGATGTTCATTTATATTTCCACTCCATCCAGACAAAAGCTCAAAACTTCCAATTTGTTCAAAGCAAAAGCTTATAAAAGTCTCGGCTTTCGACATTATTGAGCCAACATTGAAATAAAAGGTCCACTGCATGAACTGAAAGCGTTTTAAAGAAGGTTCCTGAGACAGGGTGACATATCCTTTTTTCTGAGAAAAAGTGCAACAAAATTTCCAAAAATGGGAAAAGTTAATGATATATTTTCTAAAAGTAAAATGAGAAGTTCATTTAAATTTTCCACTTCTGCTATTTTAAATCATGTCGCCCTGTACATTATTCAGTCTGGTGTTTACATTTTGCATCAGGATACATTTGGTATCACCAAAAAATGTTTTGCGGGATCTTTTCGACGGCGACATGTTGAGTTGACGCAAAACATTGAGGTTTAAATTTTGCATTCAGTTTATATTATGGGGTTTCAACTCTGATTTTGAGTCAGTATCTACATTTTGCGTTAAGGCAACTGTAAATTTTTACATTTTGCGCTGTTTATATTTTGCAGCTCTCTAAGGCCTAGTTGGTGCATCTGGGACCAGGTTTCGCTTCTTGGCCCTGGGAGCATGTGGAGAGAGTTCCCGTCACTCTGACTGAGCGCCTTGGCTTTCCTCGGAGCCTCAATTCCCCTTCTCCCCACCCCCACCCCCAGGGAAGAGTGGCCTAACAAAAATCGATTTGTGCCATGAAGGATGACTTTATAAATCATCATTTCACTTCTTTTACAACCTATGTAAAACCATGTCTTTACTTTTATATCAATTATGATATTAGCGCGTAAAGAACGATAAGGAAGGGACCAGTTCCCGCTCTTGATACCCATACAAACTGCCGCATTATTTTCCCATGGCTGAGAGGTGAGGGAAACGAAGTGTCATGTGGACGTTTTCCTTGTTTCTTCTGAGAGACATTAAATCAACGAAAAGACAACAAGTCATAATATGTTTTATAATGTGTCTTTCTTTGAGTGTTATGTGCATCCACTTAAGATTACCACACACTAAAATCGGTATACTGAAGTGGTTATTGGCTATGGTGCAGCCATGTTGACTTAATGACCGCACATGTATCGCTTCATTTATGCCACAATGAGCAGGTTAATTAGTCCCAACGGTCACTCGTCTGCTTTTCTGGCCGTAACATATACCAAGCATGTTGTCCACAGCCAGTGGCCATGCCACCTTTATAATATACCTATGTTTATTCGTTTTTATGTTGTCTGTGTTTTCCCGAGGGTATTTGACTCCGTGTGTAATAAATAGTGTGTCTTGGGTCTCTGTGTTGAGAGCCTCGTGTTACCACACGTCCTATTTTATTTTGGGGATACAAGAGGTCTTTTCCTGTCAAAAATTGTTCTCTAACAGATTAAAATATTTTGGCGAGTTATTGATGACATACAAAGTATGCTATGTGCTGCAAGTTATATGGCGATACACTGCTTGTCAAGTTGTTATATATACAACTTATGTGCCTTTGTATTGGGCCGGCCAGAATCAATATTTCAGTTCTTATCTACTTCATATGTTGTTTTCACTGCTTGTATTTTGAGAATAGTATTAGAACATATATGCCTCACCGACTGTTATGGAATCCTTCCTACATCTTGAGACTAATGCCCATTGCCAAATATGTGCTTATGAACTTCACATGATTCAGCTTGTGTGGGTAAATAGACTAAAAATTTTATCGTGGGTCATCATTTTCGTATCAAAATCAGTGTGTAATTGTATATCTCGTATTATGTACTCTGAACATTTATCTTTGCCGTATATGAGTGTAACTTACAATGCTGAATTAATAATGCTCAGGGAAATAGGTCCGTCGGTATATCTTATATGTTTGGTTTCTTACCTCTCAATCGCTTATACTTTTAATTTCGAACTTTTCAGCCAAAAAGAGATCCGTCCTGTTGGTTAATATTATGTTCATGGTTCTGCATGGACGGCAACCTGAGTCCGAAGATACAAAGTCTGTCTGACAACACAGTCCTTTTCTTTTCCCGTAAATAATTATATATTTATTTATGTTTTTTTCATTATGTCTGTTTGCTAATACACATATACCCTTTCGTTTGAGTACTATTTTATATGATTGCAGCGACTGTGATCTTGATTAACAAGATTTTTTTAAAAATTATTATTAATATTTTAGCAGTACAGGAATATATAGAAAGAGCCAAACGATTTCAGATTGATAGGCCAATGAAATTTTTTATTACACTGTACTTCCTATTATTCATTTTGACCGTCTTTACGAGCCCTTCTATCTGTATTGCGTTACTGTGGAGTCAATTTTCCTTTTGTTCAGCCTGGGCTGTGCCGCCTCCCGGGTCCATGCACGCATGCTGGTCTCGATAGGCTGCCGGTCTTAACCGTCTTGTAACGTCTGTCCAGTATTTCTGTCTTTTTCCAACAAGAAGGAGGGCGTAGCCCTTCTTCCTAATTGTTATTCTTTTTTAATAAAATATGTTTAAACCAATACACATAAACTGTTTTTCCAGGAATTCTTTTTTTCTTTCTTTCTTTCTTTCTTTCTTTCTTTCTTTCTTTCTTTCTTTCTTTCTTTCTTCATTACAGCCAATTTCGTCCGACGTTTTTATGGGACACCATATCACCGGAAATACTAAATAATTACTTTGCGCAGTTATTACTACGATATGGCGGTGAAATTAAGCACCTGCTTTGGAATATTCAACATGTTGAAAATTATGCAAACTAGGCCCATTTAAATGTAATGTCACCAAAACTATTCATGGTACAAGTACAATTTTGACGTTAATTCATAGGTTTCCTACATAGATGCATCCTCTGGGCTACAAACAAAACTTGTAGAATTTTAATTTATGTTAATCGGGGGCATTTGAAAAGTTCAAATATTGAATATTTTCAAAACTATTAAAAGTAGAAGTGCCATTTAAACTTGAATTTATGGGTTTGTGCTATAGACACATCAAATGGAACACAAACAAAAGTAGTAAAATTTTATCTATGCAAATTTAGGGGCACTTGCAAGGTTTAAATGTTGAATATCTTCAAAACTATTAAAGGTAGAAACACCATCCTAACTTTTATTTCTTGGTTTGAACTAAAGGCACAACCAATAAATCAAAAACGGAAGTTGTAGATTTTTTTTTTAAATTAGGGACACTTGAAAAGCTTACATATTAGATATCTTAAAAGTCAGCGACACTTGAACAAAATTACTGAAGTAGAGGTGTCCCTAATTCCTTCAATTCTTAGATTTGAGCTACAGTTTTAGTCATTCTTGTATTTTGAATGCCTACTGAGGGCGTACTTCGTATCAATTCATTGAGCAATGTAAAATTAATTCTTTATTTTAAGTGGATTTTTGTGCACGAATTCAACATTTGAAAAGACCAACTGGTGTCATTCACACATTCGCATTTCTAAGCACCTGGTTTAGATGAGTTATCAATGGAATTTTTTTAAGCGCAAATGTTAATATACCTGATCTAAAGATGTTTTTCAATAACATTACAAGAATGGGTACTTTCCCCACATGTTGGCCAAAGGCACAAATATATATATATATATATGATTCATTAAAAAGTGATATAAATAGCACCAACAATTATCGCGGTATATCCCTACTTAATTATGGGTAAAATATTTTCGAAAAAGATTAATAACAGACTTGTTAATTGGGCTATGGAACAGAGAAAATACTCTGAAGGGTAAGCAGCGTATAGATAATAATGATGATGATGATGATGATGATGGTGGTGGTGGTGGTGGTGGTGGTGGTGGTGGTGGTGGTGGTGGTGATGATGATGATGATGATGATGATGATGATGATGATGATGATGATGATGATGATGATGATGATGATGATGATGATGATGATGATGATGATGATGATGATGATGATGATTTATTAAGGAAACTACCCCTTTACATCGGGGGCACCAGTGGTCAAGCGCAAACCCACTGTGCGTCCATATATACATATATACACAGTCTTCAGAAAAATTAAAATCTTGGTTACATATTAAAAACAGTCAAGAATTGGAAGATTCCCTCCCAAAACGCCATGCTTCAACTCAAAACCTTTTATACATGTCATCGAATAGAAATCTACTTCATCGCCCGAACTAAAACCTTCGTCACTAAAAAGGAAGTTTAACTTTCGGCACACAGAGATGACGCCATAAAACTTTGCCACACACAAATAAAATACTTATCCCTCACTGTAACTGTTCTAATTAGTTGAATGACTTCAGTCTTATGGAGTTTAAACTTGGACATAAAAACATTAAGAGAAAAAGATCATCTTTATTGCATGGACAGGTGTTACATGCAGTATCAGACATGCCCCACCTTTCTCTATCCTCTACCAGGCCCAAACACCCTGTACGCGCCATGAATTTTAGGCGGGTTCCACCAAAGTTGTCTGTGGTAAACAAATAGTCACGACGCCATGTAGATCTTTTCAGGGCCCAATACCAGAAAAGAGATCTTTTGTCATCAATTTTTTACAGGAAAAATTCCATCATGTAATTTTTATTGCACGTTTGTTAAAACTATTAAGCCATCTGTTCCATATATGTATGTATATATATATATATATATATATATATATATATATGAAAAGTTCCATCGTGTAATTTTTATTGCACGTTTGTTAAAACTATCAAGCCATCTGTTACATATATGTATATATATACACATATATATATATATATATATATATATATATATATATATATATATATATATATATATATATATATATATATATCACTAGGAATAATATTTTTCATTTTTATGCCTGTGGCCAAGAGTGCCTGTGATAGGCAAGAACATATGCGGAAGTGCGAAGATGAGTATCATATGTTGATGGAATGTAACTTATATTGCGATCTTAGAGATAGATACAACATTTCTAGAATTACAAATATGCATAACTTTCATAAGCAGCTAATAAGTACAGATATAAGTGTAATAAAGAACACAGCAGCCTGTTGTAACAAGACATTGCGAAAAGGAATGAGTATCTGAAAGAGAAAAAATAATATTTTGCAGGTTTCATCTGGCAGGCCTATATAATAATTGGTGTAAACTGAGTAATATGTGTAAATAATGTGGGCCTGCGGCCTACAGTTGGTTATAAAGAAAAACTTGGAAACTGAAAAAAACCGCACATGTTCTGCTGCAGGTGCAGCGTAAGGACACAAATCCAAGATTGTAGGATTTGATGCAAGCTTTGAAAGAACACAAAAAGTGTTGAAAGTTCCACACTTGGCATTTTGATTAATGAAGTCGTGGACAATATTTTGCAACAGTCAGGGTGTTTAAAATTGTGGGTTTTTTTCTTCATCTTGATCTTCTCTTTTTTTCATATGACAAAAGAGAACAAAGAGAGTAAGACAGTTAGGCCTATGTTTTGCATGTTGCAGGAAGTTTACGTTTGGCACGGCGTCCGAGTTCTATTTTGTAAGTTGGGAGAGCTCAATCTAAGTCGTGCAATCCACTGAATGTATGTAACACTAGGTACACTTTGTATACAGGATTCTAAGCGAAATTATTTCTTGAAAACTTTAAATAATTTTTGTCATCATCTAGGTCGTGAAAACATAGGTTCACACTTTTGGATATAATCCTCATACAATTATTCTTTTAATGTTTTCATAAAGGTAAAATCGTCCTCGACTAGTTGAGAATGCCAGAAAGAAATGAGCTTGGCTGAAGAAAGAATCTTCACTACCATTGTACACCAATTTGTTTGTCCTGCATGATACGTCTCGAGTAGCATATTGTATGCTGATTTCAATACATGCTCAGATGG
Organism: Hermodice carunculata; assembly: GCA_964020975.1. NCBI lineage: Eukaryota > Metazoa > Annelida > Polychaeta > Eunicida > Amphinomidae > Hermodice > Hermodice carunculata. The sequence continues at coordinate 56,659,421 of OZ026622.1, read as the reverse complement.
CAGTGTTAAGATATACAACCAATATTTAATAAATCTGACCTGCTGATAAATAAGGGGAATCTTCCTGTATCCATATAAAGACCTAGGGCTGGTGTTTGCTGTCTTACACCCAGAATTCTTTTCAGAAAACTTTATAGTATACTTCAATTACATCACATGGTTTCACAGAGGTCCACACTTCACAAATCATTTTCCAGAATAGGAAGAATTTGGGCATCAAATAATTTAAACATGCATGATGGGGTAGGCTTGCCCATTGATCCATAATCCATTTTTAGGCTGCAGAATATTGCTCGATTTGCCTGCTCAGCGAGATATGTGTACGTTGACTGTAAGACCTGTGCGTTTTTCTTTTTAAATTAAAGATAATGCCCAAGTATTTAAATTGACAGTTAACTTATGTCTGAACTCAATTTTGTATTAGCTGTTTAATTTTTCCTCTGTCTTAGTCCAGTGTGCATTGTATATAGTACTGTGTGTTTATATGTACTGGAGAGCCCCCACATTAGTTCATGCAATACGCCGTATGCACATTAATTTCCCGCCACAAAGCACGAGTTTGACGCCAGGCGATCACGGGGGACGTGCGGGTCACATCACTGTCACATCCATATGTTCATTTCTCACAAAATTAGCGGGTTTTTATTAGAAATTTCAGTTCACAAATGCCAAACTGGTATTCATTTAAAACTTCCCGAGCCATATATGAAGAAAAATTTTCATCTGCGCTTAATAAGTATCCTTTATTTTCAAAGTATTAGTAATATCCCGCTCGTCCCCACAGGTACCGACCCGTATCGCGCTATATCCCGCCAAGCGAGACTAGGCAATCAGGTATGCAGTTCTGGCGGGAAATTAATATGCAGATCTCCTATTTTTATGTAATCCAATTAGAGTGTTCATAATAATAACTATATCCAATTTTCATTGCTTTGTAATTGTGTGCTTGCACATGGGGTTGCGCCAGACGGTTTTAACTAAAATAATGCTTGAACTTATACTCAAGGACTAGCCTGCGGCCGCAAGGGATTCAGACCTTTACCGTGGAACTGTCTCGTGTAGTGTCATGGCAAACTTATTGACTGGTTAATCTTGATGGACAATGAAAAATTGTACGTGTTGTGTCGTCTGATAAATATCAAACCCAACAATGACAGCAAAGAGATTCCAGAGTTACCAAAGCAACAACATTCATCTTCCAATACCAATGTGAAGAAACAAATTTCACTCCTGACTTGAGACAGGCAATCACCCACAAAAAGCAATTGGTGGTTTTAAACCGGTCCTCTCAACCTTTGAAATATTCTTCATTAAATACAGACTATAGACTTTTTTTAAAGTATGCTACACATAATGTAATAAATAGCAAAAAAAATCAACAGTAAGAACTTAGTGGTAAATTAGCATTTCGATGTTCCAGATCCCAAACAGGAAAATCTTTGAACTTCTTTCTGCAACGGTATATATGTTAAAGCACGATGTCTTTGAAATGCTGAAGGCAACTGAACCAATTCAGACTGTACAAGATTTCGATGAATGCGAACCAATGCAGTAGCCATACGCGAGATTTGTGATGTCACCCCTGATCAAGTGCAATTTCCACGGTACGAGCTTTTCACCTGTTGAATCGTGGCTTTGGATTACATGTAAAATGTGCATCGGTTGAGAACTCTTGAATGTTCGCTGGGACAATTTGTTAAAGTGTGTGTGTCAACACACACTTTTTTTGTTTTTCCTTTCTTTCTTTCTTTCTTTCTTTCTTTCTTTCTTTCTTTCTTTCTTTCTTTCTTCCTTCTTTACCAGCAAATTTGTCCGACACTTTTCTCGAACACTATTACACATAGAAACTCCAAACTTGGCATGATTGTACCTCCATACAAGGAGTTTGACCGTTTTATACAAAGGAATGAAGATGTTTAAAATTATGCAAATTAGGGGCATTTGAAATTTTAAATCGTGAATATATTCAAAAGTATAATAGATAGCGATGTCATTCCAACTTCTACTAGGGAGTAATTGACCATTGCACATGTAATGAATCTACAGCAAAAGTTGTAGCGATTCAAATTATGCTAATTAGCAGCGTTTAAAATTTTTAAACTTGAATATCTTCAAAACTTTTATAGATAGAGATGTCATTTCAACTTCTACTAGGGGGTTGTTGACCATTGCGCATTTAATGAATCTAAAACAAAAGTTGTAGCAATTTAAATTATGCTAATTAGCAGTATTCGAAATTTTCAATCTTGAATATCTTCAACACTCTAATAGATAGAGATGTCATTCCAACTTCTACTCCTGTGTTATGGAATAGTTGTACATTACCATGAGGGGGGGGGCAAGGGTATTTTCGTGACTCGTGATCCTATCTTTTTATTTTCCGTGATCTGTGAAACAATAAAATTAATTTTCGGGATTCGTGATTAAGCCATTGCTCGTAAATCGTGAATATGCATATAAGCTGAATAATTTTTCCTGTGAACTGTGAAAATAATTTTTTTTTCTGTGAACTGTGATCAAGACCCCCCCCTTGCCCCCCCCCCACCATACTAATATGCTTTGAAGACACACACACTGATTTGCTATGCAGCAAATCATCTTTTCTAGTTTGTCTTTTGTTTTCCTTTTTCGGTAAACATGGTAATGACGAAAATGGGTATATGCGCTAATTTAAGGGTCTGTAAGGTTTTTTTTTTTATCTCAATATAAAATCATGTATTTTTGACTTTCTGCATCGCTCCATTTGACAATTACGATTTAATGCAAAACATATCATAATATAACAGTTAACCATTTGCAAACACACATGCTATAGCATCAAGCAAAGGGAATTTTACGTTCCGGCAGAAAAATGGATGTTGCCACTTGACTGGACTCTGGGTACTTTGTGACTGGATTCCTCTATCTCGAGCTTGGTGTTTTGAATGATGTAGGCTTACCTGCAGATCACCCACCCCCATCCCCCGGAAATCTGCAAAGACCTGAGAAACCAGTCAAAAGCACACTTACAAGACACGGAAATTCTACCAGATTATGAGCAAATCTGGAAACAATACTCTGTTACATGTTGGTGGACTCCATCTTTCATAGGCAGGCACTCAAGCACTATTAACAGCTTACACTTACCTGTAAACCAGTCCAATAAAGCGACCACAGATAACCATGCTTCCAACATACGTATTGAGGTATATGATAAACAGGCGCCCCGGGGATGAAAGAAAACCCTGGTGCTGGAAATCAAGGTGTAATGCTTTCTTGCTCACAAACAAAAAACTGTGAGGTATGTTCAATAGATAGGTTATTCGCAAAGAAGGCAGGGTCGAAAACTGTCGGACATTTCTTGCCGGACCGGTAGATGCAGCGCACTGGGCACTACTGATGATGTTGAAGAAAATATTCCGGTTTTTGTGCAGTGCAAAAATACATTGAGGAAAGCAGACGTTTGATTTTCTAATTGTCTTTTTCCCATGTCAATAGATGGTAAATGTGGTAATTTCGGTAAAGTGAGGTAATATCTTTATGATGTTTTGAAGTATGCGAACTTACCGCTATACAGGTATCAGCTCATAAAAAAGGAACTTTAGTTATTCAGATGTACATTTATAATAATCTTTTTACTATTAGTAACATAGTTTTGTATTGTCTTGTGCGTTTTGTATATATACTGTGTGTGTCTCCGTGTCTGGAGAGCCCGCTGTATTAGTCTGTATTGTATTATACGGCAATCCAGATTAACTATATCTGTCAAAACTAAAAACATGTTTCGGGTATTTTTGACGACGTAGATGATGCGGTTTGGTTTTACGATACGATATTAACAATAATAACTGACCGTCACGCTCCAACAAAAAGAATGTGCATGTGGCCTAATCAGGCACCCTTTATGAATGGTGAACTAAGAGAAGCCATTAACTTATCGAGAACCTTGCACAAAGGAGCAAAGAAATACAAAGGGTGCTGGGAAGCCTATCGAGCCCAAAGAAATTAAGTTACTGCTTTTTGTGATCGATGCGAACCCTCTGGAAATCAAAATTTGTTCTGGAAGACTATCTGGGTTTTTTGGGGGGTTTTTTTATCTGACAAGTCAAAGGGAGGTAAGAATAATATTACACTCATGGACGATGGGAAACATTATCATGATGCGCATGATGTATATAAAAAAAGGGCTAATGATCATTTGAGTGAATGTAATGATGGTGTGGTTACTGCAGAAGATTGTCATGACATGACTGAGCATATCAGTATTAAGTACATAAATGACAAAATGAAAGACAGAGGTAAAGACAGCGGTAAGGAACGCGGGTCAGTGAGTACAATGTCCTCACAGAAGAGGATAAACCGTAGAAAGGCAACCCAATTAGGCAATATCCCACCTAATTTAGTCAGCACTGGAGCAGAGGTTTTCTGTTGCTCGGTCACACCAACTATTAAACATTTATCTATTGAGTTCGAAAACGTGCCATCTTGTACGAAGAAAGCCGATGTTCATCCTATCTATTAAAACATTACACTCACTTAACGAGTCAAATTATCGGCCAGTAAATATCCCATCAAGTATATCTAAAGTTTTCCATCCAAGTAAAACAAGTAAAACTTGCAGTAAAACCTAAACAGGCCATACCAATGTTTATTAAAAAATTTACACATCCTGTCCGTCATATTGAATAGATGTTTTGTCTCAGCCTTCTCACTATAAAGAAAGCGATGTTTATCCTGTCTATAAAAAATAGATTCACTTAACCAGTCAAATTATCGTACAGTAAGTGTTCCATCAATATATATAAAGTTTTTGATGGCTTGGTGAATGAACAGCTGCTTGCAATTGGCTTTTTTCACGGAGTTCTACCAGAGTCAAGATGTGATTTTTGAAAGAAGGATAACTGTCAAACTCTGTTGATCAAAATTAAATCAAACTGGAAGAAGGCACTGGACTATTGTGAGTCTGAAAACATATTATCAATGGATCTTTCCAAAGCTTTTGAGTACTTTCTCTACGATTTACTCATACGGCTTGTCTGAAGTGGCATGTAGTTTATTATGAGGATGTCTAAAAGGTAGTAAGCAAAGGGTTCAGTATTGGGGGCAACAAGTGACTGGACTCAAATACTTAAAGGCGTACCCAAGGGTAGTATCCTGACTGGACTCAAATGCTTAAAGGCGTACCCAAGGGTAGTATCCTCGGACCGCTAATGTGTAATACATTTATGAATTAGTTTTTCTTTTACAATGAAGAAATTTAGTTGCGATATTTATAATTACGCCGATGAAAATTCTTTTTTCTTTTTACGATAAAGACATACAAAATGTAATACATACTATGGAACATGCAGCAAGTAAAGGATGGAACCTGCTGAACTAATCAAAAGCCAATCCTACGTATCGAAGAGTATTTGGGCGTTCAAATTCACAAGCTACAATAATGACGTGTCAAGAATGTGCTCTGCTCATAGCAAAATAACACGGAAATACGCTGAACGGTCCTGGTAAAAGAAACAGGTACTAGATATTTCGGAATAGAGGCATCTATATTCATTTGGGCCAAAGAGGTGAATGAGATCCGCGATTTCGTTCAAATAACCTCACCAGTAGTCCTGATATGAAGCGACATCAAAAAGCTGTAAAAGTAAAACAAGTAAAACTTGCAGTAAAACCTAAACAGGCCATACCAATGTTTATTAAAAAATTTACACATCCTGTCCGTCATATTGAATAGATGTTTTGTCTCAGCCTTCTCACTTTGCAAAAAAGAAAAAGAAAAAAGAAAACTGTTAGCTCCCAATCAAAAGTGAATGTAAGCACGCCTGTTCTCTTGTGACACATACATGCAACTTTCCCATTTTTAGATGCGTATTTGGAGTTTTGGAGAAAGTTGAATACGTTTAGAACTCTCTAATAAACAAAACTTACGACTGATTAGATGAAGTGTTTCTTTTTTAATCTAAAGCATGCAAACTTTTCATGGGATCACATGTTTTCTTTTATCTTATGCAATACTCACTAGCCAGAGTGTGTACTTTTACGAGTGGGTTGTCTTTACCAAATAAAAGGTAAAGGTAACCAACCGCTATCATAAAAAAGCGTGTCCCGGAACAGGCTGCGAAACACGCCTGATACTTTCCTCCTGATAACCCGTTTATAAAATTAATTATTCATTTGGCTTTTAAAGCCTTGAACTTTCATATATATATATCATGTTTGGGTCGATTTTAGTACTCTAACAGGCTTATATAAATACCGTATCATGGGCCTAAAAGCTATAGTGCCGCGATATGATGTATCGGTACCCTTCCGGTGGTATCGGCACAATGCCGGTGGTATCGGTACTCTTCCGGTTTCATCGGTAATTGTGTTGATGAGGAGTAAAACTTTCTGCAAATGTCGTTCTTATTTTTTGTTTTGTGTATTGAAATGCACAAATCGACCAAAATATGAGATAAAAATTTTATAGCATGCTTTGCAGACTATATTAAGTGATCAACTCGCAATGGATACCATATACTATATAGCAGAACGAGTGAGCAAAGCGAACGAGTCCTGCTATATGGCATCCAGTGCTCGTTGATATACTTCATATCTTCAACAAAGCATACTATAATCTATATTAGGCATATATATATATATATATATATATATATATATATATATATATATATATATATAATATATATATATCTGTGATTGTGTGTGTGCGTGTGCGTGTGCGTGTGCGTGTGTGTGTGTGTGTGTGTGTGTGTGTTGATGAAGATCATTGTAAAAAACCTGAACGTACTATGATCCCCGCTCCATCAGTGCACATATTGTAAAAGGGCAGATTTACTACTACTACTACTACTACTACTACTACTACTACTACTACTACTACTACTACTACTAATAATAATAATAATAATAATAATAATAATAATAATAATAATAATAATAATTTCTATCATAGCTGGACCACTGAGCTCCCCTTATTAGTGGATGGTATCGACCATGTTAATGCAAAGCTTTCACTCAATATCAGATTCGTTTTTCCTTGTAAACCAACCTTTCATTCAAGTACTAAAATACTAAAACCAAAAATCATGATAAAGCACTTAAAGCACGTCGCACAATGTTGTTGACCGAGTCAAAACTTGGCACTGACAGAGTTAAAATATTTATGGATTCTGAAGTATTGATACACAACACTTGATGACGGGTATTACTTGGCAAATAATACCTGTGAGTACCTCAGAATTTAAAATTTGCGACACGTGGGTATATTGAGCAGTGTTGCTGATCCCGTCGACAGACTGAAATGTGTTGAGTGTTCGCGCTTAGTTCGCACTTTAAGTTCTAAACGATAAATGAGAATTTGCGAAAATCTCCATATCCAAGGTGGCAAGGACAGAAGAAATTGTGTTTCCGCACCATGAGAGGCAAGACAAACTTTCGAGCCGGGGTGTTCACGCACAAATCTGCTTCCTACCGTCGTCTTTTTGTCGGTGGGTTGGGTAGAGCGAGGCTTCAGGAACACGACTTTTTTTACGTTCAACACTGAATTCAGAATGGATGATGTTTTCATCACAGGTGGATAATCCACAGGCGGCACAGGAGGTTCTTAACAGAAGATACCTAAGACTACCGAGCTTTTGCAGCCCACACAGCCCCACTATTCATGAATTCTATGGGCTAGGCCTATAGTTGTTGCTTATTTAGCAGAGTTCTTGAGATTCTGATACTGTAGGTTCCATCTGGCACAAAGTTTCACACCCACTGGTTTGAACTTGGATTGTAAAATGTCCTTTTTTCCAATGACTGATTAGCATCTTGTTTGTAAGAAATACGCAAACAAAGCTGAGCCCTTCTCAGCTGTCTGCGTCATCAACCTGTATTCGTGGCTGAGTGATCGACCTATATGGCCTGCTGAAATGAACTGGACTGAACTGAACTGAACTGAACTGAACTGAGGTGCATATATCATCCCATATTACAATCTGTTCGCTTCTTTCAAACTAAAGACTGACGAGCGAATTTGCGGCCTTGACTTTTTTAGATTTAAATCTTTGCTATCGAAACTGGGCAGAGGACATCACACGCTTTGATATTTTGAAAGTCTGTACTACGTCATGCATGCGTTGTACTCCTCTGGTGATCTCTTGAGACTGCACATTCTTCACATCATTTGACACTACATAAATAACACACACATCAAAACTTTGCTCACACTGTCTCGTGTATTATTCTGCTTGACAGATGGTGTATGTTGTTTACTTTTTAACAGTGCTATTCCGAATGAGCTTTTCGGGTCGAATGTGCTTAAGCTGTTAGCCTAGCGACCAATCAAACAAAACCTGTTTTGGGGTGTTAAATCCTTGCTTCTCTGATCCATGCGTGCTGGATTTCCGAGGTTTGGATTTTGGCTTGTTCATTTTATGTTGGAGCACCCTTCCTTCTGTTGTTCGTCAAGCAGAGGGTGGATGTCCCCATTCATCCCTTGAGCATACAGTTGCCAGTGGAATGCCTTCACATAATTACAAAACGAAGAGCGAAATCGTGATTTTAAATTTTGTAAAATCCGAAGATGGCGTTTTAAAATGTATTCGGCGCAAACAAAAAACTGACAAGTACTGTAAGAGGTGAAGCGGTAAAGTTTACAAAGAACGAATAACGAAGCAGATTTCGTACAAAAATGAAACAAAGTGAAACAGTTATAAAAATTGAAGCGAACACCAGTTCGTGGTCAATCTCTCTTCTCCAGGACGAACATTATGATCCGGTACGTCACATGTCATTATCAAGACAATTTTGGTAGTATTCTGGATGGGCTTATAAGAGGCCAGGGCATCACTTTAAAGACTGGGAGGTTCTTTAAGTGGTATAAGCAGATCAGCTAAACGCACGCTTTCTTTTAAAACATGAAGTGAAACAAACATTTTCTTGTGAAAATTAAAGTGAAAAAAACAAAACATTTTCTTATGAAAATTGAAGTTAAAAAAAGATCTTCTGAAAGGCCACGATTTTGAAGATACATGTTATAACACTGGCGAGACGTTCCAGTGGTGACGAGAGTGCTTACTCCTGTCGGGGGCCTGCTAGTAACATTGGGGAGTGTGGTCTCAAGCATTTTTCTTCTCCGTCTTTTAGCAGCCCACAGGACAACCACTGTCCTCTTGATTCGCTGTTGCTTGTTTTGGATTTGCTTGTAAACTGACCTTTAGATTCCGAATTCGCTTGCCAGGCAATTCGTGCTAGATATTCATAACATTCATGCCCACATGCCCCAGATCTTGATAATCTTTTCAGATAATATTTGTGTACATGACTGTACACCTGACCGGCGTTCCGGTGATTCTGTATCATATGCAACTTGTCATTGCCGGCCAGACAAAATGCACAGAGCTTTTAAATGTCCTACACTGCCAGTCAAATGTTTATATACATACACATGATAGAGGCCCAGCAAGGAGTTGGCAGTCGAACCTCTTCAGACAAACCAAAGAAAATACCGTTGACACCTCACCTGAGCTTAGTTCACTGACACGTCTGCCTTTCAATGAACAAGAGGAAACTTGTGCGCGTTTTATTTTTGCATGGTTTCTGTTCACTTAAATATGGTAAACCTTTGCTCACGAAGTCACAAGCTGGGCTATGTTTTGGGAAACAAAGACTCCTTAATTTATTGGCAAACCTTTTCCAACTGCAAGTGTTAATCCGGCACAACATTAAATGGTTAGTGATGTCCTTTGGTGACAGTTTACAAAACTGAGGGTTTTGTGACATCAAAACCACTGGCTTTGTGAAATGCCTAGGTTTCGAACGGTACAAAAACCAAGGATTCGCTACAATTCCGACCACAATTATCACAATACAACTGCCCATTAAATACAGTAGAATCTCCCAGACCACCTGCGTAAAGAGACAATTTCTATATCAAGACCACCACTACAGTGCCGAGAGCTTAAACACAGATGATATTCAGTCATCATCGTCGTTGTCGTCATCATCACATGATGATGATGATGATGATGATGATGATGATGATGATGATGATGATGATGATGATGATGATGATGATGATGATGATGATGATGATGATGATGATGATGATGGTGGTGGTGGTGGTGGTGGTGGTGGTGGTGGTGGTGGTGGTGGTGGTGATGATGATGATGATGATGATGATACATGTTTGTTACGCTGGTACAAAATCATGTCACTAAAGCGTTGTTTTCTTTGTCACTATGATCATTAATTTTGTGACAAAGTTTTCTTGTCTATTTCATACAGGTTTAAAATACGTGGCTAGTTAACAGAACATAAGTAATTTGGTCAGGCTTACCTGGATAGTTAATGTGCTTTAAATTTACAAGGTAGACTTCAACCCTGTTTTAATGTGGTATCAAATGTGCTACCAGTTACCATTCAAAAATAATTATTTCCAAATTTGACATGATGACTTTTCATATTATGTCCCACATCTGCTCTCAAAGCAACTGTGGGGCACCAAGAAAACACAACAAAGCTACACCATTTTCAGACGCTAAAGTCAACCACCCTGAAAGGAGCGGGTCTGGTCACTTCGCTTTAGGTGGGAATGATATATTGACTGTAACAGCCAAACTGATTTTTCACTGATGCTTTTTTTCCCCTCTTACTGGTAAAATGTCTGCACAGTAAGAAAATAAAAAGAACTAGTTTCTCGTGGCTTCATATTGTCAAATCACAAAGTGATGAATTTCCGTAATATGTCGTTGCCTTATGCCAGAACATGATAATAATGTACATATGCACAAAATATTGCCACGCTTATAACATGCAAGGTTTATGCCACATGGCCATGTGGAAGTGGCGACATCTGACGTCAACATAAATGTGTATTCATCTACATTCTACAAAAAGTTTTGCATAATGGTTTTGAGTATACTTTTTTAAGCATACGAGTTTAAGAAACCATGGAGGACACTATTCATAAAATATTGCTTGGCCAGTCACTTTAGAATCACACACATACCATACGATCCCTAGGTGAATTGTTCACTGGATGGCTTCACAATTTTTATTTATTTGTTTGCTTCTTCGTTCATTCATTTATTTGGTATGCTCTAATCATTTTGTTTTATATTTCTGCAGGTGCTATTTATCAGTCTTCCCAAACCACTGATTGGAGCTGAATGGAAGTCAATCTCGGCTCAGATTTTATACATTGAACTAGTCAAGTACGTACCACTGTTGGCTTTGTCCCCACCCTTTTTTTGTGTGAGTAAGCTTACATTTTTTATCTCCATTAATCGAAGCCCACCATTTAACATGCTTACTTCAAAGTTACTTTGGGTTAGAAAGAAAAATGAGAAATTTATTATAATTTCCACATTTGTTAGTAATACTTATCTATATCCACTCTATTTGGAAAATGATCTCATATCCTAAAACTGCCCTCGTACTGTATTTTCAGTTCTGTTACATACAGTGTCGTTCGATGGACATACCGACAGTCCACACAAAAACAAGGGAGGATACTGCAATGGTCCAATTAGAACACATGGATAATGTTACACTGGCAACAGCCAGTATCATCCCAAGGGAAATGCAATCTTTCCATTAAAATAACATTGAAAGTCAGTGTATCCTTCACATTCTATATTTCATGAAATCCATCGTAACGGAATCACGTTTCTGAGTATTTTTGCCACATAATGATCGTTATTGAGACAAAGTTTTACAACTGAATCCACAATAGATATCAAACCTAATTCGTCGAGTTTAACGAAAAGAAAAGGCTTTGTCTGGAAAGTTTTCAACCACAATTTTAGTTTGTCTCATAAAAAATAACTGCCGTAACGGAATCACAAGAAAATAGACATGCTTTTTAGCGACTGGTCCTATGGGCACATTTTCTGTGAATTTAGTGTGCCAAATTCTGAGTTGCATGGTTAGCATTATATATCTATTTGAGCTCTTCCCATGTAATTTTGCCACTTGAAATATAAACCAATTTTTTTCCTTTTCTGGTCTTTTATTTCAGTATAACGGAATCACATCTGCGATGTACTATTTTGGATGTCTTCCTTTTTCAATTTTGGGTAAAGCATAATTGTAATTCTCTATATTTTTTCATCTAATATCACACTGACATGTATTACCGGAAGTGCATACTCAAAACATCAAAATCTGTAAACATCAACTTGAAAGTTATGCATTACCTTTTCCATGTAACGGAATGACATTAACTGTACTTAAAAATCCACATGCGACTTTTCATTCGTTATATTTGCCCAATGTACATGTAAGTTACAGTTTTAGTATATTTATGCAAAATTATGAACCAGATTTTTATACTTTAAACATAAACAGTAACTGTTAAAACTTGCATGTAATATAATCACACACTTAAACATGCATGATTTATAACGGAATCACTAGAGCATGGCATTATATCAATACCAAAACACGATCACCAACGACTGGAAGCAAGAGGGCTCTGTGAACAGCCCATGCTCACCTGACCTAGACAGTCATCACACTTGCAGCTCTGAATTTGGGATACGATAAAGGTCACAAATGTACTGAGTAAGTCTGACATTTATAGAAGAACACGGACATGTGCAACATCAAGGTCCCAGTTCCAGTAGTTATAGCGAAGAGTAAAATTAATGTATAATGCACTGTGACCCAGACACGAGGTCAAAGTCACTCGTGTACTGTCTAAGCATGACCTTCACTGAGAAACATTTACATGTGCAACATCGAGGCCCTAACTCAAAACAGATCTCAAGTTATCAAGTAAATAACAAATTCCGTGTAAGTTGTCCTGTGACCTTGGGAATGAGGTCAAGGTCCAAACGTCACTGGAGCGTGACCATTTGCACATAATAGGTAGCCAATTATAAAAGGTACATTCCTACCAAGTTTGGAACAAATCTGGCCAAAATTATTTAAGTTATAAATGTTACAAGAAATTCCCATGTTAAACATTCTTATTAAAACTTTTTTCAGAGATTTTTGAAAAAAAAATCATAACTTTATTTTTAAAATCGCTGGAGCAAGACCATTTGAACAAACTTAGTAAAGACCCACTCAAGGTCATTGCCACCAAGTTTGAAGCAAATCTGAAGGACAGTTTTTTCAGAGAAGTCCAAAATATGAATTACCATTAGAATGCATAAGAATGCCCATTGACTTGCATAATAAGCAATACAAAAAGTGTAGTTAACCATAAGTACCCGAATTGCAATAAATCGTTAAAAATCAGGAATCCACAGCAGTGCTACCTAGTGAATATCTTTGCTTGACCCTTTCACAAGGAACATATCTGCAAAGTTTCAAATTAATCTGAGCAACGGGTCTTAAGAAGAAGTCACAAGTAACGAAAACACACAAAAATGAATAAAAATTTTGAAAACAAAAATTGCAGCCCCACCTGGTGGACAAATTAAGAACTAGGACTCCCTGGGAGTATTCTTAGGTAATATCAAAGCAAGTGGGTGAGCGGTTGTGGAGAAGATTTTGTAAGATTTGTCCAAATAAAGAACAAAACAAAAACAAGAGGATCATGATGATCCTGTGCTCACCTGACATGCATCTGCTTATTTTAAAAAAATTACCCCAAAATTTATGCAAAAATCAACGCAGTGTGAACATTTGAATAACATATGTAGAGACCTATCAAAGGTACAATTCTACAAAGTGTGACATAAATATGGCGAAAAATATCTAAGTTGTTTTCCTTACAAGAAATCTCCATGTTTAAGTTTCGTATAGATTTGTTTTATTTTGTACTTTTTCAAAAAATGAATGAAAATATGTACCGAGTCAACCTTTTGAGCGACTTTGTTTGACCCTTCTACAAGGAACATATCCACCAAGTTATAGGTTAATCCGAGTGAGGGTTCTGGAAAAGAAGTCGAAAATAACAAAAACACATCAAAAAATCATAAAAAATTGGAAAAAATTTGCAGCACCACCTGGTGAACAAATTCTGAACTAAGATTCCCCGGAGTGTCCCTGTGAGATATCAAACCAACTGGGTGAGCGGTTTCGGAGAAGATAGTTTAAGATTTGCCCCAAAAAAGAACAAAAAAATTCATAAAAAACATAAAATCAATGGAGCATGACCATTTGAACAAACTTGGTAGAGACCCATCAAGGCATATCCCCACCAAGTTTGAAATCAATCTGGATGACGGTTTTGGTGAAGAAGTCAAAAATGTGAATTAGCATTAGAATGTCCTTTGACTTCCATAGTAATCAACAGGAAAGCTGCATTGACCGACAAACGCCTAATTTGAAAAAAATCGTTAAAAATCAGGACTCCACAGCAGTGCCACCTAGTGAATAACGCTGTTTGACCCTTCTACAAGGAACATATCCACCACCTTTCAGCTTAATCTGAGGGACGGTTCTGGAGAAGAAGTCGAAAATAGCAAAAACAAACAAAAAATTCATAAAAAAAATAGGAAAAAAATTGCAGCGCCACCTGGTGGACAAATTAAAAACTAGAGGTCCTAGGGAGTGTCCGTGTGGGATATCAAAGCAATTGGGTGGGCGGTTTGGGAGAAAAAGATTTTTTAAGATTTGCCCCCAAAAAGAACAAAAAAATTCATGAAAAATTCAAAAATCACTGGAGCGTGACCATTTGAACAAACTTGGTAGAGATTCACCCAATGCACATCCCGACGAAGTTTGAAATAAATCTGGCCAAAATTATTTAAGTTATAACCATTAGAAGAAATTCCCATGTTAAACTTTCCTATTAAAACTTTTGTGAAGATTTTTGAAAAGAAATCATAAAAAATCCAACATTCATTGGAACATGACCATTGGAACAAACTTGGAAGACACTCACCCAAAGTATATCCCTATTAAGTTTGAAGTAAATCTGGAGGACGGTTTTGGAGAAGAAATTGAAAATGTAAATTAGCATTAGCATGCCCATTGACTTACATGGTAATCAATATAAAAGGTGCATTTACCGAAAAGGAGCCGAATTGAAACAAAATAAAGCTGCTTGCTTAATTGTCTGTTTCAGATAGCAAATCCCTTCATGTGATATGTACATTTGATTCAGCATTTATCAAAGATACAAATTGACAGTGTAGAAAAGGTCATAGTTGACTTTATTCAGGAAACAAAATTGAATAGGGCGACCTGACTTGTCCATGGTAGTACATGTATTATCAATTGACATACCTTGCTGTTTCAATGGCTGCCAATGTACAGTGGCAGCACTCACTTACAGTCACAAAGTCTCATATCGCATAACTTTGTCAAAAATTAACATATCCACATTATTTGCACAATCTTTCATTGTCTAATGTCCAACTATATTTTGATAAAATTATAAGCAATTCTATCATGCTGTTCTGGAGAAGTAGTCGAAAATAGCCTTAACACGCAAAAATTCATTAAAAAATAGGAAAAAATTACAGCGCCACCTAGTGGCCAAAATGAGAACTAGTTGACCCCAGGTGACGTTAAGTGCAATATCAAAGCAATTGGCCAGGTAGTTCTTGAGATAAAGAAATTTTATTTTTTTTCAAAAAATTAATTAAAAAATTCATTAAAAATAGAAAAATTATTGCATCATCATCTCCGTCGCGAACTTGGTAGAGGTTCACCTGGGCAACATCCATGTGCAAAATTAAAACATTCCATACAGCGGTTTTTGAAAAGAAGTCAAAAGGGTAAATACAATAGTGTAATATATGCACTGTATTGCCATATATATATATATATATATGTATATATATATATATATATATATATATATATATATATATATATATATATATATATATATATATATATATATATATACAGCTGCAGCACTTCCTTACAGTTGCCAAGTTTGATATCCCATAACTTTGCCTAAAATTAACATATCCATATTATTTTCGCAAACTTTCATTGTCTAATGTCCACCTATATTCTGATATAAATTTAAGCAATTCTGTTCAGCCGTTCTGGAGAAGAAGTCGAAAATAGCCTTAACAGGCAATAATTCATATAAAAATAGGAAAAAATCACAGCGCCACCTGGTGGCCAAAATAAGAACTAGTTGACCCCAGATGCATCTATGTGTAATATCAAAGCAATTGGCTTCGTAGTTCTTAAGATGAAGAAATTTTAATTTTTTTCAAAAAAGATAAAAAAATTCATAAAAAATAGAAAAAGTATTGCATCATCATCTCCTTCGCAAAATTTGGTAGAGGTCTACCTGGGGATAATCCATGTGCAAAATCAAAACATTCTATGTAGCGGTTTTTTGAGAAGTCGAAAATATAAAAAGGCTAACGACAGACGGCCAGACGGAAGGACAGACGGACGACGGACACAAACGGATTCTATAAGCTCTGCTGAGTGACAAGTCAGCAGAGCTGAAAATCCTAAAAAATCCAAAAATAACTGGAGCGTGACCATTTGAATAAACCTGGTAGAAACCCGCCCAAGGTGCATTGCCACCAAGTTTGAAGTCAATCTGGATGACAGTTTTGGAGTAGAAGTCGAAAATGTAAATTAGTATTAGAATGCCCATAGACTTATATAGTAATCAACAGGAGAGCTGCATTGATCGGTAAGTACCCGACTTTAAAAAAAAAATCGTCAAAAATCAAGAATCCACAGCAGTGCCACCTAGTGAACAACTTTGTTAACCCTTCCACAAGGAACATATCCACCAAGTTTCACCTTAATCTGAGTGACGGTTCTTGAGAAGAAGTCGAAAATAGCAAAAACACACAAAAATTCATAAAAAAAGGTAGTTTTGAAAATCGCAGCGCCACCTGGTGAACAAATTCAGAACTAGGAGTCCTCAGGGGTGTCTGTATGAGATATCAAAGCCATTGGGTTAGCCGTTTCGGAGAAAAAGATTTTTTAAAATTTGCCCCCCCCCCAAAAAAAAACAAAGGACCGCGACAGTCCTGTGGTCAGCTTACTAAGTCGCCCTATGACCTTGGAAATGAGGTCAAGGTCACTGACCATCCCCATGTGCTAGATCAAAGTCACAGAGCAAATAGTTCTCCGGTTATCACACAACCAGTAAAATTCATGTTAGTGGCCCTGTGACCTTGAAAATGAGGTCAAGTTCACTACTGTATGGTCTCAAACCTTTCCTAAATAGAGGAACACCAACAAGTTTAACATCAAAGTCCTACCTTCCACAGTTCTCAAGTTACAATGTGAAAAGTAAATTCACGTAAGTGTCTGGGTCCCAGTGACCCTGGGAATGAGGTTAAGGTCACCCATGTACTGTCCAAGTCTGGCCTTAGCTCAGGATAACCATGAAGGTCCAAGTTCAAATAGCTGTCAAGTTGTCAGGTGAACAGTAAAATTTTAGCAAGTGGCCCTATGACCTTGGAAATGAGGTCAAGGTCACTTAGTTACTGTCTACGTCGGGCCCTCATTAGGACAACTAGCAAGTAAAATACGATTGTCCTAGCGTTAATAGTTCTCAAGTTAACATATAAACAGTTAATTTCATGCACCTCGCCCTGTGACCTTGGAAATGATGTCAAGGTCACTCACATACTGTACATGTATCACCCATATGCCCAAAGGTGTCCCCATGCAATTTCAAAGCAATTAGCGGAGTATATACAACGATAAAGACTTTTGAAGATTTGGCCAAAAAATGCACAAAATTATTTAAAAAAAAAAAAAAAATCATTGGACTGTGACCATTTGAACAAATTGGTAGATACCCACCCAAGGAACACCCCCACTAAGCTTGAAGTGAATCTAACTGATGGTTTCGCAGAAGAAGTAAAAAAATCGTCAATTAGCATTGCGAACCCTAATGATTTTGCAATCGGCATTGACTTGCATGGTAATCAACAAGAAAAATTCCTTTAAAAAAAAAAAAAAAAAAAAAAAACTTTTATTTATTCATTTATTTATTTATTTATTTATTTATTTATTTATTTATTTATTTGTTTGTTTGTTTTTGAAATGGTCACGGTTCAGTGATTTTTTTTTTTCTTTTTTTTTTTAGAAAATGATTGAATTATTTTCTAGAAAATCCCCAATACGTTTTTATCATCAAGGTACTGAAGATTGAATCAATTTTTATTGCATCAAAATGGGACAATCGATTTAATTTAGTGGTGGGGATGAATCAGAAGGAAGTTAACTTATTAATGATATCATTTTTATTGTTTTAAAGTATTTTTGTGCATGTTTTTATTTATTTATTTACTTATTTATTGATATATTTATTTACCTAAGATTTATGTATGAAGATCTATATTGTCTTCAGCACATTGTTTCATCTATCTATCTATCTATCTATCTATCTATCTATCTATCTATCTATCTATCTATCTGTCTATCTATCTATCTATTTAAAGGGGTGTCTATCAATACAGACGTTTCTTCATATTTGCTTTAATCATACACAGGGTCTCACAGCTGTCAGGAATCTGACAAAGACATTAAACCTCCTTAGACCTTGCATTGTGTAAATCTGTATAAATGAACTTTGAGAAGAAATATTCAAATTCACAAACAAATCTCCATATCAAATAATAAACAAGTGAGAAAATATGACAAATACACCAATTGTGATTACTGTAAACCGTGACGGCCTGAAATAAAATCATACCATATCATAATATCATAATTTTATCATACATTGAAAGATGAAAAATGAACGCTCCTTGCATCTATGACGGCATGTGAAAGCCCATGAAGGAACGCAGTCAAGAGACAGATGATGAGCTAAGTTTCAGCCTTCGTTATAATTAAATTTACACTTTGTCAGCACGGAAGGTCAGCTAAATATGATACTAATTAAGTATCCTTTAATATATCAAAATTTGCCCGATAAAAAGTGTTCCTGTATTTGAATGCTAACTGGATACGCTCACCTGGGTTACGTCGTCTGCACGCTATGGGCAGTATGGCTGCATGCCGTACAGACGGTACACATAGACTACTGTAGAATCATTGAGCGATTTTTTTTTTTTTTTTTTTTTTTAAGCAAACTACTGACTTTTTTTGTAACATCGAAGTGAATTTAGGCAGGAAACGCAAAATTAAAGATCTGGGCGAATACGTGTTGTAAACAATACCATATTGTGCAAAAATACGGATGTTTTGCTTGCTTTTCTGCACTGCCATTCAAATGTAATGTCAATTGTCACTTGCTGCCGGCTCTGGAGGTTCGACCTATCGATTTATAGCCGCCGCTCGATAGGCACTTCTGCGCATGCTCTTCTTTTGTTAAACTTTGCTTTGGGCCGCACGTGCGGCCCACTTGCGTCCAGCTAGCGCACGTCGTGGTTTTGTCAAAGCAGACACAAGCACGGACCTGTTACTTTGTCAGGGGATTGGGATTGTGTGGGCGCATGCATGCGTTGTTCATTTTGTATTGCACAAGTTTTAATGAAGTTTTCATGGTAATGTACACAACATGAACGTAATTTTCCAAATATTTCATTTTTGCAGGAAAAGTTATCGTAGAAGACCAGTGTACCTTTTGAAAGTGGAAAACCACAGGTCTATCAGAAATGGAACACACAACCGCGCCGCGCTGACAGCAGGCGAGGGTGAGGGAGACGGAGCTGGTGCCTGGTGGGCACCCTGCGGAAAGTTGGGATGTTTGACATTCAGGAGCATATATTTTATCTGCCATTATATTCCCTAACCAACGCACTTTATTATGCCAGTGACTATATTTAAATATTCAAAAGATATCACGTTGCAAAATATTCGTGTTTTGGGGAGCATTTTTCTTCCCCGTTTTTTTTTTTTTTTTTTTTTTTAAATTCCTAATCTTACGCAGTGAAAGTCTGACTATCGTCGAGACACAATTCATCATTCATGGCTGCAATTTTGTGACATGCTTTTAAAATTCAGATAAGAGATTGATTTTCTCCTGTTTGAATCCATCTATCCAGGAGCATTTAGAAGAGTGCATTATAGTATTTTTTAAAAAAATTCTGCACACACGAACAGGAATAACATAAAGTTAAACCGTTATTTTTGGAGTGTAAATGTAAGAACCAGAAATTGCATGTTGGCATCTGGCCCTTTGATTGTTCAAATTAGGAGGCAATGTGTCCGGAAGCATTCTACACTAAGACTACAGTTTGGGGAATGTCAGGCCATTGACAATAGATATCGCAAACCATGTTTTTCATAGGCTACAATATGCGTTTCATATAACTTTATGATGACCAGGTGGCTTTTTGTGCACAGGAGAAGTAACACATAGGAGGTAGTAAGGACAACTCTGCAATTCCTCACAAATATAGGCCTAAACCCAAAAGCAACGGATCCTTTTATCCCAGTTAATAATAAATTGGTTTTGTGTTGTAGGCTATAGTTTCTGTGTGAGACTCTGAGAGTTTTGTACTCACTAGTTCTTGGTGTCAAGTTTATTTCCCAGCCTACATCAAGAAACTTGGTCATTTCATTGGGAATAACGTTAATACAGTAGGCCTAAGTTAAAATTTATTCACGATTTGGTTAATGAATACTATAGGTTCAACCGACAAGCACATGAGGGATCATCATGGGCAACTATGCGTTTTGTATAACTTAATGGTGACCAGCTGGCTTTTTGTACCTGGGAGAAGTAACACATAGGAGGTAATGAGGACAACTCTGCAATTACTCACAAAATATAGGCCTAAACCCAAAAGCAACAGATAATTTCCTTCCAGTTCATAAATTGCTTTGTGTTGCAGGATCTAGTTTGTGTGTGCTAGTTTAGAACTTACTAGTTCTTGGTGTCAAGGAGCTTTCCCAGCCTACACCAAGATACTTGGTCATTTCATTGGGAATAATGTTGATTAATACAGTAAGTTAAAATTTATTCACGCTTTGGATAATGAATACTATAGGTTCAACCAATAAGCACACGAGGAATTATCAGAGGCTACTGTGTGTTTCGTATAATTTTATGGTGACCATGTGGCTTTTTCTACCAGGGAGAAGGAACACATAGGAGGTAGTGAGGACAACACTGCAATTCCTCACAAAATAAAGGCCTAAACCCAAAAGCAACGGATAATTTCCTTTCAGTTCATTAATTGCATTGTGTTGGAGGCTGTAGTTTGTGCAAGTTTTGAACTTACTAGTTCTTGGTGTCAATGAGCTTTCCCAGCCTACATCAAGAAACTTGGTCATTTCATTGGGAATAATGTTTATACAGTAGGCCTAAGTTACAATCTATTCACGATTTGGATAATGAATACTATAGGTTCAACTGTCAAGCACACAAAGTCACAAGGGATCATCATAGGCATCTATGTGTTTCGTATAACTTTATGGTGACCAGGTGGCTTTTTGTACCAGGGAGAAGTAACACATAGGATGTATTTAGGACAACACTGCAATTCCTCACAAAATAAAGGCCTAAACCCAAAAGCAACGGATAATTTCCTTTCAGTTCATAAATTGCATTGTGTTGCAGGCTGTAGTTTGTGTAAGTTTTGAACTTACTACTAATACTAGTTCTTGGTGTCAAGGTTTTTTCCCAGCCTACATCAAGAAACTTGGTCATTTCATTGGGAATAATGTTTATACAGTAGGCCTAAGTTACAATCTATTCACGATTTGGATAATGAATACTATAGGTTCAACTGTCAAGCACACAAGGGATCATCATAGGCATCTATGTGTTTCGTATAACTTTATGGTGACCAGGTGGCTTTTTGTACCTGGGAGAAGTAACACATAGGAGGTAGTAAGGTCAACTCTGCAATTCCTCACAAAATATAGGCCTGAACACAAAACGAACAGATAATTTCCTTCTAGTTCATAAAGTGCTTTTGTGTTGCAGGATATAGTTTGTGTGTGTGAGTTTTGAACTTACTAGTTCTTGGTGTCAAGGAGCTTTCCCAGCCTGCATCAAGATACTAGGTCATCTCATTGGGAATAATGTTTATACAGTAAGTTCAAATCTATTCAAGATTTGGATAATGAATATTATAGGTTCAACCAATAAGCACACGAGGAATTATCATAGGCTACTATGCGTTTCGTATAACTTTATGGTGGCCAGGTGGCTTTTTGTACCTGGGAGAAGTTACACATAGGAGGTAGTAAGGACACCTCTGCAATTCCTCACAAAATATAGGCCTGAACACAAAAGAAACGGATAATTTTCTTCTAGTTCATAAATTGCTTTTGTGTTGCAGAATATACAGTCCAGATGCTGACCTGGGTTTAATGAGATGCAAGATTAGGGGTCAAATCAGCAGGCTCGTTCTCGGTTCCATTGCTGGGCAGCGCTTATGTAAACAAAGACGCATGGGCACATCTTAGTCCCTGCTATTTGGGAGTGTTGAGGTGTTCGCAAATCACATGAAAGGGGTGTGATAAGTGATTTACCACTTACAGTAAAACCTTGCTATACCGAACACCCTTGGGACTGAAAAAAGTGTTCATTAAGGGGGGGGGTGTTCAGTATAGGGAGGTTTGCTAACATTGGAAGTATACATTCGGGGCCGAGAAATGGTGTTCAGTATGGAGAGGTGTTCGGTATACGGAGGTGTTCGGTTAGAGAAGTTTTACTGTATATAAAAGTCAGTGCATTTATTGGGTTTGGATTAATGGTCATTTTATGAGCATCCTGTCACCCGATACCCCACTGAAGATACAAGAGATGCCTGTTTGGAACACCCACCAACCAGATACTGCTCTGGCATTTTAATTTAAAACAGATCCATGACCCTTTCACTTTGTAACTTGACTAACAAGTGTTCATGCTTTTCAAGAGGGTATAAATTTGGGCTGGGTTGGGTTAAATTTTCAAGATACAAGTGGTCCAATTTGAATAACAGAACAGTGCATTTTATCAGAAGTAATGGGAGTTTACAACTACTGATAAAATAAAACCTTTTCTGTAGTAACATAGATTAGGCTTAGTTTCATACTTACTGATATTTTAAGTTGTGAAAAAAATATATTTGAGCATTCTAGGGCAAATTGTACAGATTTGATCAAAATTCAAAGGGCCCTAGCCCCTAAATATGTCATTTTGGGGTTCCTTCCTTTTTGGCTGAAGGGTGGACACAGGGTTGTCACTATCCCACCACCCTCATTGGATTATGGATCTGTATGCTTTGGCAGTGCATTCTTGGTGCAAACTGCCGGGAATAGACCCCATGCTACAAAAGTGGAGCTTTGTAGAAAACGTGGATTTTTTTGCAAAATGGCGGATTTTAGAGGTTGAAATTCAAAGTCAGGTCACAAGATTATTATGCCCCCCTTCGAAGAAGGTGGGGCATATAGCGTTGCACATGTCGGTCGGTCTGTCGGTCGGTCGGTCGGTAGACTGTGGTTTCCGCACAATAACTCAAGAAGTTTTTGAGCTAGGACTTTGATACTGTATAGGTGTGTTATTCTAGTCAAAAGCTAGGCGAAGTTTGAAGATGGGTGACCTTGACTTAATTTCCAAGGTCACAGTGGTACCTGAGCTAACTTTGGTTTCTGCACAATAACTGAAGAGGTTTTTAAGCTACGACTTTTATATTACACAGGATTATAGTCCATATTTGGGGCTACGCGAAGTTTGAAGATGGATGACCTTGACCTCATTTTAAAGGTCACAGAGCCACTTTACTGAATATGGTTTCATGCTTTCTGCATGATAACTTATACCTTGGAGCTAGAACTTTTATATTGCACAGCTTTATGGTTCTCTGTAAGGGCTAGATTGATGTTGAAGATGGGTGACCTTGACCCAGTTTTCAGGGTCACAGAGAGATTGTAGAATTCCTGTGGTTTCCGCACAATAACTCAAGAAGTTTTTGAGCTAGGACTTTGATACTGTACAGGTGTATTATTCTGGTCAAAAGCTAGGCGAAGTTTGAAGATGGGTGACCTTGACTTAATTTTCAAGGTCACAGTGGTACCTGAGTTAACTTTGGTTTCCGCACAATAAGTGAAGAGGTTTTTAAGCTAGGACTTTTATATTGCACAGAATAATAGTCCATATTTGCAGCTAGGCGAAGTTTGAAGATGGATGACCTTAACCTCATTTTAAAGGTCACAAAGCCACTTTACTGAATATGGTTTCATGCTTTCTGCATGATAGCTTATACCTTGGAGCTAGAACTTTTATATTGCACAGCTTTATGGTTCTCTGTAAGGGCTAGATTGATGTTGAAGATGGATGACCTTGACCCAGTTTTCAAGGTCACAGAGAGATTGTAGAATTCCTGTGGCTTCCGCACAATAACTCAAGAAGTTTTTGAGCTAGGACTTTGATACTGTACAGGTGTATCATTCTAATCAAAAGCTAGGCGAAGTTTGAAGATGGGTGACCATGACCTAATTTTCAAGGTCACAGTGGTACCTGAGTTAACTTTGGTTTCTGCACAATAACTGAAGAGGTTTTTAAGCTAGGACTTTTATATTGCACAGGATTATAGTCCATATTTGAGGCTAGGCAAAGTTTGACGATGGATGACCTTGACCTCATTTTAAAGGTCACAGAGCCACTTTACTGAATATGGTTTGATGCTTCCTGTGGTTTCTGCACAATAACGCAAGAAGTTTTAAAGTTAGGACTGGGATACTTTACAGGTCTATAGTTCTTGCTAAGGGCTAGAAGAAGCTTAAAGTTTGGTGACCTTGATTTAATTTCCAAGGTCATGTTGGTACCTGAGTTCACTTTGGTTTCCACATGATAACTGAAGAGGTTTTTAAACTAGGACTTTTATATTCGACTGGATAATTGTCCGTATTCAGGTCTAGGTCAAGTTTGAAGATGGGTGACCTTGACCTAATTTCAAAGGTCACAGAGCCATTTGGTTGAATGCTGTTTCTGCATGATAACTTGCATTTTAGAGGTAGCACTTTTATATTGCACAGCTTTATGGTTGCCTATAAGGGCTAGTTTGAGTTTGTAGATGGGTGACCTTGACCCAGTTTTGAGAGTCACACACAGACAGTAAACTTCCTTTTTTGTTTTTTGCACAATAACTGAAGAAGGTCAAGTGAAAATGAGTGACCGTGCCATAATTTCCAAGGTCATAAAGCCACTTTGCTGAATATGGTTTCTAAATGATGACTAATTTTTCAGCTTTAACTTTTATATTGCCCAGGTTTTTAGTCGTTTTTTAAGGGCTAGGTTAAAGTATAAAGATATGTGACACTGATGTATGATCAACCTTCACTAATTTTGTACGGTCACGAGTGCCCCTTCTACCACTATCAATAGGGTAGCGAGGGCAAGGGTAATGAGGGAGGGGGGCATCTATGTTTTACAAACATATCTTGCTTCTTTCTAATTTGGACCTACATCTTACTGCTTGCATCAGGAAAGTATTTTTGCAGAAGATGGCAAAACATTTTGTCATCACATTGCTTGTACAAAACTTGATCAAATTACACGTACATGACTTCTGGATATTTGGGCCAGCAATGGCTGACAGATCAGAAATGAATTGGACTTATTGGACTACCATGGCCCTATTATTACACTGGAATAATACCATAATGTGGATTTAAATCTGTGGAAAGAGGACATATAAAGGTAAGAGATCATAACACATCTTTTGTACCACTTTTTACAAATTTCTTATTTGTATGTGATACCAGTTAATATCATGGCCGTCATGTTGGATTTTGTGTATCTTGGTTACGTCACAGCCTAAGGCTGAGCTTGGAACCGAGGCGTGCTGGTAGCCAATCAATCTCATTCATGTCTCCGCATTTCGACGGCCTGAACACAAAAGCAATGGATAATTTCCTTCCAGTTCATAAATTGCTTTTGTGTTGCAGGATATAGTTTGTGTGTGTGAGTTTTGAACGTACTAGTTCTTGGTGTCAAGAAGCTTTCCCAGCCTACATCAAGAAAAAATGGTCATTTCATTGGGAATAATGTTAATACAGTAAGTTCAAATCTATTCACGATTTGGATAATGAATATAGGTTCAACCAATAAGCACACGAGGAAATATCATAGGCTACTATGCGTTTCATATTTATATATTTTAATGGTGACCAGGTGGCTTTTTGTACCTGGGAGAAGTAGCACATAGAAGGTAGTTAGGACAACTCTGCAATTCCTCACAAATATAGGCCTAAACCCAAAAACAAAGGATCATTTCCTTCCAGTTCATAAGTTGCTTTTGTGTTGCAGGCTATAGTTTGTGTGTGTAAGTTTTGAACTTACTAGTTCTTGGTGTCAAGGTTTTTTCCCAGCCTACATCAAGAAACTTGGTCATTTCATTGGGAATAATGTTAGTACAGTAGGCCTAAATTACAATCTATTCACAATTTGGATAATGAATACATAGGTTCAACCGACAAGCACACGAGGGATCATCATAGGCAAGTATGAGTTTCGTATAACTTTATGGTGACCAGGTTGCTTTTTATACCAAGGAGAAGTAACATATAGGATGTATTTAGGATAACTCAGCAATTCCTCACAAAATATAGGCCTAAACACAAAAGCAACGGACAATTTCCGTCCAGTTCATGAATTGCTTTTGTGTTGCAGGATATAGTTTTTGTGTGCGAGTTTTGAACTTACCAGTTCTTGGTGCCAAGGAACTTCCCCAGCCTACAGCAAGGGACTTTGTCACTTTATTGGGAATCATGTTGATGTGATAAGTTAGAATATATTCAAGATTTGGGTATTGAAAAAAAATAGGATCAATCTATGTGCACATTAGGGTTTGTACACATTCGGAAGTTGAGATAGAAACGGAAACGAGACTCATCGGAGATCATACGTGCTCCTCCCGCTCCCTATTCGCTTTTCAGATAAATAACGTGAATTCAAATGTAAATGTGTGACATTACTTGCATGTAACATACTGAGATTCGCTTTTAAAATTAGGAACTCTGTATAGCAGGAGAAGCTTCGGCAATGATGTCATCAGTTAAGCGTTAAAACTTAAAGTCTCAGAGGCCTGCAAGCATGCATTGGGTTCCGTCACGATGATCATAAAAATCATGCAAAATTAGTCTGAAGCGATCATAATGGTAAGTAAGTTTGTTTCTTAGAGAAAACTTCAGTGTACAAAATTGACAGTTCGTTTGTCTCGTAGGCCCATTCATGCTTTAATGCTTATTTTTGGATCAAATCACAGTATATGCTACAATTCAATAATGGTTTTAAAAATGTATGGGGCACCTGAGTACGATGATGCAGTTCAGAAAAAGACAAACCATATTACTTCAATATAAAAACACAAGTATGAGATTTAATTAAAAAAAATACGTCAGCATTTTAGATATGACAAAATGTGTCGTTCCACAATTTCAATGTTTGTCTTAAAATGCAGGAACATTTAAAATCTTACCTGCGAGGCAAATTAAATGTGGTTGTAGCAGTAAGATAGTTGTAACAATTTTGATATCAACTTCATAAATTAATTTTTACATCCCAAGTGATGGTTTTTGGATGATAAGTGATGCTTGTTTTGAAGTATTTGTCATTTGAATGCTCTGTATTTACATTAGTGACAGTAAAAGGAACATTACAGGTAAGCTCATCATACTGTAAAGTGTGTGAATGTTCCGGACGCCAGATTTAAACATTTAAAGAAAACTGATGAGTTCGTCAGTGCTGTTTAAAGGAAAAATATTGCGTGTGAGTACTGTAATAATAGTTCTTGAAACTGGAATGTCTTGTCATTCTTAAATATACCGTCACCAGTATACCAGACAGGCCAGTGCTCATTCAAAATATTACGACGTGTAAGATTTTTGTTTTGAAGCTAATTAGTATCTCAGTTGTTATATATTTACACATAATGTTCTGTGGTACCAAGAACAAAGGAGAAAAGTTTGTAAAAATATTTTATTTGATGAAAACCGAGAAAATAACGTGGGAAAATATACCAGAAAAAAAGTAAATACATGTATAAGCAGTGAATGTGTTAAGCACTGTAAAATCGAGATCAAGATTACCACTTGCTTTCACGAATGAATGATATATTTTCATCTTTCCCTTGGGAAAGATTTTTAATTTTTTTGGTGCGCTACCATCTAGGAACAGCAGCTCGCCGGAGAGCCACCCGATGCTGTTCCAGTGCAAGTTAAATCAAGTGAAAGTCACCTTCAGGTGTACGCTATGTTTGGGGTTCATGGTACTGGGAAGTATGGTGTAGTAATGGTGCTGTCCAGCTGTGTACATTCCTCGTGTTGTCTTGCATGGTACAGTCATCATACTGTCCAACTTGCTCTAACGTCCCCCTTGTACAATTTTTTTTAAAATCTTATTTCATGCGTCGAAGGGAGTGGGTGGGATGTGATGTGTTCATGTTTTTACCGCTATAAATTGTAATATATACTTTACGAAGTCTCATTTCTCAATGAATCTTGTTGCAGATTACCGAGACTTGGAGGTGAAGACCAGCTACAGATAGCCACAATTTGACAAATGGAGGAAATAAATATAACACCGTTTCGATTTTAGTAATTCGAAGACAGCAACTTAAACTGCTTATCACTATAAAACTGTAAAGATCTGAAATACCTGTGATTCAAATCTGAAAAAGATCTAAAAATATTATTTCTTCCAGACATTGTATTTAACCGTTTTGAAGAATATAACACTTAGTGTATATACCATGAAGTAAAGCTCTTGTGTATTGCAATGATATTTCACTTATTTCACATTATAATACTGATGATGATGATGAGGAGGAGGAGGAGGAGGTGATCACGCAGTCAGCTTTTCGTTGTCTTACTATCATCCATGTTTTTAGTACAGTTCCATGAGTGCAAGACAATAGTGATTTGTACCATGTAAATTGACTTGGTTTCACTGTGCTGTCATGTTCACTGATGCCCCACATCACAGGAATTATTGCACAAAATAATTTTGATTTGCTGTGCATCTGTGATAAAGTGAACAATTAAAAAAAATATTTTCATGCCATAGTTTAAAGAGAAATATGCTGCAATAGAAGGTGAAAGCTTGCATGTCCAGCTTCTTAAAAATCAGGTAGATTTTGTATTTTGACGAAAAGAAATATAGAATAAATTGTGCTGAATATTATTGTACTGAATATCACATGGTTGTACTTTCGAAATGGACTACCCTCTTCGATCTTCAATCTAGTCACAAAGCGAGGAGCAAAGGCGCAAGACGGCACAAATTTAAACTGCTGCAGCCAGTGGTCTTTTCATTTTCAACATCTGGTGATCAGATTAAGGGATCATAACTAATGCTTCAGAGACTTAAATTACTAAAATAATAAAAGTACGCGTGGTTAAAAGTCATGAAACTAAACTTTTCCAACCTTAGGCTTTATAGTTTCCATTTTTTCCTAGTTAACAAGGTAGTCTTTGAAAGGGAATAAAACTAGGTCTTCTTCCCTTACATGTTATTTTTTTTTTTTTTTTTTTTTTGCAAAATTCAATATAAGTGACCTTGACCTTGTGGCAGAACATACATTACATAATTATTCATGATGATATACAAATATGCGTGTCTTTCATAAACTATTTTTCTTCCTATTTTGTAAAATACGATTTATAACAGGTTTGGACTGACATACTTGGAATATAATTGTGTTGCTACAGTGGTTTTGTGCATAAGGATATTGTCTATCAAAAGGGACAAGCTAATCCTTTGGACGACCCACACAAAATTTCAGGATGAATGGAAAATAAGTCATTCGGCCAATTTTTCACCTTTTCAGCTTTTAAGGTCCAGTATGGTGACCTTGACCTTGACCTTGACCTGCAACAGAATGACTTTCCATTAATGTAAAGATATTGTGTATCAAAAAGTACAACTTTATCCTTTGGACGACCCACACAAAATTTCAGGATGAACTGAAAATTAGTCATTCAGCTAACTTTTCACGTTTTCAGCTTTTCAGTTCAATTATGATGAACTTGACCTGCAACAGAACGTCTTTCCATCAATGTATCCTTGACTTCCTTTACTCATGTGAATGTATTAAAAATTCTAACTCTGTATTTTGTAAAAATATCTCACAGTTACAACAAATTTAGTAAAATGTGGTATGTATGATATATTTCTGCATTTTTAACCTTTGACCCCAAATTTCTCACTCTTTTTTTTTTTTTTTTTTTTTTTTTTTTTTTTTAATCTTGCCGCATATTCATATGGCCCAAAGTGTTGCCTATCAAACAAAATTAGTTTCATCGCTGGGTCCACGTGAGCAAGGTTACTCGAAAACTAAGAGACTTTTCTCGGTCTGGCCTCTGGACTTTCGTGACGTCATGACCCAGTGCCTGCTTGATGGCCAAAAAAGCGCAAACTTGTCAACTTCGGGCACGTCATGGGCAACAAAATTCTTTTGCAAATAAAGTTATTTTCCTGTGCGAATATGGAAAAATTTCTTCAGAAAACTGCTATGATACTATAAGTCCTTCACTTTGAACAAAAAATAAATCTTTTGGCGTTTGGGACCTTTAAGCAAGAGCGACGATCACTCAAACACTTCCTGGCATGCTGATACTTGGCATTTAACTCTGCCACGTCCCAAAGATGCTTTCGCTGCAGCTTAAATATGCAGCCACAGCATTTTCTTTTATCACAGATTAACTAGCGTGTTTTTATATTTACAAGAAAGACCACAAAGCTTATAGAAGTGCACATTCTAGCTTTGAAATATAAAACTCGAAGGTTCTTCTCATAAACCAAGATTTGAAAAGAAAGAAACTCCCTTCTCTTCTCTTTGTTAGTTAAAACTTATAATCGTTGTTCTCGTCAACCAATGAAAGACATCCTGTCATCTTAATTCTCTTCTCTTCACTTAAAGCCTATAAGCTACCCGCTGTTTCAAGAGAAAGAGAGAAAAAAGAGTTTAAATTCATGACTTGTAAGAAATCGGGCTTGTTTAAACATATCAAATTTGGGGGTTAAACGGAAAAGCAGCGCAGATCAGCGATGACCTTTTTGTAAAAAAAGTACGGATATATATTTTCGTATAATACAAACTGATTTAGTGTCTGCTATCTAAATCGTAATATCTTGTTTGAATTCTGTTTGAAAATACATTTCGTCCATATATATATATATATATATATATATATATATATATATATATATATATATATATATATATATATATATAGTGGTACCTAGCCACATCCAGCAGGTGACCTGTCACTGCAGGTAGCTTTACAAAGAGACTGATTCTTGTGTCCCAGCAAGGTGACCACAAAAGGCAGTGTGGCTGCTCACGGCAGTGGTTGCATACAGCAGGTACCACTGTATGTATATATATAAACATTCCTCTCATTTTGTAGTTTAATCGGTTATTGAATTTATTGCTTTTTTTGTCATTCAAGTAGTTGTGTGGTGCTGCCAAAATTGTGATCTAATTCTAAAGTTATCCCAGTGTACAGCTGCAGGCTTGAATGTTTTATAATGACGCGTGTTCATAAATGTTGTTCACTTCTTGTGTCTTCTTTGTTTTTTTATGGACTCCAATTCATTTGACAAGTGTCGCATAACATTCAAATATATTAACATGGTATCGACAAATAGTTTCCTGTTTCGGAGAATTTGGAATTGAACAGCAGATGGAAGCTTTGTGAAATAAAACCCTTTGTAATGGTTATCAAAGTTTGATTATGGGACACTGACATCCCAAATGAAGATAAACCAGACATATATCTTGCAGTGGTCCCCTGTATAAGGCCCCTCTCACCAGAGGCCACTCCTCTTGGAAAGTCGCCATTCTTGGTCAGAAAGTCTAACATTTTATTATATAGCTTATATTCCCCCTCTAGAAGGGGCCACCCCTCGTATAAGGCCACTTTTAGGCTGCATTTTGGGTACCTTATAAGAGGGGAGCCACTGTATTTTATTGACAGAAAGCAGTTTATGCCCCCTTGAATACATTAAAACCCTGGAGCTTTGGGAAGCGGAGCCCCCCCCCCCCCCGAACCCCCCACCAGCTGTCGTCCCTGGTCCCGCCGGGGACCTGGCCTTTCACTGGGCCTCTAGTATGAACTCTGTATACAGTTAAAGCCAGCAACGTCTGGCAAACGTGAACTGGGCGATTAATTACCCCTGATTTCTTCCTGAAGGGGAGGTGGGCTTTTCTCACAAAATTGTGAACCAGAAATTGTGCGTTTTGGCTTCTGATTTGGTATGAAGCAACTTGCATCATCCTTGGAAAAGCTACATTTGCCTTTTTCGTCTAATCATGGGAGATACATTATAGACTTTAATACTCCCCCCATAGCATTGCAATCAGTCAGTGTGGTGGGAAATTACCGCTCTGAATTAAAGTGTTCGTAAGTTAATAAAAGCAGGGACGTGCTATAGCACGTCCCTGATTCTACCAACCTCGGAGCATCTCTCTCACACGCACACACACACTGTTGGACTTTGAGTAAACAGATAGGAATGTCAACTGGTGGAGACGGTATGTCAACTGTTTCAAATGGAAGTTTGCAATTCTGTCAACAAATGGCGCTGCATGTATGTAAACAACGCGTTCCAGACTTCCTCGAAAAAAAATTTAACACCCCAAACTTTTTGCTTCAAATTTAAAATGTGGAAACACAAAATTATTGTTTCATTTTGATAAATGAATATTATTCACTCTCATAAAACCAAAAAAAAAAAAAAGTTCATTATATGCCTCAAAAGTAGGGTTATGCATTGGATATATCTGCAATTAACAATACATTGTTGTAATATTCACAAAATCAGCTTCCGTAGAGCAAATTAAGTTGTCAGACTATAACACTAGTCAAAGATTTAAATGCAGCCATCTGATTTGCTGTTGCCCGCTGCCCATGATAGAAACAGGATACAAAAAAATCATCCCATGGCTAAATCGGTCTCCTACCCAGTACAGTTCCCCTTGGCCTTGAGCTGTATCCACCCTTGACCCTTCGGGTCTCGGGAGTATACAGGCTCTCAGGGGAACTGTACCAGGAAGGTTACTAATTTAGCCATGGGAAAACCTTTAACTCTCAGCACTCTGGGCAGTTTTTGGATCTGGCACAGCCAGCCACTGGGCATTTTTTTTCGTTTTGTTGCACAACATGCGCCATGCTGGTGTAAAAGTGCCGGAACATTTTTAGTTTAGCAATTCCATCATGGGCAGCAGGTAACAACCAATCAGATGGCTGCATTTTAATCTTTGACCAGTCTTAGTATCAGCACTAGCCACAGCTCCATCAAGGAATTTTTTTTTTTTTTTCATGAGGGTGAATAACATTTATCTATCCCAAAGATACTAAAATTTTGTGTTTCCTTGCTTTACATTTGAAGCAAACAGTTTGGGATGATAACATTTTTCGAGGTAAGCTTGAACGCTTTGTTTACATACATGCAGCGCCATCTGTTGACAGAATTGCAAACTTCACGTTGAAATAGTTGACCTACTGTTTCCACCATTTGACATTCCTAATTGATTCCAAAATGTGATATTAAAGTTAAACACAGTGTTTACTCATACTAGTCCAACAGTGTTTGTGAGTGGGATGCTCTAATTTGGGTAAAATCAATGCAACTCTGCTTGCATTAACTTGCAAACACTTAAATTCATAGCAGTAAAATGGCACTACGCATAGTGATTGCAATGAAATGCCCCTTTAAATTAAAGGGGCATTTCATTGCAATCACTATGCGTAAAGTCTATTCTATCATGGTTCAACTTAATTTAACTCTAATAATCCCCCCCCCAATCCAGCACTTTTCGCATAGTAGGCCTACACAGGTCTACTAGCCACCTAGCTGATCTCCAATTAAAGTTTAATTGGAGATCAGCTAGGTGGCTAGTAGACCTGTGTAGGCCTACTATGCGAAAAGTGCTGGATTGGGGGGGGGGGGGATTATTAGAGTTAAATTAAGTTGAACCATGATAGAATAGACTTTAATACTCCCCATGCAGTGATTGTCTGGATTTCGTGACCTCCGTCGGTCATAGAATCCACACAATCACTTGATGGGGGTATTAAAGTCCATATTCATGCAAAATGATCAACATGACTTTTGTTGAGTAAGACCTTCTCTACATTTCTATGTGGTTTCTTAGTCAATTTAAACAAAAACTCGTGAAATACACCATAACAAAGTGAATATATCGATCTCAATCACGAATTGATCAAAATGGTCAAGCCTATGTGAATACAATTGCATGGGTACCAGTCCGCGCATTTTCCTTAGTTAGCGTTACGAACGATGGTTCCTCTTTAGTTTTTTCGTAAGACCAGTGGTGTGTCGTAATTGTCATCAAATTATAGTGGTAGAGTTTGTTTGTTGCTGCAGTAAATAGTCAATAAACGCATTTTTATCGCCGTCATTAATAAACAGTCAACATGATCAAAACATGCGGTATGGACAAGATTTGGGCGAGAGGAGTTGAGTGGCATTTTTGGTGGCGATATGGAGTTGATTAGCGTGGGGCTGCCATATTGAAATTTCAAACCAAGTTAGCGGAAAGATATTGTAAACAGGAAAATAAAGACTGAATTCGGATGCCAGGTCGTGATTTGCTTCAGAATAGGGTGAGGATAGCTAGGTGCTGGGTCTCATGGGAGCGGTGATAGGAGAGCGGAAGAAAGGTCACCTAGGCAGGGGAAGGGGATAGGGCCTGGGACTTGGAGGGAGGGCTAGAGCAGCGTTGAGGATGGGACAGGTGTAGGGAGGCAGGATGGGAGGGGTACATACAGGGTGAAGAGTGGTGTATGTGGGAGGACTTTGGGAGCATGGGGTTGGCCTGTACTTTTGAGGAGGCAAAGGCGGATAGCTTTAAGTACAGGTGTGGGAGGTGTAGGAGAGTTGATACCCTAGATGTCCAGGTCGCAGCCCTGATGATAGAGTTAGAAGAGGCTATAGAGACAGGGCCAGGGTGGGGGTGGGGGCAGTGAGGTGGGACAGGAGAGTGGTGGAAGGGAGGATTCCGGTAGCAGATTGTAGTGTTCAGGGGGAGACTTGGGAAGGAGGGGAAGAGTAAGCCCAGCTAGGTAGGAGAGAGGCAGTCATGGTGGGGAGTAGTATTGTAAGGAGGGTAGACAGGGTGTTCTGAAGGCAGGATAAACTGAATAGGGTTAGGGTGTGTTTAGCAAGGACAAAGATTAGGGATGTGGAAGAGCGTGTAGAGGGGGTAGTCAGGACTAGTGGAGAGTGTCCGTGGGGTGGGGTACAGGTAGGTACTAACAACCTAGTGGACAGAGAGGTGGGGGAAGGAAGGGAGAGGGTGGGAACAGAGACAGTGCTGGGAAGGTACAAGAGGCTGCTAGACAGGTTAGGGCAGTTGGACTGTGAGCGTCTTGTGATGGGGATTTTGCCTAGGTATAGGATGAGTGGGTAGGAGGCCAGGAGGATCATAGCAGTGAATAGGCAGCTGGGGGGGGATGTGCAGGGCGAGAGGGTTTGCCTTCAGGGATGTATGGGAGGACTTTGTAGGCAGGAAGGATGTGTTTGCGTGGGATGGTTTTCACCCAAGCCAGATAGGAGACAGGCTAGGGCAGGTGTATAGTGAGTGGGTGCAACAGCAACAGGGAAAGTAGGTAGCCCAGCACCCATTCAAGAGGTTCGGTCTGGCAGGGAGGGAAGAGGAAAGAGAGCAGAAAGGATGGACCAGGGGTCAAGGATCAGAGTGGGGTATGTAAACTGCAGAGGAGTTAGAGGGAAAATGATAGATATTTGCTTGGTAGCAGAGGAGGAAGGGATGGATATAGTGGCCCTGAGAGACACACTTAAGGGGAGGAGAACAGAAACAATTAGATATACCTGAGGGGTATAACTTCACAGGAAGAGGGAGGGCAGTAGAGCAGAGAAAAGGAGGAGGGGTAGGTTTTCTCAATAAGAAGGGAGTGAAGTGGTATAGGGTTGGCATCGAAGAGGATGAGTACAGTGATATTGGGAACAAATGCAGTGGATAGGAATAGAGTCACAGAAGAGTAAGAGAGCACTAGAAAGGAAGATTTGCTTCAAAGCAAATCTGTCTGTGTGCCTTCCAAAGTTGTAAATGTTAAATGGTATTAAATTTTGTGCTTTGGTACTTCACATTCCATTAAGCTTATGGCAGGATGAAAATTTCAAAGGTCAAAATGACCTTGACCTTTGACCTTAACCTTTATAGGTTACTTGTAAATTGCAAAAATGTACAGTGTTAAAAAACTCACAATTTAAGTCCAACATGATTAGAATTGGATGGACATTGGCCAAGTTATGGCTAGGTGAAACTTTCAAAGGTCCAGATGATGTTGACCTTTGACCTTTCGGGGTCAAATGTAATTTACAAAATGTGCAGTGTTACAATAGCTACAATTTGAGCCAAACATGATCAAAATTGGACAAAATTGACCAAGTTATGTCTAGAAGAAAGCCACCATCGAAAGTAGCCTTTGACCTTGAAATGACCTTTCACCTTGAGATGACCTCTACCTGAAGTGAACTTTGACCTTTAAATTGATATTTGACCTAAAATTGGCCTTTGACCTTGACATGACCTTGACATTTGAGATGACCTTGGCCTTGCTATGATCGAACTCCTATACACTTGGAACTATATCTACTATAGTATATAAGATATTGAAGATTGAAAACTTTAATTAGCCCTCATTTGCAGAATTTTGAAAAGTATGACCTATCACTATAAAAAGACGAGACTTCAAAAATATGCAGTGTTACAATAGCTACAATTTGAAACCAACATGATCAAAATTGGATAAAAATTTACTAAGTTATGGCTATAAGAAAGCTACCATCAAAAGTGGCCTTTGACCTTGAAATGACCCTTGACCTTGAAATGACCTCTACCTGAAGTGGTCCTTGACCTTCAAAATGACATTTTGGCTTTAAAATCACATTTTCACCCAAAACCGACCTTTGACCTTGACATGACCTTGACATTTGAGATGACGTTTGCCTTGATATGATCCAACTCCAATACACTCGGCACTACATCTACTATAGTATATAAGATATTGAAGATTTAAAACTTTAATTAGCCCTCATTTTGAAAAGCATGACCTCTCATTATAAAAAGGCCTGACTTCATCCATAGAAGTATAATTGTGCCAAGTTTGGAGTTTCTATGTATAATACTTTTCAAATGAAATGTCAGACAAATTTGCCGGTAAAGAAAGAAAGAAAGAAAGAAAGAAAGAAAGAAAGAAAGAAAGAAAGAAAGAAAGAAAGAAAGAAAGAAAGAAAGAAAGAAAGAAAGAAAGAAAGAAAGAAAGAAAGAAAGAAAGAAAGAAAGAAAGAAAGAAAGAAAGAAAGAAAGAAAGAAAGAAAAACAGTATGTCTGTGTTGGCACACAGACATAATTAGGGGTAGTATATGTAAGCAGAGAAGGACTACCAGAGGAAAGGAATGAACAGGTGTATGATCTTTTACAACACATATCAACATTGTAAAGGAGCAGGGATACCAGGTCATGGTTGGAGGTACTTCAATGGTCACATAGGAGATATGATTAGATGGGATTGGTGGAGGTGATAGAGACCAAAACAGGAATGGTAGGAGGCTCCTTAGCTTCTCTAGAGAGTTTGGGCTACAGATTTTGAATAGGGATATGCATTGTAAAGGAAGGTGGACATGAAGTGCAGATGACAGGAGAATCATAGGCTATATGTTGGTAGATGAGAGAATGTTGAGGGCTATTCAGACATGTAGCATTGGTGAGGAAGGGCATATGGATATTGGAAGTGACCATAACTGGATAGTTGTGAATCTTATGTTTGTGAAGAAAGAGAAGAAGCAAGGGGGCTTCAAATGGGTGTGATGTGTTGGTAAGGATGCTGACTGGGAGACATACAGACAAAGGAAACATGATGAGCTGAGAGGGTGGGAAGGACATTGGGTAGAGAGTGAATCAGTTGATGTTCAGGGGATGGCAGATGACATGAGGAGAGTAACATTTGAGGTTGCAAAGAAGGTAATAGGAATGAAAAGAGTACCAGTAGAGAGGAAAGGGTACAGCATAGATGCAGAGATAAAGAGTGCAATTAAAAATAGGAAGGTTAAGAATAAAGCTTGGAGGTTTGCTAGGACGTACAGCCAGCAGAATGGAATATCTAAGGCTGAGGAGGAGTACAAGGAGGTAAGAAGGATAGTACAGGAGATGAAGACAGAGAGAAGGATAAAGAGGAATGATGCAATGGTGAAAAGGGTTCTGTCAAGTGGAGGTGACTCATCAGCAGGTTTTTGGAAACATGTTGAGGAGGAAGAGGGTAGGAATCGACAAGCTTAAGCACAAAGGAAAAGTAGTAGAGGAGGCTAAGGATATAGAAGCGGCATTGCAAGAACACTGGGAAGATATTAATGACCCACAGTGGGGGAGGGGGAGCCAGCTAGTGGTAGAGTAGAAACAGGACCTGACAGGTAGGAAGAGGAACTATGCAAGAGAATTGAGAGAGTAGAGATTGAAACAGCAGTGGACAGGATGAAAGTAAGGAAATCTCCAGGGCCAGATGGGGTATTAAATGAGTTTATAAAGACAGGTCCAGAAAAACTGTGGGAGAGCATGGAAGTTTTGTTCAATCTGGTTATTGAAAGAAGAGAGGCCCCAAGAGAAAGGAGAGAGTTGAAGATAGCATACATTCCGAGGAAAGGATCAGTGGATAGTCTAGATCAGTGCTGGAGGATAGCATTAGCATTAAATACAGGAAATATTTTTGCACATGTAATGTACAAGAGACTGGAGAGTGTTGTCGAGAGGTATGGTTTCTTCGGAGAGACTCGGAATGGTTTCAGACCAGGCAGAAGGATTAGTGACCATGTTTTTACATTATCACAGGTGCTAGAGATTGCCAGGAAAAGCAAGAGAAAGGTGTACATGGCCGTCCTTGATGAACAGAAATCTTATGACAGGGTTTGGAGAAATGCACTGTGGGCTAAAATGGAAGGGCTAGGCTTTGGGTGTGGCTTTCTGGAAGTGTTAAAGGCCCTATAAGTAGATGTAAATTATAGTCTCAGTATAGGGGACATGAAAACTCAGGGGGCAAGGTGAGAAATTGGTCTATAGCAGAGTTGTGTGTTATCTCCGATTTTGTTTGCTATATACATGAAAGAACTGGGAACAGAACTGCTAGAGAGCAATAAAGATGTGACAACAGGAGGAGAAAAGATTCCAGGGTTGTTCTTTGCTGATGATATTGTGTTAATGGCAGATACAGGAAAAGAGTTACTGGAACTTTTGAGGATAGCAGGTGACTAGGGAGAAAAGTGCAGGTAAGAGTTTAGTGAGAAGAATATTCAGGAGGAAAGATGGGTGGCAGGGAAGTTTAGGATAACAGAGGGTCAAGAGAAAGTAATTAGGATTGGAGAGGGTGAGGAGTACAAATATTTAGAGGTGAACATTCAGGTCACAGGACAGGGAATGTTCAAGTACCATGTTGAGAAAATCAGACAGAAGGTGAATAGAGCGAAAGGTATGATAAAGGTCACGGCAGGGAGCAGCTTCAACAGAGCATTTACAGGAAGGGTGCTTTGGGAACATGTAGCCATACCTGGCATGTTATATGGATTAGATGTGATAACAATTAGTGAAAAGGATGTGGAATGGATGGAGAAGGCACAGAGGGAGAAGAGGAAATGGGTGCTTGGGGCACCACCATGTGTAGCAGCAGAGGCTGTGTTGGGAGGGCTGGGATAGTTACCAAAAAGAGATAAAATAGCAAAGGCGAGGTTGGGCTATTGGGGCTATCTGCAACAGGGTAAATGAAGAAAGATAGTGTAGGAAGGTGTACATGGAGGCTGGTAATGAGAACACAAAGTGGGTTCAAGAAGTAGACAAGTTAGCTGAGAAATACGAGTTGAAAGAGGCCGACGAGGTTGAAGTATCGTGGAAATCATATATTGGTAATGTGATTCAACAGAAACACGTGGAGCAGTGGAAAAGAGGGGTTGAGTAGAAGAGCACACTTAAAGCATATAGAGCTGTGGAAAGCCAGTGAAAACTAAATGTTGGGATGGTAGCAAGGGTTCTAGACTGTTGTTTCAGGGCAGAGCAGGAGTGATCAATCTGGAAGAGAGGAAACAGAAGTGGATGAATGGGAGTGATGGGAACTGTAGAGTGTGTAGGGAGGACGTGGATGAGACCATTGATCATATGACATGGTGTACAGGTTATAGGGCACTTAGAGACAGGCAGTTTGTACGGTGGGGAGAAAGAGATGGGCCATGTAAAAGCTTAGCATCAAGTAAGGGACATGGCAGAGAATGATAGGTTAGCATGGATACTAGGATTGAAGGGCCATTTTCCAGGGAGTAGAGTAGGTTTAGAGTCAGTCAAAGGCTTCCTGGTGCAGTGCTAGGAGAGTAGGAATAATATCTTAGGATTAGTCACCGAAGAGAGTAGAGGACCAACTTAGAAGGGAAGGGATAAGGTAACCCTTATTAGGGCTCCAATGACCCTGCTTGGTAGCAACATCAGCAGGGGCTGTGGGCATGCCGAGTGCACGGTTGTGACAGTGGGATACGGCTGAGGTTGTTTTTTTTTTAAATAAAGGCCACCTGATTAGGTAGGCCTAGGTAGTCAGGACCACAGCAAATTCACGGAGCCATGCTTACCTGCAGCCGGTGTATTTTACTTTCTTTTTGTGAAAAAATTGGACCTTCTGCTCTATTTTATGCAAAGACTGGTAGTATGCCATCATTCTGACCAATTTACAGCATTAAATTTTGTTTCCTGTTTTAATAAATTGTCCGTAAGTGTTACTTGTGTTCATATAAATGTCACCCATCTTCCGAGACAGACTTCACAACATAAGGCAGCAGGTACTCCCGAACGAAGAAGAAGTAGAAGAACAACACATTTGATCAGACGGTGAACACCATGTGATCGATTCCGGCCCCCTGACTGATCTAGAGTATTCCGGAGAATCGTTTTCGGTAGTTTCCGACTAAAATAATGATGTACACCCTGTATCTGTTTGAAATAGAAGCAGTTTTTGCGGGGTTTCCCCTGAAATACTTTTGTTTCAGCTAATGGGAGGGCTTGTTCTTAAAATAGACAGTTTTTAGCATTCTGACGATGTGAAGAACATGGCAGGTGGACGAAAAAAAGATCGAAACCGCAAAAATGAAATCACCCTATTTTTGTGCAGTTTTGCAAAGTTACATCATTCAAATTGTCACAAACAATGGCCCCATCGTTGATTTCAATCATCGTGGAAGGAAAATACTCATTTTTAATGCAAAATCGAAATAGACATCGGCAAGAACTGACCTTTCTCTACAATAAAATGTGTGTGCCTGCATGTAAATAAACAACACCGGGAATTTGAGACGGCCTTTAATCAGCCACATCAAAATTGCGAGTTTACTTGAAACTGGTAATAAGCAATGACACACTGTTCGAGTACACTCGATACTGGCATGCTAGAAGTATCCAATGCAAAATCTTTATTCCACCAGAAACCATTTTCCACTTACTGTTCTTCTCGCTTGGAGGCCAACAGGGTGACCTCTATCGATTGACCTCCTTAACCAATATTTGACCTCTGGTATGGACCCGTCACATCAGTTCTCTCATATGATATCAAACTAACCTTGGAATGATATGATGTGGGGTCAGCTGGGTGGGCTTTTGTGTTGTAAATAATTAAGTGTTGCCTAAGTCTTTTCTTTTAGAGGTACAAATAAGGGGCACAGTGTGCTTCTGCATGTTGGAACGTTCATTGGAAGATCTAACATCTGCCCCACAGACTTTCTGCCAATGAGAAGGAGCCCATCATCAGCAAGTATCCCACTGACTCTCCTCAGTGCACAATACGCTGCTCCTACCCATGCAAGAGCAGCAAGCAGGATGGTCATCTCAATTGGCTATCCTGTTGTGGTTGGTGTCTCAACAGACATCAAACTCCACATCCATATATAGCCATGGATTGTCAAACAGCCAAGAAGCCGGGACTAACTATGTCGGTGATAGGACCAGTTTCCCAGGAAACCTATATTAAGTACCACATGATGGACAAACGAAATTACAAGATGTACTGAAAGGTAAGAAAAATGGGGACCATCCAACAATATGCATCCACCACTGATAGATGCCAGAGTAGGAAACTGATTTGTGCATGCTTGCTGTGATGCATCACTACTGCTATGAGTGCTGTACCACGCCACAGGGCCTCGAAGTCCGAGAGTGCAGCAGAATGGTAATACCACTGGACCCACAGAATTTGGGGTGGGGTGGAGGGCTCTGGCAAAGCACCTAGAGTGCATGGAGACCAGCTTAAGTTATGGTTTGGATATAGTAATGACACTCTCTAATTAAGTGACCTGTGGTGTTGTACTGTGTCATTAATTAGTAATTTTGTAGGTTCACTGCAAGTCTGCAGTTGAAGACAGTGGTCCTGGAGGTGCAATCAATTTTGAGAATCTCAGAAAAGGACACTATGTCACATTTTAATAGCATCACCTTTGAATACTTCGAAAGGCTCTATTTAACAGTCATAAAATAGATGCTATATCACATTTTGAAAGCATCACCTTTGAATACTTTGAAAGGCTCTATTTTACAGTCATAAAATAGGCACCAACTTATTTTCCCCTATATTTGCAAGAAAATGAAAGCAAACTGGTGTCACATCAAGCTATTTCCCGTAGAATATAAACAGGAATCTGGGTGGTGAATCTTAGATCCAAGTTATCATATTAAGGACCCTATATTGAAAGGAACTGAGCACTTGCCGTTAATGCTGCCACAAGAAAAACCCCTTTCACTCAAACTGTGGGTTTCCATTCAAGAAAAATATAAACAATATTAATGGTTGTAAACACAGTCAATTTCTGTGGATGGAGAGGGTACTTAAATTTAATTACCTTTTATTGCATTCCTGGCTTGTATTAATTCAAGTTATTTCAGACCTATGTAATTTTCATGTCGTTTTATGCAGGCTGTGAAATAATTAAAATTTTATCGTAGAACAGCAAAGAAATGTCATTTTTCTTTTTTTCTGATTACTGCAACCATAATATAAATGTTATACACGTAATTAGAAAGCCAGGTAAATAGCAAAGTGACACACAATTATTTTGAGGAGTGGTGGTCAGGAAGTGTACTTTTGAAGGTTTTATAAACTCAAATGTATGCTTTCTTTGTTAAGCATAGTGCACAAATGGGCTTCACACATTTCCTGTGTGTGGTCCTGTTTACAATCAAGAGGCCCATGGGCCTAATGCTCTGCTGGCATCATGACTATGTTGTACCTGTTCATTTCAAAGCTGTGAGTCCTCAAGTGGCTTCTGAACAGCTTATTTGTGCAACTAACATGATGAATATTGCTGCATGTGCCACGACAACAATGAGCGAGACCTTAACGTTATGTCCTCAGTGACCATGG
This sequence comes from Hermodice carunculata, assembly GCA_964020975.1. NCBI lineage: Eukaryota > Metazoa > Annelida > Polychaeta > Eunicida > Amphinomidae > Hermodice > Hermodice carunculata. The sequence continues at coordinate 56,616,248 of OZ026622.1, read as the reverse complement.
GGCAGAAGATCGAGGACGCCCAGATTATGTAATACAAGAGGCCCATAGGTCTGCCTGGTGACACTGCCATTGAAGTCCAAAGCTACACCCTGCCATTACAAAATCACCTCTTTCAAATTTACAGGCATGGTGACCTCACAAAAATAGGTCAAGGTCACTGATATTGTGTAAGATTCTAGCTTTGGACATTGTCTATATATCCTATAAAGTTGGCAAGTCTAATCCAATTACTTTTCCAAATATGGAATTTTACATCTTAAAACACATTTTAGCTCACAATTTCCATCAAATTCTAGGTGGTGCCACTAGTATCAATACCAACTTGGACTTTGACCTCCCCCACAATCCCACCAAATTTGGTGAAGATCCTCCAAAAATTATAGATGCTACAGTGTTCACAAGATTTTCATATTTTGACCCCTATATTACATAATAATGTAGGTGGTGCCATCAATGTCAAAAGCAGCCTAGATTTTCATACACCCTATAAGTCCTGAAAGTTATATTGGGCTAACTTGAAAACTGTGGACGGTATCGCATGAACAAGCGAAAGTTTACAGACAGCGGGACAGACGGAGAGACATGAGCGGTTACATAAGCTCTGTGACCTTTGGTTACCAGAGTTTAAAAGCTATCCTACCATTGTTAGGGATGATTTTGTTCTGTTTTCATGGCATGTGCTAGATTGCAGCAAAAACATTTATATGTTTTGGGTCGTTAGGCCTATACATTTTGGAAACACTATAGTCTGTAGTTAATGAAGAATATTTCAAAGGTTGTGAAGCCTGGTTTAAAACCATCAGTTGCCTTTTATGGGTGACTGCCTGTCTCAAGTCAGGAGTGAAATTTGTTTCTTGACATTGGTATTGGAAGATGAATGTTCATGCTTTGGCAACTCTGGAATCTCTTTGCCGCCATTGTTGGGTTTGGAATTCATGAATGTGGATCAGGTTTTTCTGTAGTCTTTGATAAATACTTCATTGGCTATGTTGTGCTGTGTCCTCCAACTCATAGTTATAGTGGAGCTAGAGTGGGTTTATAATGTTCCAGATTCATAAATATCACAAAAAAAGATGTAGGCCGACTTTCTTGTTTTGCTGTAAACTTAGCTGTCTGACTAGTCGGGAGAACTAAAAAGTGATAGGCCTACCAGGTCTCTTTTTATTTTTGGCAGAAGTAATAAAATTTGTGTTTTGGGTGGTTAGGTCTATACATTTTGGAAACACTATAGTCTGTAGTTAATGAAGAACATTTCAAAGGTTGAGAGGACTGGTTTAAAAGCACCAGTTGCCCTTTATGGGCAACTGCCGGTCTCAAGTCAGGAGTGGAATTTGTTTCTTCACATTGGTATTGGAAGATGAATGTTAATGCTTTGGCAACTCTGGAATCTCTTTGCTGTCTTGTTGGGTTTGGAATTTATGAACATAGGTCATGTTTTTCTGTACTCTATCACAACACCCTCAGACAACATTGACCACAGCAAAATCCAGGAGTGCGATTTCCTTTTTCTTTGAGACTTCTTGATCATATTGAAGAAAATAGTGTACCCAGTATGGATGCTTTGCTTACCTGTTTGGTGTATTGTGAAACTCCTTTGAACTGGAAGTGATGCTTGAAAGCCCACTAGTTTAAGTACTTATATCACTGTTTGAGTTGGTTGATAAGGTTGTTTCTTCAGATTATCAGATTTTATGTGAAATGACATGATTGATCATGAAAAGGTTTTGTTCACAATACTGTTCATGTAGAATGATTTACAAAAGGGGACATGTAGAATGCACTTTCACGGTGTCATGTGCTTTAGTTAGGACTGGCCAAGTCAGAGAACTGAATGTTCCTTACAAAAATTTGAGCCCCTTGCATCACCATTGTGTGTTGGCAAATTGAAGTTAATTATATGGGGTATTTCCCATCCTCAGTGCCCCCAGGGTGATACCAGCTGCTCCTTTCAGACAGAATATGAAATCTTGAAAAATTTGAAATTTTCCATGCATATACTGGAAGGACTAACAAATTGTCAACAAATAGGACTGTTCTGGTAACAGGACAGGTTTTCTTTTTCAAACCTCAATTACAGAGGCTTTCCCTGTCCATGCTGTTTTTGGCCTTCACGTAGCAACAGGTATGGGACACTGCCACCTATCTTTCTATTTGTAGTACCCTTAACAATGGCAGTACCAGAGCTTATGGCCAGTGGAGACTGAATCATACAAAAACATACAACCATGAGAACACATCAGATTTTCCATGGATTTGCCGAAGTTAATGGTGAAAGTTCAGAACCAAAAACTTCTACTGGCCAAATGCATGCCACGAAAGACTGGAAAGATGAATATGGAACAGTGCCAAAGGAGCCCTATAGAGGGCATACTAAGCAGGATCTTCACATCTGCTTGCCTTTATTGGGAAGTTATTTTTTAGCGAGGAAATACAAAATGGTGTCAAAGATACTGGCGATGTCATGATCCTGGAACCTGCATATAACACGGAGAAAAAGAACTTGTATAAAAAAATGGACTGACTTTCTATTATGGAATGTATTGATAAAAACAAATTTAACATGGAATCAACTGTCTTCAATTCTTTATTTTCCCCTGGTACAAAGTTGTAGGCTATAATACAAATTACTCACTACTCACCAACTTAGCATTGCAGTCCATAGGAGTTGACAGTTGGGCCAAACAACCCAAGGCTCCATTTATTCTCAACATGGGTAGAAAGTGAAGGCAAGGTCAAGTCGTACAAATTCCATAATTAACTGCAGTACCTTAAACTCCAACTACAAAGAAGTGGCTGGTTATATTGCTGTTGCAGTTAGTTGACTATACCGCCAGCAACATCTTGTAACATCTTCACTTGTAACTTGGCAACAACAAAACATACCAATTTCAAATGTAACTTTCACTGTCATCATTTTAGTTCCTGCTAACTTTCACTCTCAGCTAAATCACTGTTTTCCACCTCACTTCCACTGAACTCCCACATTTTAGGTAACTGGACTGTTGAGTCAGTCAGTTTACAGACATTTCCAGTCCACTTCCTCACCACATTCAAATGTTCTTAAGTGAATGCCAAAAACTTTGTGTACACAGTTGTCATGGTAACAAATGCCATAGCATCCATTTTAGTAACTGTCCAACCCCCACTCGTAGTTACATACTGCTTTAAGCAAACTGTATGCAACATGATATATAAGCAATATTTAAACACATTAAGATTGAAGCTAAGAAAGCCATCTTAAGCCCACATCCAGCTGCCTTGTTTTTTTTTTTTATAAAATAGGTTCTCACAGTGAGCAAGTGTAGTAGCCACATGCACACATAGGTAGCTTATGGCTACACCGGGAATTAACCATGAATCACTCAGTTATAGTACATTGGTCTGGCAAGCTTAACCATGAATCACGGGGTGATAATATACTGCTGTGGCAAGCAAACAGTATGCATCACAGCCAATATGCACCACTCGCAATGTGCACACAGGCATACTTAAAGAACACTGGTAAGATTAAAAATATGACAACACTCATGTGGTCTTTGTTGTTTCGTCTGTATGCTTTGTCAGCTGATCATCAGAGGCGGCTGTGTACCTGCTCCACTAATGCCTTTATCCAGTATTTATTTACACAAGTTTGTAACAGAGCAATTACCATGCTTCTTTATCTGGTAATGTTAACATTACACCCATGTACATCATGCTACAGACACGTATGTCTGTATTGCACACATGTAGTCCAGTAGCCAGCCATGTCTAAAATACAGACATGTATTCCCATAGTCTCTAGAACAGATGTGTATTCCACACTGCTGGCCACCATAGCTGCAGACAGGCACAATGTTCCATGACACACCTGGGCGTGTCTACATTACAAATGTGCAATCCCATTCCATGCATTCATGTATCAAGTGCATTTGTGTATGAAACATTTCAGGCAGCCATGGCCTCACAACAGATATGCACTCCATACTGCTGGCAGCCATGGCTCCATAACAGCTATGTACTCCATACTGCTGGCAGCCCTTGCCCCACAACAGCTCTGCACTCCATACTGCTGGCAGTCATGGCCTCGCAACAGCTATGCACTCAATACGTCTGGCAGCCATGGCTCCACACTGCCGGCAGCCGTGGCCTCACAACAGCTATATACTCCTATACTGCCAGCAGCCATGGCCCCACAACAGCTGTGTACACACTATACTCCACACTGCCGGCAGCCATGGCCTCACAACAGCTATGTACTCCATACTGCTGGCAGCCATGACCCCACAACAGGTATGTACTGTGAATTGCTTTAATTTCGCTGTATTCTTATTTTCGCTTATTTTGCCGACGTCACAAAACTGTGAAAAATAAAACCACAGTGAAATTGTATTCTAGCCAAAAAAAAAAAAAAAAAGTATTCTAGCACTGTTTGAATAAGAATTATGTCCAAAATAATGAAATTAAAACTACAGTGAAATGTTGAAAATACAAAAACCGTGAAAATTTATATACACGCAAAAACAAAGCAATTTATAGTACTCCATACTGCTGCAGCCATGGCCCCACAAGAGCTATGTACTCCATACTGCTGGCAGCTATGACCCCACAACAGTTATGTACTCCATACTGCTGGCAACGACCCCACAACAGCGGTGTACTCCATACTGCTGGCAGACATGGCTCCACAACAGCTATGTACTCCATACTGCTGGCAGACCTGGCTTCACAACAGCTATATGTACTCCATACTGCTGGCAGACATGGCTCCACAACAGCTATGTACTCCATACTGCTCGCAGACATGGCCCCGCAACAGCTATATGTACTCCATACTGCTGCAGCCATGGCCCCACAACTGCTGTGTATTCCACATTGCTAGTAGCCATGTCTACACTGCAGCTGTGTATTGCTAGTAGCTGTGTATTCCATATTGCAGATTGCAGGCCACCACAATTCTGCAGCGGCTGTGCATGATGAAACATACTACCATGTCTATTCACTGTTTCCCAAATAAAAGACATGTTCACAATTAACCAGGATCCAAAAATCTGCAATGAAGGCAACTCAAACCCCTTTCACTTCCCTGTATTTTTTTCTGCATTCACTGTACAAGTAAGATTGAATTGTGCCCACAAATTCCCTCCTCGTTCAGTCAAAATTTCATGTAAGCAGAGCCTCCAAGTCTCCCGCCTCATCGGGCAATCTCCCGCTTTTTCATACTTTTTTACAGTCTCCCACTCTTCCACTTTTTATGAAATATCTCCTGCTTTTTGTAAAATTAAAAAAAAGTGGTATTATTCCATCGGTGGTTGTAAAGTTGTACTGCTTTGTAGTGTTGTTGTACTATACACGTGTGAATATGTCTATGCTAGTGATAAAATGGTTCAAAATGCAGGAAATGAAGGTGCAAATTTCAAACTTTTCCTAGCTAAGCATGCCCCGAGAGCCCCTTAGCTATGCTTCGCGCCTTCAGCACTCACCTTCCCACTTTTTAATCCCTGCAGGAGGGAGATCTCCCACTTTTAACATAGGCTGGCTTGGAGGCTCTGTGTAAGACACTTTCACCATTTAAGCAATGTTAAATTTGACTGCTGTGCCTAAAAGTAGTTGTCTTAATGAACTGCTCGGCAAATGCACTCTGTACAAGTTTATGTTGTTGTTTTTTGTTCTAGTATAGCAGAGATCGCATCAATTGGGCAATACATTACATATGACAGGCTAGTTGTAGCATACTTGTATACAGTATGTTGCAGCATACTTGTATACTGTATGTTGTTGCACCCTACTTGTGTACAGTATGTTGTTGTATACTTGTATACATTATGTTGTTGCACCAAACTTGTATACAGTATCTTCTTGTTGTATACAGTATGTTGTTGCACCACATTTGTACACTGTATGTTGTTGCACTATACTTGTATACTGTATGTTGTTGCAGTATACTTGTATACAGTATGTTGTTGCACTACACTTGTATACTGTATATTCTTGCACTATACTTGTACACAGTATATTTTTGCATTATACTTGTATACAGTATGTTGTTCTACTATACTTGCATAAAGTATGTTGCCCTATACTTGTATACAGTATGTTGTTGCACTATACTTGTATACAGTATGTTGTTGCACCATACTCGTATACTGTAGGTTGTGACACAACTCATGTCCATGGAAGAGCAGCTGTAACCCTTTCCTGCCCAAATCACCCAACAGTGCTCTGATGTAAATTTTGTCTGCAGCTGCAATGTTTTTACTTCAACTTTGCCTCCCTAAAAAATATATTTGCTGAGATTTGTATGCAAGGCCATTGACGATGGCACACCCTGGGTCAATAGCTTTCCTTGACATTGACTGGGTGCAATGCCCCGAACCCCTAGTGACTGAGTCATACTTTGACCAGGAATGGGTTAAATTAGAACCGAACATAAAAAGAAGAGTTTCCAAAATGGAACACATTTACACTGTACAACCCCCCCCCCCTCCCGAAGCAAAAAAGAAAGAAAAAAATGTATGTGTAAAACATATTGCCATCCATTCAAATGCCTTGCATGACTGTGATTATTTTTTACCATGGGTCAGTCTTAAGTCCACAAATCCTGTAGTTTGATGCATGACATCTGTCATTTCGATGTGATGCTTCATACCACTAAATTGATGAATAACTGTGTGTCATGGTGGCTTGCCATCATGGAACAATTACAGCTATTGTAGTGCCAGAAGTTTTCAAGTGTTTAGTTTGCTGCAGATGACATTCTTTTTCTTAACACTGAAATGTCTGCATATCTATTGTAGTTCTAGAATATTTAAGTACTTAATTTCAAGCAGTTGTCATTTTTCTCTGAAAATATCATTTCTGCACATCCATAGATGCCCAAAATTAAAATGCAAAGTAACCCCTCAGAGTGACTTGTAACTTGCAGTCTGAATAACCCCAACCCTTAATTAGAAAACTTATGTTTGTGACATTCATTTGCACTCAATGCACCTTGAATGAGAGGAAACTGACTTTCATTTCTTCAATGAATCCCAGTCTTCATTGTGTTTGGAACCCCATACAAGTGCAAGGCTCCCATTTTACCATTTCTTTTATCCACAAATTTTTGTGCAGTTAATCTTGCACACCAAGTTGCTGAATGAATAGTGCAAAGTTACATAAAGCAGGAAAATGTCTAGAGCTACAGAATGTGTTCTATATAAACATATATATGTACATGTATTAACCCTCGTGGGACAATTCACATTCTCGGTGCAATAGGTTTCAGTACACAATCTCCAAGTTACCTTTGGTGCACCCTTTCACAAATATGTATGAAGTATGTCCCTCCGTATCATGCTCATAGTACAGGTTTCACAGGTGAAAACTTAACTACAAGTTCTGATTTGTCTACATGCCCTCAGTCAAAAAAAATCAAATCAAATGCCTCTGTACCATACACATAATACCAGTTTCATATGTGAAAGCTTCACAAGAAATTTATATGTCTGCGTACCCTCAGTCAAAACAATCAAATTTCCACAGAATTTGCCAAATAATTCAGGCAGAGACCCGAGATTTATTGCAGTCTTCCCAGTAAACATCACATAGTCCTGGAGGTATGCTGCATGTTTTACACTAAATATGCTCATTCAAGGTTCACACAAACTCAGCAACATAAAATTCAGATACTTTGCAAGAATTTAATCAAACTGATATACTACTTTGAAGTCTGAACTTTTTCAGTGTCAATTAAAATGCAATCAGAGATTGCTGGATCCATGCCCCCCTTGCCTCAACCTTGCAAATCACAGTTCTCGTTTTGGATGACTGTAGTCAATAAAATTTGGCTATCACTATGACCCAGATACTTGACCTAGTAACCTACTTTTGTTTCATGACAAAACTTTAGGTCAAGATATATGTGCATGAAGTTTCATTAAGCTAAGTTCAATAGTAATAGAATTATAGTCTGGACAAGATTATGAAAGTATATGTCACTGTGGTCCAGCTACTCGACCTAGCAACCTACTTTTGTTACAGGACAGTTTTATGCCAAGATGCACCTGTCTATTAAGTTTCATTAATCTAAGTTGAAGGACAAGTGAATTACAGCCCACACACTAACACTGCACGGACAGACATAAGGACGCATGATATTTGACCCAGTGACCCACTTTTGTTACATGACAAACTTTTGGGTCTAGATGTCTGTGCATGAAGTTTCATGAAACTGACTGAGTAAAGGAATTACAGTCCGGACATGATTTTACCAGGATATACCACTGTGACCTAGATATTTGACCTGTTAACCTACTTTTGTTGCATGACACACCCTTATTTTTGGATGCACTTGTGTGTAAAGTTTTATTAATCTGAGTTGAAGGATAAGTGAATCATCGCCTGGACACAAACAACTGTATCGCAGTTTTAAATCAAGGCCTCACCACGAACCATATACTTGACCGAGTGACCCATTTTTATTACATGCAAACCTTTGGGTCAAGATATGTGTACATGAGATTTTGTAAAACTAACTTAATAAGTAAAGGAACTGCAGTCCCAATACAATTTTACCAGGATATACCAGTGACTCAGATATTTGACCTGGTTTTACTTCATGACACACCTTTGGGTCAAGATTTTTGCATGTGTGAAGTTTTATGAAACTAAGTTAAAGATTAAAGAAATTACATCCCGGATATGAATTTACAAGGATATTGTCACTGTAATCCAGATACTTGACTTAGTGACCTACTTTCATGTGTGACACACTCTTGTGTCCAGATACACAGGTGTTCCAAGTCTCATGATTCAAAGTCAAAGGACAACAGAAGTACACCTCAGACATGAAGTGTTATGTAGTTTTACATGATTGCATCACAGTGACCTAGTTTTGCTTCATGACACAGCTTCAGGTCAAGATATGCGTGTGTGAAGATTTATGAAACTAAGTTAAACAGTAAAGGAATTACAGCCTGGACACAATTTTACAAGGATGTCACTGTGACCCAGATACTTAACCTAGTGGTCTATTTTTGGTATAGGACACACCCTTATGTCCAGTAAACCTGTGTGTAAAATTTCATTAATCTAAGCTGAAGGGCAAGAGAATCATAGCCTGGATATGCATCACAGACAGACAGGAAAGGTATTACTATATGCCCCTCCTCCAGCAGGAGGGGGGCATAGTCATACATTATGCTCCTCTGAAGTATGTAATGATTCAATTTAAATAAGGGATGTTTGGGGACGTAAACTGCATACTACACTACTTCCTGTTCAACTAAATTCCGCGTGACACCACTTCCTGTGGACAACCGGTAGCCAATCAATGAGGCTGGATTTGTTTACCCACCAGTTGGTTCCACTTGTAAAGAGCCAGATACCTAAGTTATGAGAGGTGTTCTCTGCAACAAACATTACCAATTTCTCCAACAAGACTTTTCATTCAAGTATTGACACGTCAGTTTTTGAGGACATTAAAGAATGATCCTGATCAACAACTTTCCTTGGTGCACTGTCAGCACACTGCATCAAGGAAAGCTGTTTTCTCAATCCAAATCCTAGCACTGAAAGAGTTCAATTCAAACTTAAACAGGTCACAAAGCTCAAGTATTAATCTACCACTCGGCAATCTGTGGAAATTGCACCAAAACATAGTGATGTCCAAAGGGTTTCCACACCTTGGAACAAGCTCTGTCACATTTCAAGTTTTTTTTGTTTTTTTGTTTTTTTCAGTTTCATACAGGTACAGTGATCCATCTTGAGAGACCACCTGTCTTGATGGACCACCCTTTCAAGACCTTGATTCAGTACTTTTCACATCAGATACAACCCTAGGGGTGGTACTTTTCACATCAGATACCTCCCTAGGGGTGGTCTTTTTAAACAGGTTTTACCATAACACCCCAGAAAAACAAACAGATACGGGTAAGTTTTTCCCTAGCTGACTGGTACATTTATGTGACTACACATACATGTACAATATGTCCCAATGAAATCTGTTGTAAAGTTTCAAAATATACTTCTGTTCAAATATTGAAAAGATGCAATAATAACCTGGAAGTAAATCAGTAAAACTTTAAATACATACCTGATCAAATATTTGCAAGAAAGCCATAACATGCATTAAAAATCTGATGAATGTCATTTAACCACTCCACACCTGCCACAAACTAAGTCAAAATTAGGACCCGGATGGCAGCACCTGACCCCATTCATTTGCATAAATTTTGCTATTTGTTTGAGAAAAGCTTCAAAGGGATTTGATGAGATGCAAATAAGTCAAATTATGCAAATGATCACCATCAAGTGCTGCCCTCTAGGATGCTAACGGGTCCACTTCAGTGCTTCCCTTTTATGTGCAGTCTGAGTTTTCTACATGAAATTCCTACATCAGTCCTTGCTCTCAAGAATATATAAAACTCCTGTCACTTTTTTTAATGATCTTTGATTACCTCAGGATGCAGGGATAACAAAACAGGCTGAGCTTTTGCGATAGTAAAGATCTCGAAACAGATGTCACAGTTCACTGCAGAGAAAGTTAGAGCATTTCATTTTTCATTTGAAGATGGCAATCATTCATGAAAACTATGTCTTAAATTCTGGGCAGCCCTGGCATATATTTCACACCAACATGGGTAAGCAATTAATCAGGAAAAAAACAGGCTCGTACATGTAGCTTTGGCAAATGCAACAAATTCCTACCCTGGTTGTGTAGTTCAGCACAGAATTAATAACTTACAGCAAACACCTGTGCAATTTAAATATGGTTGAGGAACGTTAAGCCAAGGCCTAACCCAGCCAAGCACAGGATACCTTCCACCTTCAAACTGACATCAAATCAGAATGGTCAAGATGACATCCACTTTGACTGTCAGCAAAATTATACTTTGTGCAATAAAAATTCTGTTTTCATTTAAACATGACAAAATTATTACTTTTCATTTCAAATATTATAATTAAACATTAGTTAGTGATAGAATGCCCAATACTTTCACTCAGATTCCTCTTTTATCAATATACCTCTCTCCCTTTCCACCAGAACTGAATGCCACTCTGAGTGTACTATCAATAAATATGGATATTCATACATATTTCTGCTACTAGAAATATAAAAAAAAAACAGCAACTGCTATCTATGCCCATCCGGCTGTCTGTCAGCAAAAAGCCATCTCATAGGGCAGGGGATCTTTCATGGTGGCTAAATTTTCAAACAAAGAAATGGAGTCTTGAAGGGAAGTGTCAAGTCATGTGGTCTCTCCTAACAGATGGTCTACGCAGCTTATTCCACTGTATGACGAGGCTGGAAAATGAACTGGTCATTCCACTGGAACATTTCACACATTTCTGCTTCACAGTGCCAAGTTTGCAATACCCAGAATGCATTTTTCAAAAAACATCTATTTAATTATGGAGAATCCTCCATCATACTTTACACATTAAATGATAAATGTTTGTGAATGAATCATACATACTTTGGGATTCTTACAAAAGCAGGAAGAGAAAAAAAAACTCATTAATGAGACCATCTGAAGACCCACCTTCTATTTTAATACCATCCAGCAAAACACCTGTGTACAAGTCCTGCTGATTTAGCTCTCTGCCACTCCTCTTATCTATACATCTAAATGCTGCCATGGAAAAATCAAACTTATGAAATATATAAATTGCAATTCATCCACACCTCATACAAATTAACTTTGAGACCAGATACATTTTAATAAATGTTGGAAAATGTAATCCTTTTTTTTCTTCTGGTCTCATGAAAGTTGAGTATCACAACATATACAACTAAAGCAGAGAAATTCTCTGTGTTTTACATTTGCTTCTCAGCTATGATTTTCTTCAATGCAAATTACAAGAAAATACCACTGACAATCAAAAAAAAAAAAAAAAACAATAAATGATTCACAAATTGTTCCAGTATTGTTCTGTAAACCTCAGCCCTGCACTAAAACCTTTTTCATACACGTATACCTTAGGTCACAAATTCGGGACGTTTCCTCATTTTCAAAAGAGTCCACAGAGTAAGGTAGGGGGAAGGGAGCATACAGACCTATGTAAGCTGGGGGGGGGGGGGGGGGGGCACACTGTGGTGTACAAAAAAATGATGACCAAGTGCTCATTAACAATCTTTACATTTTTTTTCCCTAGACACTGAAAAGAATTGACTGGACTCTTTATGTGGTAACTGGTAAAAATAATGCTCACACATTTGCACCTGAAATATGACTAAAGTAGGCTAGCATTTTTATGAATTTTGTTTCCCTATTACACAATTTCACCAGGTAGTCACAGAGACTCCTACCCTCCCGTTTTCAGCGGGAGATCTCCCATTTTTTTTTTGCCCATTTCCAAATTCTCCCGTTCTCCTGCTTAGAATATGTTTTCTCCCGCCCAGATAAAAAAATGGATGAGGTAAAAAAAAATCATCAATTACACCATTTTAACTCCTTTTTTTTCCAAAATTTTTTCACCCCAGGAGGGGGCTCTGCCCTCCCAGACCCATCCCCCAGCACAGTCACTGCACTCCGTCACATCTCCAGTTTCAATAGTACTCCAGGAGGGAGAATCTCCAGTTTGTATGAAGCTGTGGGTTGGAGTCTCTGTAGTCATCATTTTCAAAAGTAAAAAATACTCTTTCCAGGAGGGACAGGGGGTAGTGAAAGAGTACTCTGTGAACTCTTGTGAAAATGCTGGCAATGTGAGCCCTGCCTGCAGTAGTTTTGGCAGCTGGATGCCCATTCTGTTTTAATTTTAATTCCAGTTCTAGATAACTTCAACACTGAAATCTGACCAAGATTGAGAACTCCAATTTGTGAACAAGAACTCTTAGTAACCAACAGAATAGAGAGCTGTCCCACAATGCAATATACTTCCTTAGAGAGCTGTCCCACAATGCAATATACTTCCTTGCAGCAGCCTTTATAGTCAATCTGTATACAATCGTTTACCGAAAAGTAAACACTTAGTCTACATTACTCAAGCAATATACAGCTTTCTCATGATCCTAAAGTCACCAGTTCATACACACTAGCAAACTGCTTGCCACATATTTGCATAGACTTCTCCAATCAAATTTAACTGCACTGCGCTTCAAGTCATGCATTTCAAACCAACAGAAATGCATGCTCCCTATGCATCCTAGGACAAAACCCCTTTATTAAGACTTACACAATCTACATACACCTGAATACACTAAAACGTTACACAAATGTTTTATTCCGGTGGTATATTTACTCCCAGTGCCTAAACCGGTATGATGGGCCACAGTATATTACATATACTTGGCAGACACTTTCCTGATTGTAGGTGTGTACAAGACCGCTTCAGTTTTTCACATTTTCAACGCCTCTCAGACAAAAACATTAAAATAATATGCCGACATTCCAGAATAGAATAAATGGCAGCTCATAGTTCAAGTACTGCCCTTGCACTGTGCTCCAGGCGATTCCCGATTGCAGCATGGGCTAACCCGTGAAAACAACCTTCCAAAACCCCATGGCTTTCTGCTGAAATCACCCAAAAGCACTCTCATGAAATTGCTGTCTGCCTTAACATTTTTGCTCAAATTTCTCATTACTACACGCCAATTTTGCAGAGATTTATATGCAAGACCATTCATGATGGCACAGTCCAGGTCAATTGCTTTTATCAGCATGGATTGGGCCTTATGCACCCAACCCATGCCAAGGAATCCTATTGACTTGGTCATACTCTGACCAAGATTGGCTGAGCTTATTCTTGAGGATACGCAGAGACCCAAACACAGAGCCTACTGTTGATACTTGTTCGAAGTTCTTTCTTACAGTTTTTTACTTTTAACTTTTAACTTAACAAAAATGTAGTTCTCTGACCAAGATTGAGGCGCGATGAAGTAAAGAGATTCTCTGAATAATTTGGAGGAAATTTCCACTAAAAGAATGAGAAACAAAGGAATATTAAAAACACATACCCATTTTATTTCACAGGGCCATTTTAATAATGATAAAAACACTATGTTGTGACTTGACCATTACCACAAAAAGTCCTACTTAACAAAACTTAACCATCTGTTTTGACAAATTTCAGAAAGTCTTGAATGTGGCAGTTTTCATGTTTCAGTAGGTATTCACAAGCTCTCTTTTCCCAGAATATATAGAAATTCTGCATCTGGTATAACCCCGGTGTACATCAGTAATGGTAAACCCTTACGTTGAGACACATCATTCCAGGAAATTTTTCTAAACTACTTTACTTTTTCCAATTATCAAGCCTTGTCTGTCACATGCCTTTTTTCATTGGTGATGTACATACACATTTCGTCTTGCATGCACTTGACAACACAAGTCCTAAAAACTCAAATGCATGTATTTACACTGTTCAAACACATGCTTGCCCACATGAACCATGTTACTGCCACTGATTTTCCATTAACTCTCTTTGTTACAAAATGTACCTCTATGGATGCCCCTTATACACCAAATGTACAAAAATTTCTTTTGTCAGAGATAATAAGCATGTCTGTGGATTGACAGAAATCTATGCAATCATGGCAAACCTTTGCAAATAATTTCACACTTATCATATTTACAAGAGAATATAAATTTGTATCAATGCCATATCAGAGGTCGTAAGCACATTCATAGTTGGATATCAAGTGCAGCTGACTGTAGAAGGGAATGCGGGCGAGGTGGGACAAGGTGCTTACTTGTCCTCTGTGCTCTCTCTTTGCTGCCACCGCCTCACCCACACTGCTGCGTGGTCTGCATGGAGACCACACCCAACAAGTGTCATCAGTCCATACACAAACAGCTCCTATGCCTATCCACATACAAATATTGGTATAAAACGCAAGGTTGGTAGGAAGTGTGACTAAGTTACGGTAGGGACAATATAAATGCCAGTCTAATTCCATTCACACATAATATTGTCTTAAATCCAAATCTCCTAATACCAAAACCATTTCATCATAATAACATACATACTCAACTTTTTCCTATCATCTGGATCAACATGGTATTAAATGTCCTCCTGTAACCCTTAGCAAAGTTCACAAAATTTCATTTGACATTGTTGGCTGAGAATATACATGTAACTCTGTGTATTACTTAAAGTTGACTCAAAATTGCTCTCTATTCAATGAGCAAAGCCAGTCTGCCTCACCCATGAACTTTTACACATCAAATCAGCATCAGTCATGAGGTTTTACACATCCAATCAACTTCAGGCATGAAGTTGTCTACATCCAATCAGCATCAACCATGAATTTGTCCATATCCATTCAGCCATGAGGTTGTCCACATCCAGCCAACATCTGCTATGAAGTTTTCTACTTCTACAGCCAATCAGCATCAGCTGACTAGCTTTGTGCATGTGAACACTGTCTGCATTACTGCACACAATCATCAATACCCAACTCTGGTCACTTTATTGTCCTTGTCAGCACCACATATTGCGGACGGCAGAGCTACCAAAATATTTCTTAAAATTGAGTTATAAGAAGTGTTGAGTTGGATCATAAATCCACATAAGGTGTTTTTATCAAACTTTTTCTGCTGCTTATTTTTCTTCTTTTTTTTTCTTCTTTTCTTTCTTTTTTTCTTCTCTTTACTTTCGTCAAAGTCATGGAAATATGAAGGTTGAAGGCCATCTCCTCACAGCCATCCCGACAGCACAGCAGGCAGCCCAGCCGCTGGTCTGCGAGAAAGTTTGTATCAATGAATCACACTGTACAGGTACCCCTACATCAAGACCTCAGGACAGGAGTGGTGGACATATGCTTCCTGGCTTAGTCAATACCCCACCCTACATTACATCCCCCATCTCCATGTCCACATAATCCCAAGCTGACCCACTCCACGTGCAGGGCATAGGTCATGATGTCTCCAACATGGAGCGGTGATATGGCTGTGACAACGACAGCATCTTGTTGTTGGAAGGTTTGAGTGGAGACTCATACTCTCTAGCTTCTGGGAACCTCTCATAATAGCGCTCAAGTCGAAGGTACTTCACTGTAACCAGGCTACCTGCAAGCACATTCAAACACCTTTATGTCTGCATTCACATGGAAATATAACAAGCTTAGCTTCTAGTCTACATGATTCTCTCACATGCCACACCTCTTGGCTATCTTTTAATACTAATCATACCTATAGCATGTTGTTTGTTTGATAAACATTTCCCAGATGGCAGACCTCATGGTCACACAGAAAAACCTCAGCACTTTAGTGACATGTCGCACCTTTAGTTTTGTGGATACCCATATCAAACTGTATCATGTGGCAACCATTAGCACTTCCATATTGAATTATACACATATATTTCAGGAATACTTATTAACTATCATTCAATAAAAACTTGAAAAAAAAATCAACTGGCCATAAAATACTATCTGTTGTATGTATTTCCAATAGCAATGTTAATACAAACAAACAAGGTAACACAAAGCTTTTGTGCCACTTCATGGTAATTCCCATCCAGACTTCTATGCATGTTTACACAAGACACTAGGCAGCTGCAGTTACTCTTGATCTGTAAGTCTATGAAGTTTAAGAATTGATCTCGAAACAGAAGACTGTCATCAGATTTCATGTACTGGAATTTAATTTTCAATGCGCAAAGGTCTCAAATAACTATTATTATCTCATAACAAATGCCTTAACCCTCTCATTCCGTAGCTTTCCTTGATATATCTTGAGTCCATTGTGCCCCCATTGTGACATGAAGAGCTGCTGACCAATGCTACATCTTAATGATGAAAAAAAAAGCCAGCCACATTTACAACACCAGACACTTTCTGTTTTACATATTACTGGTGACACATTGAGCGCTGAACACAACACTAACCATCAAACCACCAGCCGTGAAGCGCCCTGTAGGCTTCCCCTGCAGCAGGCGGTGATGAACACTTCATGTACACGCACCCCTGAAACATCAACATGGATTGTCACAATTCTTACATACAGGTACATGTACATAGGAGTATTCCCCTCATCTTGAACCCACTGATATTCTCTCACTGTTCCGTAATTAATATCTGGGACTCGCCTCTTCCTTAAATATTAAATTTGATTTAGTCTGCATCATTGCACCATAGCATTGGTATCTGATGGCCATGCCAAAACATTCACATTGCTTTGCAGCTCAATTACAATAAAATACATGTAGTTCACTAGAATGCCGTAAACTGCTGTGTACGTATAAAGGTGTGTGCGTGTATATGTATATATATATATATATATATATATATATATATATATATATATATATATATATATATATATATATATATATACACACACACACACACACACACACACACACACACACACACACACACACACACACACATATTTGTTGGCAGTTACATAAAAAATATTGTGAAACTTTGGGACTACCTATTTTTCTTGGGGGAAAAAAAGTTATTTTTGCCCATGAATGCATATGTTTCAACATATGAAGACATTCTATTCTGGAACAAATATGATACTTTTCACTTCAGTTTTATTGTCAATTTGTGACCTCCCAAGTTTATCAACTTACTCTCACAGTTTTGATTTTTAAGTGTGTTATATCTTTGCTGCTCAAACCTTTCACTCAAACATTTTATTTTGAAATTATAGGAAGAATTACAAATAAATCACTGCACTTTTGTTTCACTGTTACTGTGGTTTCCCACAGCACAGCAGAAGCTCTTTAAGAACATTGACACCACCAGAAAAACATATCTTAATAGGGGAGTGGTCTTGATAATACATACAAAACACAGGGGACTGTAATAAAGTGCTGGCACTATGGAAGTGATCTCTTTACAATGATGTTTTACTTGAAGATTCTGCTGTATGTGTGGTACTGAATACTGCTATTTTTCACTGTCTGTTGCTGGTTGCAGAAGCTGAAGCAGTATATTTGAGAAACCATGTTGAAACACACTAACAAATTTTACAAGGCCACTGAATTCTGCCACTGCTGCCACCTGGTGGCCATTATCATTATCACCATCATCACTCAGGCTCACTTCATCAGCATCACTGACACATGTATTCTATTTCACAAAGTGTGTCTCATGTGGCAGTGAATGAATGTCACTGTTAGCATTGTCCACTGTAGGAAGTATTTATTACATTTGTTCATTGATCATGCTCATAACAAATGACAAGTAAATGACAATGTTCTGAAGGAGCCTTTATGACAGCTGTCCTCTCTGGGTTTGTCATGTTAGGGAAACTGTACACAAAGTATACTTACCTCTCGTGAGCCTTTATCCACTGCCAAATGTACTATGTCATTAACATCCTTACATTTCTCCAACACTGCATCCTGAATATACACCGGCCAGTCATCTCCATACTCCCTGCAACATGTAACGCACAAGTTTGGTAAAACCCCATTAATCCTAGGGCTGGCACTTTTCAAATGCAGTAATAGGTCTATGTTTGAGGGCGAATTATAATTTTCCAAGTGAAATTCAAAAGTAGTGACTCACTGTAGATCACATGACCTAAACATTGTTGCAAGTAAACTGTAACACGCCTGCATCAGTGAAGTGATGCATTGACATTTATATAAAATCAAATGTGCACGAGCGATCTTTGATTTTACATCATGCATGACCTGGAATAACTGCGACTAACGTAAACAAATACAGCACAACAGGTTGGCATTGAAAGTAGGCCTAGGGCATATTTTTGGTGATGAATACCCAATTAAACATATAACAATCAAAATCTTACACAGCTGCAGAGTGAGTTACTATTTTTCTCTTACGAGGGATCTTTGTTAGTGTGGAAAATCACTCATGACTTGCGGTCATTCATGATTTTCCCCACCAACAATGATCCCTCATGAGAGAAAAATAGTAACTCACTCTCAGCCATGTGAGATTCTCTATATATATTCCATGTAGACACTATCTCTGGTAGGTAGGCAGGTAGGTCAACATTATACTACTTCCAGCAAGAAACAGTATGTGACTTACATGAACTCTTGGGACCATAAAATAACTCAATTTTACATAGATTCCTTCAACAAGGAATTCCTCTGATTTTTATACATATCAACTCCAAATTGCAGAAACTCTCAGTGACAAAAGAAAAAAAAACAGGCAAAAGCCTCATGTATCACACTGGCACCTTACAGTGTCTCAACCTTGACACACTGACTGCTACTAAAAATGGCTACCAATCTCAAGGCACACTGTATTGTGTGTAGTTCAATGAATCACTATGTATATTGTAGATCAAGAGACTTATTGTTCTATTGTATTATATAAGGGATGACTGCTGCATTGTTTGCTTAACTTTACTCGTTATTTCATATATTTATATATAATGCTTCTTTTAAAGTACCTTAAACATATATGCTACAGAGTTTATCTTTCAACCTGCTGTCTAAATGAATATTTTGTAGGGGTTTCTGTGCTCTTGAAACACTGTATAGCAAGATTTGCCTCTGTACACATGGAGAACATCCTTCAGTATACTTGTACATTTTCACACATATATATGCAGGTTCTAATCGGTACATTGACAGTATTATGTTAACGCTGCTCCAGCAACTTTGCCAAAATACTTTTGAGCAGGTGCGTATATGTCCAGGGTAAGCAGTTTTTTTTTTCTTTTTTTTTTAAATGGCTGTGTTGAATTGCTCTTGTCAAAGATATGTATGCATACAGTTTCATTGAGCGTGTTCAATCTCTACTCACTTGGCTCTACTTAGACTCCAGATAAGTTTGTCTACACTTCACTTCAATGCATTATCTTTTCATATCTTTATACTCATATTTTTGTTCCTTTTATTCCTCGTTGCATACTGTTTTCAATGTTACCTCATCTGACCATCCCCAAGAGTTCACCTTGTCATATGGACACAGCTGAAGGGCATCAGCACAGTCCAATATAGAGTGCCCATTGGTCTCTTTCACAACAAATACTCTTCTTTCAAAATCCTTTTTTACTCCAGTCCGACGGCCCATCATCAAATAATTGGTTCGCATTTCCTCCTGATGGTCACAATGCTTAATGGATTCTTATGTGTAACAACATGTCACTATGCTGCTTTATCATCTATTACTCCAAGCTACTGATTTTATCCAAATCCCAGTCCTATTTGCGATCATCCCCAAATAATTGTCTCAAAGTCTGTCATGCCAATGTTGGCAGCCTGAAAAGTGCCAGTAAAGTTGATGAAATTCAAATGTTAGCCAAATCTGAAAAGCTAATATCATTACCCAACCAGAGAATAGGCTTGATCAGAGTTATTCTGACCATCTCTTACTTCTTACTAACTTCCAACTGCCTGATCGCAGAGATCGGCTATCAGGCCACGGAAGTGGAGTGCTAACTTTCATACACACATTTTTGCCTTTTTTAAGGCATTCTGACCTGGAAGATCCCACTTCTGAATGCTTATGGACAGAAATATCTACACCCTGGAAAAAGTTTTGGTTGGAAACTGCTATCATCCACCTGGATAATCAGCACAGATCTGTGACACTTTTCTCAATTCTTTAGCCTTGTCAATCACTACAGCTATAGAAAGCAACCTGTATACTT
The DNA here is from genome assembly GCA_964020975.1 of Hermodice carunculata. Lineage (NCBI taxonomy): Eukaryota > Metazoa > Annelida > Polychaeta > Eunicida > Amphinomidae > Hermodice > Hermodice carunculata. Next base: position 56,595,750 of record OZ026622.1, on the reverse strand, counting down.
TGATTGTCACAGGTGACTTCAACAACAGGTGTGTTACCTGGGAATATTTACTCTTATAAGAATGACAGAACTTCTTTGGCACACAAAGTTGAAAAATCTACCTTGTCAAAGGAAAACATCAGAAAGTCAGATTTTTTCAACTTTACAAAGCTATATTTCCTAAACTAAGCAAGATATCCAAAAGTATGGCAAGCTTTTTGAGATAATATTGCTAGAAATCAAACAAAACCATTTTTACAGTTTTATCATTTGTTTCATAGAATAAATAGATGAAAACATCATAAAACCCGACCATTTCATAATCACTGTGTTTATTTAACAATTACGCAAGGACAATGATTGATCTTTGCACCTATCTATAGTTTATGATTATACTAACCCAAAAGTATATACTTAAGCTGTCTTTGCATCAGTAAGTAGTACTTTAGAAAAAGCTCTAAAGTTGGTTTTCTTCAAAAACCGTCACATGTATTTACAGTCCTCAAAGGAATGTGGTCAAATTTCCAATACAAGCACGATAAGGTTTATTGAGGTTGCTGCTATTATTAATCTCGTGATTCAAGCCTCTTACGGAAAACTTTTGTTTCTATGGCACAACGTATCATGGCATCTGTAAAATCTGCTTGAGCTGATATTGCACTATCCGTATTATTCCAGTACCCCCTTAGGTAAGTGCTCTCCCCTTTCTAATTTGTGACAAAAGACCTTAAAATGAATGACTGGTTTTGTACAAGGATTTTCTAGGTGTAAATCGAAGCTGAGAAGTGAGGTTCCATGGGGCCGGAAGTTACCAATTTCACATGGTGGCAGTCAAATGCAAGTTTTCCAGGTCAGGTAGAAACATCGGAAATCAAAACTGTTGTTAAATCCGGTGAATATCCAAAAGATGGAGAATCAAAAACAGAAAAGCCTTGAATGAAAAACAGAAAAAATCATTAGCCCCCAATTATATTATCAATGGATTTCTTGGGAAACCACCAACTAATTGTCTCAAACACCATAACAAAACCATGACTGCTTCATTGCATCTCCTGTTCAGCAGCAATGAGTCCTACAAGTGCACTACATCTCCCCAACAGGAAGGATACTGGCAGCTCCTTCTGGAACTTTGTTTTGTCCTTAAAGTTCTAACTGAGCACCAGTTGTACATACATGCAGCACAGAGGGGGGTGGAGCACGGAAAAGCTTTGATACAGTGCCGTCATGTAGTGACAAGAGCCTACACTATTTAAAAGAGTGACCACAGGTCTCTTCACAAAAAGTTAAATTTGTTACGGAGCCACAGAGGGGACATGAGGAAAAAATTTTTTTTGCATTCCCTCGCAAAACTTTTGCGTGGGAATGCAAAAGAAAATTTTTTCGTAGTAAGAAGCAGTATCTGGAGCCCCAGAGGTACAATCATAGATTAAGATTTATGTCCCGCCATGATTTTTTTTTTTTTCCCTGACAAATATTTTGTTTCCACGCAAAACATTTGTGAGGGAACACAGAAGTTTTGCAGGGGAACGCAGAAGTTTTGCAAGGTAACGCAAAACTTCTACGAGGGAAAAGAGTGCAGTACTTGTTTCCTTATGTCTGGGGTTCACTGTTTTTGCCCAAGGGACACAAGAAAAAAAAATTAGTTGGTGCGAGGGAACGCAAAAACTCTTGCAAGGGAATGCAAAAAATATTTTTTTCTCTCATGTCCACTCTGGGGCATCCGTAATTTGTGGCATTAATCAATTACAAATGAAAACTGGACATACCTTCAATACAAAGCTTTGACTGAAGGGTCCACCAGAAAAAAAAAATCTGTCATTTGCTTTAATTAGTTTATGGGGACACCAAAATCTAATCAGTTCATCTTGCCAGGTAAGATAAGCATATTGCCAAATTTAAGCGAAATACATGGGAGGCATTCTGTAGATATCGCAGTAAGGAAAATGTGCCCATTCGCATGGACGGCAACTGGACAGACATCTGGAGTGACAGACAACCCGCAAACATAAAGGGTCCCCCCATGGGGTTGACCCTTAAAAAAAAAGGGACTCACATATCAGCATCAAACATGTTGCGGATCTTTAGGCAGGGGGTGGGGCTGCAGGGCGGCATGTTGAGGCCCGTGTCTTTGTGCTCTCCAAATGCTGCAAGATAAACATAGCACATGTAAGAAGCTGACACAACAACAGGCTGACACATCTTTATGGCTGGATCTACATGTATTTAAGAAATTCACTTCTCATATTTGTATCCTTATGATGCTGGTTTTAGTGCCTTTCCCACACGTCACTTTAATGACAATAACAATAGCTACATATGAGCTAAGTTTCTCTCTGAATAGGGAAAGTTCAAATTGCACATTATGATTGTCCAGTTTATAGCCAGAAATATTGAAGTTAATAAATCTTGCATGCACAAAGCTGGTATTTAGTGTTTATGTATGACTGACACATGTCCAAGAGCTAGCTGAAACAATACTGACCTTGACCTTGCCACACTTTGCCACCATTGGGCACAGACTGAAAGTAGAATAAAAATGGAAAGAGGGATATATCAGGCTATGCAAAAGACATGAAATTACCAAATGATGGGTCCCAACTCTATGACACTAAGGACACTGTCATGATATTACAATTTCCAGTGACCCAATCTACACGAAACCTTTACAGTCACATACAACTGTCCTACTCTCAGGGCTCTGAGCTAAATTCATGTCTACATGTGGTTGTACTCTCTGCAGATTATTTCTTGTCAGAAAAAAATATGTTTCATTGACCCTACCAGCCCCAAACAATTTGTAACCCTGCATTTAAAGTTGATCTATCACTCTTAGGGTCCAACAGATTAATCATTTCTATTCATATTTAAAAACTCAAAGTACTTCTTTTTTAATTAAAATTTTATCTGAACTTGGATCCTGCGAATGAATAATTAAAGCACAAAAAACAACATCCTTAAGACTTGAAAATGCTATTTATGAAGGATAATGTCATTTTTTAATTTACCAGCCTTAAAATGTTTACTAAAGATAACATTCTCTCACCACAAGCAATTTCAAAATTCCAACTAAACATTTCAGTCCCTCTGGTTTGGAACCTTCATTATTTGTATTAAGTGTTCTATTGGCCATTGGACTGACAGACCACGCGTCATTATAGATAAAGATTGCAGACCAACAGGAACCCAAATATTCCAAGAAATTGTGAAACTGCTTGTGAACAGAGAACAATAAAGTTATATACGTATTTAACAAGCTGATGAATATGTTTACACATGGATAACATAATTCCTTACAACTTTATGACTGAGGCTTAAAGAGACTATCATTTCATGGAAAACACCATGTCCAAACTGAATTTGCTATAGCAGGAGTGCCTGTTATATATTTTAATCGTAGACCTGAACTGGTGATGACATTTCACGGTTAACCGTTTTCCCCTTAAAGCAGCCAAAAACTGGCTGGTGGTGAAATGTCCACAGAAAAACAACCTGAATGGCATTGTAGATGAGATTTATCAAGATAACATGCCACAGGTCAACAGGTTTTCCAAGTGTGGATTGGGCACTTAGTGCCCAACCCCTGACCAAGACGCCCGCTGACTCGGTCTTAAGTTGAGTCTTCATTTGAAAGACAAGGTCAGAGGCCAGGCCCATTCTCTTGTTGCAAAAAGGTTTCAACTCTAAAATGTTTTGAATTCCAAACAGACTCAAGATGATCAAAGTCAGCAGTTACTGACCTAATACTGAGAAGAGAATTAACAGACCTATCTACAATTATAGTGATTGTTTACATACAGCATTTGAAACAGCACTGGTCCAAGACAAGTGAATTTTCTTGCAAGACAGGTTGTTTTGACAAAGTTTGTAATGTAGTCTAAAGATGCAGATAAGTGAAATTTTCTTGCACATAAGTTTTTCTTCTTGTTTCAATCACTGACATAGGTCTACAGGTTATTACATGGACAAGGACTATACAGGAAGTGCATTGCAGATGATGCCACTGATACCTCTGGCTTGGTATCTTGCCCCTTACAATTGCAGACACCTGGTGGGTAAACAAATCCAGCCTCACTGATTGGCTACTGGTTGTCTTCTGGAAATAGTGTCCTGAGCAATGTACCTCCCAGCACACCCCCTGTTGATTTATTATTGGAGCTGTCATCACTGTCTGTGGGAACAAAGCCATGACGACAGAGACAGTGAGCCACTTGGACCATTGCCAACCTTTCCACATTGTTCTCACGTCTCACAACCGACCCTTTCTCATTTTTTAATCATACAATGAGAACCATTGTAGAATATATCCAAAAAATTAAAGGGGCTAACTTACAAGATTTAGACATGGTCATGTTGACAAGCAATTGTTTATGGACAAACAGACGGATGCAAGAGTTGACAGAATGACAGACGGACAGACATGAATGACCACATAAGCTCTGCAACCAATGGTCAGCAGACATAAAAATATACATTTTTTGATCATCAAAAGCTGAATGAATAGTGGAATTTATGACCCCAGACATCAGCACTTGACAGTGTTCATGTGCATATACAGTGGTACCTCTCTTGAGAGACCCCTCTAATGAGAGATCGCAAATCTTTTTAAGACCGCTCTCTCAGAACACTGCACTATCTTTTCCATGTTGATATACCTCTAATGAAAGACCACCTGTTTTGAAAGACCACACTTTGACCCGCCTTAGGGAGGTCTCTCAAAAGAGGTACCACTGTTCATGTATTTGGCTATTTGCTTAAAAACGGGCTTCAAAGGGAATGAACATAATGCAGATGACAACCCTGCGTGCTACCCTCTGGCATCCTAAAAGGGTCTTTTAGAGTCTGTCAAAGACTGATTCTTATGAATATAAAACTTGACCACATAAATCAAACCAAGTTGGGCATCTTGCAAAATTATATTCCTCATGATATAGACTTTACTCTTACATGCTCCTTTCCAAAGGGATGAGCAGAAGAGGAAGAGAACCCTGCAATTATCCTCAGAAAGACACATTTGCCGGCACAGACAAAATATTAATCTCCATAGGAAGAAAAAATTATCAGAATCCCTTACAGAGCCTCCAAGCCAGCCTAAGTTAAAAGGGGGAGATCTCCCTCCTGCAGTGCTGAAAAGTGGGAGGGCGAGAGCTGAAGGTGGGAGCATGCTCCCTGAGGAAAATTTGAAATTTGTACCTTCAACATTTCCTGCATTTTGAACCATTTTAGGCACCATCAGAGACATTTTCAGTCAATGAAAACAATCACTCAACTGCTGCAACAGCTAACAAAAGTAAGCCATACATACGTGTATTCATGGTCATCACCGTTATTATAAGAGCAAACTGTCTGCCAGAGTACAAATTACAATGATTATTGTAAAATCAGTAAGTAAAAAGGTATAGCAAAAACATTGCTATACATTACACATATCACAAAATGAGGATAAAGATGTGTAGTTTCCACACTTGTATACTACAACACAGCAAAACAGTACAACTTCACAGCCACCAATGGAATGACGCTACTTTCTTTTTAATTTTACAAAAAGCAGGAGAGTGGCAGACTTTGTAAAAATATAAGATAAGTAGGGGATTTCCTGCCCAGGCAACAGACTTGAAGGCTCTGCCCTTTATTTCATCCCATGATATTTGATCTTAAGTTGCCAACTTTATGAGCCGCAAGTCCTATAATCCTTCTTTCACATCAAATACTTGGATTTTTTTTTCTGTTAACCTTTTTCCTGCCTGATATAAATTGAGTTCCCAGCTTTCCTTGGTTATGGTTGGGCACCAATCACCCAACCCCCACCAAGGAGAGCTATTGATGCGGGGAATGTTATCTAGATATGTCTTATATACAACTTCATTGAAACTGCCTTTCATAAATGTTGAAAGTAGACAAACAATAAAGCAGACATTTGACAACCAGCTTACTTTTGACCAGTCTACGGCAGAAAGGTTTATAACTGTCCCAGTCACTTGAAGTTCAATGCCACTTACATCACTGGTACGTGCGATGCCTTCTTCCTGTGCCATGCAGCTTGGGTCAGCCCAAAATATCAATAAAAGCTAATATACATAGCTTTTGCTGACTTGAAATTATGATTTCTTTTAAATCAGTTTGGTATTTGATGGGTGATCTATTTTTCTTACCATGGTAACAGTGTAAATACTCATGGTATGAGGAATATGCTAACAACAAATGAAGGCACACTGCACTTCTACTTAATTCTTTTCATTTTGTTTTTCACAACAATGCCATGCAAATAAAATATTAAGCCTCTCTTATCATTTTAGTCCCATTTCTCTTTATTTTTAATATTTGTATTCTGTATTCAGACCGATCCACAATAACGGCCATTTTTCCATTCCCTTTGGAGGCCTTAACAGAGATTTACTCTACATAAAAATCCCAATGGTGCCAATATCCATTCATGTGGTAGCCATAAAAACAATACCCATCCATTTGGTAGCCATAGTAATAAGTGATTCGTGATAGTAACAATACCCTTCCATGTGGTAGCCATAGTAACAATACCTATCCATGTGGTAGCCATGGTAACAATGCTCATCCATGTAGTACCCATCATGACAATGTCCAACCATGTGATAGCCATGGTGACATACCTATGTCTACCTATATGCTATCAAATGGTGACAATGTCCGTCCATCTGGCAGCCATATGGTGACATGTCCGTATTAATCCATATGCTATATATGGTGACAATATTCTATCTATGTGGTACCTGACAGCCATTGTATGGTAACTTACGTGTAACCAGCGCCACACTGGGAACTCCTCCCCTTCGATGACCTGTGTCTCCACACGGATACGTGACTCATTGGCTGACAAGAATTTGACAGCTTTATCCCACAGTGGCTGAAACTGCTTCCTAAAAACCAAACAGTGAATGCTCAATATTAGTCCATCGCTGGAATTCTCCAAAATAGCTTAAGCCTGGAGTTAATTTTGAACTAATTTTGAAAACAACTATGATTAAGGTGGCCTTTTCAACTTTTGTACATTCAAAATATATTTTGCTGGGTACAACCCCTGGACCTCCTGATGACAGTTGTGCAATCATTATTTGTTCGAATGTTGTTCACATGTACCAGGCTTTTCTGGTATGCCATGTAGCCCAGAATTCGGCCTTATTGAACTTTAGGGGACCTGAGCCTCTAAAGGACTAATAATGGTTCAAAGTTCACGAAAGTTCCGGAAGTGTTATGAAAAATCATTAGCAACACGAATCACTTATCGGGGATGACTTCTGACCGATCTTAACAGGTAAATTAAGCATCAGTGTTTCTGCTGATGATCCAAGATGGAAGCCGCAAGTGCTATTGGGGACCATATCATATAATTTTAAATGTGATCATAAACAATAAAATCAATGCGTAACTATTTCAAAGAAAAAAATTACAAGAAAGAATGAACGCTGAGACCATCCCCAGGAATATCCCAGCGCATCACGTGCACCTGGCTCGTGTAGGTTAACACGCACCCATAGCTCATTTGGTAGACATATCGCAATTGGTTAAAATCTTGTTCCGGTGTTGCATTGTGGCTAATATTTCAGTCAAAAGTCGTTTGGTGCATATGCAAATGGCGGCACAATAATAGATTCCATCGATGCTTACACGGAATAAATTAGAGTTTTTTTATATTTTAATGACATAATACCTGCGGCGCAAACATCTATCCTACTAGAAAAACATATAGGATTTTCCATAATGCCTGCGGCACAATAATCTTCGCTCTAGGTAGGAATATGGACATCGTTATGGGATTTTATCTATAGAGGCTCGGGTCCCCTAAAGTTCAATAAGGCCCAGCATTCATAGGCTTTAAAATTATTATTTCTAGTACATTAGATAAGAGGTCAGGCTTTGATTTTAGTTTGAGCTATTTTAGTAGCCCCACCCCCTCAGAGTCTTTTGTGGGAAACCCTGTGTAAGATTTTGTAAATGCTGATTTTTCAAATTGTGATATTATGCCACTTTGCACATCTTACTGTCATGTGTTCCTTATTTTTGACAACTATTAGCTTTCTCAGTGCCAAGACAATCTCTAGTGTCAAACTTCAAAAAAATTAACCATTCCAATCTTCGGTATGAAATTTGTATAAATTAAGGATTGAAGTGTTGTATTCTAGAGCCTACACAGAAGTTGCACAAGATTTTAACTTTGTTAGTTCAATCATACAGATGTTTGACCAAGCTGAGATGCAGCAGAATAATCCGCATGAGCAAAGACGCAGATCTCACTCACTCTCCCCCCCCCACCACCAAAAAAAACAGCAGCCTTGGGAGTCCCTGAAAAATTCCTTTAAAAATACCCACCAACTTTTGTGCCAGTAAGAATACCTAAGGTCCAAATTAGCTAGTACCGTCGGTAGCCGCTAAAGCGCCAGGGTCATTTCCCGGTGCACCTTGCGGCAGGTTAGGTCATTTCAATATGGCAGCCATATTGCCCCATAGGCACAGGGAAATGACATCGCAAAGTTGATCATTATTTTCCAACGTACTACGGAAGTATTTACAAGCTACAATAACAGTCTACAATTGCAAAGTTCCTGACTGTAGCCAGGCACAAGAAAACTGGGTAAATTGGATAAATATCCCTGGATGCAAGGGGTAGCTTTCCACAGTATTCCTGCAAAGAAACAGAGAAAGGACTGGAGTGGTAGAATATGGTGAAAAGACCAGAAGACTATGAACCACCAGGCAAATTTGACAGAATTTGTGCAAGACATTTTGTTGGGGGTAAAGGTCCGACACCAGAACACCCAGAGCTCAGGATTTTGTCTCTTTGTGTAGCAAGCTCTCTAATTGGTTAAAAATACAAATTTAATCACATGATAGGCACCACCCAATCAAATGCATCAAATACCATGTGCTACCGGCATGTCCCCAATTCATAGGATGAACACGACGGGTGCACGTACAAATAATTAGATCTAGAACCTAATTTTTACTTGTAATTTCACAAAAAGAATTGAATTGAACACATTTTGAACACAGAGTAAGGCTGAAGTGAAAATTTGTAACAGAAAGCAACCAAAAAAAGTAAACTCGTCACTGCACAGTAATGAAGCCTCTGCGAACACGATGATGTGTTGTTATGGTTCCGGGTGATTGCTATATGTCGACATGTTTCAGAAAACTGTAACCGCACTAAAGGCCAGACACTTTACATCTCCAAGGGTACCTAAAATTTGGGTAAACTGACCTGGAAACTGCACAGGAATATCAATCATGCAATTGGTGACAGACTTTCTGGTGCTCACTTTCAGTGAAACGGTGTTTTAGAAAAAGCCTGCACACGTTCAATCCTGCATATAGCTTATGGCGCAAATGAGTAAATTGCCAAGTGGCACACTGTGTATGCTACCAAATACGGGCAGAATGCTAAGGCTTAAAGCTTTATTCATATTTTCACAAAAGTACAGAACGGAAAAGAAATAGGGCTTTGTTGCCTTTATTATGCATTCAAGAAAATTTTATACAAGAAGGAAATTGGGCTTGTTGCCTTTATTAGAGTGTGCATTCAGGGCAATTTTATGAAAGAAGAAAGAAATTGGGCATTGTTGCCTTTACTATACATTCAGGAAGATAAGAGGAGAAAGAAATAGGGTTTTTCTTTGAACAAGGTAATTTTGTCTTGAAATTTATTGCAGCGATTTCTGAAATTTGAAAATTGGATACTTGGTACAAGTAGCACACCATTCGTTTCTACCGGATATAGCACACAAATTTTCTATTTTTCGAAACTCTCTGCTCAACGTGCATGGATTTCAAGCATGTGGTTCAACTTGTTATGGATGCATGTTTTTGCATAATGATACAAAACCCTGACACGTTGAGTGGAAAAAAGCGCAATTTATCAGCAAAATATACCATCCAATGTACAAACTTACCAGAGCACAAAGCAAGAGTGCAACAAAATCTCAAAAATTTGTCCGATTTTAGCGAGCTTAGTCTCTTTTTGTAGCTAATTTTCTCCTAAACTTTGATGTAATGAACATGCAAATCAACGGAATTAACGTTGGGCTTTTAGAAGCATTGCACATGTACGGTTCACACTATCTTCCGGTGAATGTCTCAACACGATGAATGCTTCGTGGGTCCCTATCCAAGTCACCGCGCATGCCTCGCAAGTTGTGTACCGAAAAGGTGATTGGGCTCGCTGCTTATCAGATCGCAGTAATTAGCTCACCTTAACAAGGCTGCCCAAAGGAAGTTAATGGATTTCCTTTGAAGACTGACACCTTGCTTTTGTTTGAAGTCAGAGTGGCCTCTCTTTTTATGTAGCCTCTTTGATATTATGTTGCAACTGCAGGAGTTCTTTTGAGAAACCAACCCTAGGAAATGCCTAGGGGGCGGGGGGGGGGGGGGGTCCATTAGATGTGCAGTCACAGAAAGGAGAGCACTTGGGACCAGATACATCAAACCCACCAAGTCAAGCGACTCTGTCCTGTCAGAGGAGTCCACTCTATTGGTTTTTGACATGAGTCATAACGTACAGAAGTCTAAGTTGTTAAATATTAACACTAGGTTAAACGACAAAAGAAAAATACACTTTTCAGTGAACTTTCAAACTAACTGTTGATTTTATTTTGCTACATTATTCTCTTAATCCTATCTCTTTTATATTACTTGTTAAATAATATTCCTGTATTTCATTATTATTATTTGCTTAGTATTGTTCTCAATTTTCTATAACTGTATCTATGCTGCATTTTACTCACTTCATATAGCAATAAACATATATGTGTGTGTGTGTGTGTGTATGTATGAGACATTATTGGAACTCAATATAACAAACTCAGAATTTGCTACAATGTTATAGAGGAACACAGATTCAGTGCTTAATACAGTGAAACCTCATTATAATGACACTCAGATATCCGACATATTCACTCACTGACACAAGCTTAGAGACACAGAAAGTCCAATTCCTTTCCTACATGACATATTCAGATATCTATATATGTTCCAAGGAACAGATTGTGTTATTATAGTGAGGTCTCACCATACATGTTTCATGCAAATGCCTACTGAAGCATTTTACCCCACTTTATTGTTTTGCTTACCTTCCGCCAGGAGGGATGAGCATGTCGCGTACATGAGGAATGGCCATAAATGGCTGTAAATCCTTATTAACCTGACAGGCATCATGGTGACTCTTTAAGACATCTGCAACAAAAGTTTGTATGATTACCATATATTTTACAAAGTCAATGGGAACATACATTTTATGACTTGGTCTATATTTTTTGTATTTGGTATCTTTGCCTCCTTTTTCAACTCCTCATTGTATCAAAATATATCTTTTGTATGTATCAAATATTATATAATACACACCATTAGCAGTGTCTGCTAATGGTATGTATTTTTGACCTATGTACTGATGTCTGAGTATTACTTTACTTTATAAGCAGGACCTACAGAAATTTTCTTCTTACAAAACAAAAAGGGACTTAACTCTTTCAGTGCCAAGCACAACTTAAGTGGATCTACTTAAGTCTCACTAGACTGAATTATCATAAGGATCCCATTTCTGTATTCCTCATAAAAAGACTTTCATTTAAGTACCAGTATGCCCATAGTTCCCGAGAGAATATCCCAGGTCAACAGCTTTTCTCGGCACTTTGGGCGCAATGCCCCCAATGTGTGACGAAAAAAGCTGTTGACTCATTCCAAAATTTGGCACTGAAAGAGTTAAAAATGAAAGAAACACGCCACAAAGTCCTTTGAAACCATAGGCAAGTCTCAAACTGGATGTGAGTTCAGTGTGTCTTGTCCTAAGACTCCCCAGCACTTATCCACCTCACATCGCACCCCAAGGAGGCCAAAGGGCCCCACTCCTTGCTGCACAAGTCATCTACCATACTACATACTATCTTAATCTTCATTCCCATCAATTTCATAAACATCCATGCAAAATTAAACACAATATACATTTCACAAGTTTCTAACATTTATCTGGACTCATATATTATGTACATGTAATCTTCCATGTGGCTATATCAAATTCACTTATATTTTCCTTCACAGGATGAATCTGTAAAGAGCCCAGGTGCCACCATGTTCACGTAAAGTATTTTATAGATGGCCAGAACTCCATGACCTTTGATTAGCTGGGCTAAACAAAGTTAGTACACTTGGATAGTTGAATTATATCTTTTATTTTAAAAGTACGTCAGCATACACTTGTCAATATCATTGAGTGCACATTTGTTAACATCACTGCAGGACTGCACAAATTCCATAATCCACAGCTTCATTCGCACACAGGTTGTGCAGTTTAGCAGTCATATAACCCATTTAGCATCATGCAGCCTTTGGTGACAAGACATACAGTACTGTCAAAACAGGTTATGTAACAAAAAAACAGCTGTGCAATTTTTCAGCATTACTCATTTATAGGTTGGACAAAAACTTGTAATTTGTCCATACTTGCACTGACATGGAAATGCAGAAATTTGCCTGATGCAAGACTGCTCAAAATGGACTTGATTTCTGAAGCAAACCTAAGAAAGTCTGTGAGTAACCTGGAAGCTTCTTATCACTTAAAGAACTTGAAGATATATATCTAGACATTTTGTTTTTGATACCTTTAGTTTGTAAACTCTCTGGGCACAAGGCTCATAGTGACATGCCTTGAAAACAAGGACACCAGGTATGTCAGAAATAAGTTATACCAAGAGCTGCCCAACTGACAATATGTATTGGTAGGTGGGTGATAATGCTGTATGTCAACCCGCCGTGGACACTACCAGTCAACTGCAGCATTTTCATTTACATGTAATTCCTAATTGGAAAATGGGATGGAATTTTATATTAACCAAATTTTCTATAAAAAATAATCATGTAAATAATAACATATTAATAAAAAAAAAACCATCAATTTTTGACAAGATTAAATGACCTTTCGCCCAGGAATAATCAGGTAAGAGATCAACCAGGGCTTACATGGGGCACGACAAAATATTGACAAGCGTCCCATTTGCATGGACAAAAAAGCAGCAGATCCACTGGGTGAATGGCACGAAGGTGGTTCTGAAAAACTGAAATGACAGAAGGTCGACAGCAGTTTTTCACACCATTGCTTTTCAATAAAGGTGTCTGTTTCCTATGGTATTTGTCTTCTCATGTTTTTATTTGTTTCTGTGCTTTCTTGTAATTTCAAATACGACTGGTGGAGGCTATTGTCATGATGCTGCTGTATTGTTTTCCGTTCCCCTAAACTGGCAGACAAAATGGAGCTTTTAGATGTCCTAGGATTCAGCCATGAATAGTTATTAATTGCAATTGCTAACAGCTGTCAAAATTCTGTCAACTTTAAGTCCTCTTTTTTCATTATAAACTTTTGTCATTCTGACATTGCATCATTTCACTATTTTGCCATGCAGCCTTCTATTGGTTTGACCTTTTGTTTATTGACCTTCTGTCATGACACCATGCTCACACGCATGCAGGCTACATCATGTTCATTGACAATACGTCAAACTCGATTTTGTCATATGTGACACATGACCTACTGGCCTGACAGTAAGGACTATTTTCTGTGTGCAGGGAGACACTGAGGAACCGACGTAATCCTTAACGGGAGGCAGTGACACATACCACCCCACCATGTGGCAAAACCTTCAATGCCACATACATGTGACCTTTGAACATTGCAAATGATACAGTCACATCCTTCTTATATGGACTGTCCTTCACTTCTGTCATCTACATGCTCAAGTTAATTCTCAACAACATGCAAACATGAAACAAGGCCGTTTTCCATAATACTGCTAGAATATTAAACTTAACCAATTCCCACCAGACAAAGATCAACAGTGTATCACCATTGACGTAGCATGGCCTTCAGACTTCCACACTGAAACCCTTGATGGCAACACCATTGTCTGAGCACTGTCTACCTGTGTGGCACTTCAATGGACACCCACTAACTAATTAACACAACATACATGGAAAACAACAATGTGGACCATAAGGCAAACAGACAGTCTGGCTAATGCTGTCTACACCAGACAGTCTGGCTAATGCTGTCTACACCAGACAGTCTGGCTAATGCTGTCTACACCAGACAGTCTGGCTAATGCTGTCTACACCAGACAGTCTGGCTAATGCTGTCTACACCAGACAGTCTGGCTAATGCTGTCTATACCAGACAGTCTGGCTAATGCTGTCTACACCAGACAGTCTAGCTAATGTTGTCTACACCAGACAGTCTAGCTAATGTTGTCTACACCAGACAGTCTGGCTAATGTTAGACTTCCACTGGGCCATTTCCTTTCTGATAAATGCAATTCTTGTTCTTAAAAGACTTGTCCTCTGGCCTGCTTTTCAGACTCATCCAGACTCTGCAGGGGTGCCTGTGAACCATTCAGGTAGAGTTAAACTTGGCACTTTTTCTACCAAACTTCCTTACACTTTAACAAATAAAAAGAAAAAAAAAGGCAAAATTACATGCACTGACATCTGGGTATGACCATACTATTATCCAGTCAAACACTTCAACTACTTGGGCATGGGGAGTGCGAACTGCGAGAATATATTTTCCTTTCCCTCTTACAAATACAGTATTTCATTACCCTCACAGCCTTCAAACATCAAGATGGCAGTAAATGAAGCAGGTCAGGACACTAAGCTTGAACAATGGACACAACAGAAGATTCAGATTTCCACACCTTTTTGCTAAAATTCAGTCTATTCATTTGATTCATCACTGTGAATGCTGGTAAAAACTTGGGAGTCTTCAGTCCTTTAAGGCAATGACCAAATGACTTCATTTCTGGCCCAAATATCTCAGCTATATGCATTTGTACATAATAAACCTACATACTTAATTGACAACACGGCTTTGCCAAATGTGTCTGCACTAAAGATAGAACTCTACATCATAAGTTGTTGTATAAACACAAGCCTTTTGGGTCAAACATGTTTTTGGGAAATTTTCAATAGTTCTTGAAAAATATTAAAGATAAAGTGGTAAAATTTGTGCTATTATGATCTCAATACAGGTATCTGCAAAAAAGTATCCATTATTTTTCATAACTGCATCTGGTTTTTTTTTAATGATATAAAAATTGGCAAAATGATTGATTTTGTTAAAACTGAAAAAGTTGGTGGACTCTTCATTTTTGACACACATTTAAGACAGAACTGTTCTTTTCTTAGAAAATCCCTGATACATTTTTCCTCTAAATTAGTTTTTATTTGATCAAAATCAGATAACTGGTTGCAGAAAAATATCCACAGGAACCAGACATTTTGGTGCAAATATCTATTGTCTGTAATCAAGATTCAAGGTTAAGGGTATACATGTACAAAAAGTTAGCAATGACTAAATTAGTTTTATTTGATCAAAATCAGATAATTAGTTACAGAGAAATATCCACAGGAACCAGACATTTTGGTGCAAATATCTATTGTCTGTAATCAAGATTCAAGGTTAAGGATATACGACAAGTTAGCAATGACTTCCACAAATTACTGAATATAACTTAAGATTCAAATATAAAGAATGGTAAACTATACAATTTCAGAAAGCCAACAAACCAAAGATGCTATCCATTTAATTTCACTTTGCCAGTTGGTCACAATGTTTGTTAAACAATTACAACAAGTCATCATCATAATTAAGCACAAATATCACTTCAACTTATTCAAGTCTGAACATATTGGCCTCAAGTCTGCAGCAAAATGAAGTTATGTATTGAATCAAAAAAGTGTGTCTCAGATTTTCCAGTTTTTGTTCTGTTTTGTCACCAGAGTTGATCAAGGGTGGCTTGCCTTTGATGTGTCATCTTTTCAACTTCAAACAGCTGTATATAAAGAACAACAAAAGTTCAAAATTTGAGACGTAGTTTTACATTTATAGGGTATTCTATACTCAACCACTAATTTCATATTAAAATCTGCTAAAATGTAGTAGTTGAAGCCAAATTTGTTCAAAGAATGATAGTCACTTCTATACACTTTGATAATTGCTGTGTAAACTTTGTACCTAGTAAACACTACTACAGTGAAACAGAATTAATCTTTAGGTTGTTTGCTTTCCAAAAATGTATACTTTTCAAAGGACTTTTTGATTATATTTAGGGAGTTATCAAAAGAAAAGTGTCCCTCATCACTAAAGCCAATGCGAACTTGCCATATATCCTTACCTTGAGTCCACTGACTACCTCATTAGCATTAAAAGTATTTTCTTAGTTTCTTCAGATTGTATTGGGACTAAAACAATCAAATTTGGACAAATGATAGACAATACATATACATGTCTACTCTTGTGTCCCCAAATCTCAAAATGAACAATATTATCCAACACCAGTTACACATTACCTTAATGTCACAGGTGATCTGTTTTTGAAATAGTGAGTACTTGCCTTTGGCTCACACTCCAGTTTTTCTCAGACAGATCACTGTAGCCATCAACTAACTAATACTTGTCTACACTACACAGTCTCTCTCATTTGATGTACATCAGTTGTCATTACCCCTTCCCTCTAAATGTACCCAGTGCCCAGGAAAGCAGTTGACTGACTCAAAAATGTGGCACTGAAAGAGTTAAAGCTTTGTCGCTATTTTTTGTTTATGAAAAAATTTTCAGTTACAGTTTTAGATGAGAGCTATCAGTAGAGCACACGCAACAACTATCCATGGCATGAGTTGGGCCCAAGTGCCCAACCTTTCACCCAGGATGATTAGAACATGGAAGAACAATAGGGAGGATATATCCCAACACACTGCTACCTTTCCTGATTTCAGCAGATATAACCTTTCCAGATCAAATCCCTAATATTTTAGAATAAACATGTTTCATTAAAAGGAAAGTACACTTTTGAAAGGAGGAAGATTCACATCCCTGGAGTTAGGCACACAAGAGTTGCATATTGGATCAACCGAGAAGGGAACTTTGGCACAAAATGGCCACCAGAGGAAGCAGCAAGACAAGCTAACCTTCTGCACTCCACCTTCTTAATTTGGATCACGATTCAAACTGACCACGTTTTACTTTGCCTCAAGACATCACAATTACCTGGGTATTAGAGTAAAATATTTACAGATTGGGGTGACAGGTTGGTATCAGGGACTGCTGACATTGTGTATTTGTGCTTGAAACATGTAAAAGTAGCCAACCTACAGCCTTATTATCAATAGTCCATATTTTAAAACAGAGCAATATCAAATAGGGCACAGACTCTATGAACATCGCATAATGCGTACATGGAATTGATCTCACAACCTTGAGCACCTATCAGAAGTGAAGAAAGGGATGGATTCTGGCCAACATTTGTTGTCCAGAGTATTGAATTTCAATGTCAAAAATGCCTTCTTATCTGTTTCAAATGAAGGGATGGAAACCTTATATATATATATATATATATATATATATATATATATATATGTATATGTATATATGTATATGTATATATGGGTATGTATGTATGTGTATGTATGTATGTGTATGTATGTATGTGTATGTATGTATATATATGTATGTATATATATGTATGTATATATATGTATATATATATATATATATATATATATATATATATATATATATATATCACGTTTGGGTCGATTTTAGTGCTATAAAGCATGTGTAAAAATATCACCACTATAGGCCCTATAATAAAGTCATTAGAAAGTGCTATAATAGGCCTACTGTTTGGCAGAGTACCAGTAACCAGAAGAGTATCTATGAGCGAAGTACCCATATACGATATACTATTATGGGCTAAGCTACTTCCCAGGTAATGATGGTGTCGTCTGCTGTCAGTGAGACTGCTGAATCGCTGCTGGAACATTTGGCATCTGGTGCGGCACAACTTGTTGAAGTAGGCCTCAACAAACAGGAGATGAACAGATCATAGCATGGTTTGTTGGTACTACGAATATGTATCTACTTACACTGGATACCATATGCAGTAGCAGACTTTGTTCACTTCGCTCACTAATTCTGCATATATGGCATCCAGTGCTCATTGATACTCTTCGTATCGACAACAAACCATGCTATAATCTATGCATATATATGTGATAACGCCTGTCCTTCAGCCCAAATCCAACAACTTGGTGTTAGGACTGGCATAATTGTTTATCTCTGTCTGGTGAGCCCGCAGATTTGCTTGGCACACCTCCCACCTGCAACCTGTCGACGACCGCAGGTGATCTGGCCCATGCCGGTACAGAGCTGTGAAGTGATCTCCGTTTTCTGACTTTAGTCAGTCAACATTTATTTTCATCATATAAAAAACTTTATTAGTCATCAGGGAATGTGGGATTGTGTTGTTTCTTTCTCTTTTTGTTGCTTTTTTTTAATCAAAAGAGCTCCATCTGTTCTGTTCACCCCTTGTCTGGCAACACGCTCATTTCTGACTGCAAATATAGTTTGATACCACGCAGTCTGTCTGCTCCATGTCAATCAGATCATACTCCATCAGTGGTTTTGGGGCTCACGATGCACCATTTTGCGTGCTAAGTTTTAAAATTTTATGGGGGGAACATGCCCACGACCCCCCTAGCGATGCTTCGCACCCTTTCGACACTACTACACAGGACTGACAGACAGATCTTCAACCTTCAACTCGGGATTGTTTAATTATATATACATGTATATGTTTATTTATGTATAATAAATGTTCTCTCTCTCTCTCTCTCCATCCTAAGTTCCCTGGCTATCTTTCACATCTTATTTGACTTCCACTGTGAGACCACCTGCTTTATGTGACCATTTTTGGACCTGCCATAGGGGTAGTTTCTCACGGGTGGCACTATTGTGTTTCTTTTTGTGTGTGTGACGATAGACTGGAAACTGATCGTTAGGAGCTTTGGACGAAGTACATTTACACATTGGGCGTTACAGTAAACTACTTGTAACACATTGGGTGTTACAGTACAATATTTACAGATTGGGTATTACAGTAAAATATTTACAGATTGGGGTGACAGGTTGGTATCAGGGACTGCTGACATTGTGTATTTGTGCTTGAAACGTGTAAAAGTAGCCAACCTACAGCCTTATTATCAATAGACAGAGTCCATATTTTAAAACAGAGCAATATCAAATAGGGCACAGACTCTTTGAACATCACATAATGCGTACATGGAATTAATCTCACAACCTTGAGCACCTATCAGAAGTGAAGAAAGGGATGGATTCTGGCCAACATTTGTTGTCCAGAGTATTGAATTTCAATGTCAAAAATGCTTCTTATCTGTTTCAAATGAAGGGATGGAAACCTTCTGCACACCAAGACAGTGAAACTATTTTATTTCTCATGACAGTCACAACAGAAACAAAAGAAATAAACTGAGCACATTTCCCTCCCAGATGTAAAATATAAGAGTACAATTACAAAGAATACCTTGAATATTGCCTTGTTTGTTTATATGTGTTCATGTTCTGTATTCATTCTGCATGAATTAAAATTGAACTTTGGATAACTACTCTTTCCTTGCTGAGATGCCTCATGTTTTTTTATCATCAATTTAATAAATAAGCAATAACAATGATGGGATTTATACAAACAAATGACAATTTGCATGTTATGGTAAGTACTCAGCAACTATGCCTGGAAGATGGTACATGACGCCCCCAGCCTGCGGCATTGTCCACGCAGAATAATTTAATCCTGACTCTAAAAGCTGCTTATGGATTTTCATGTATATATTTATCAGTGAACTGTAAGCAACAAGACACTCACCGATGATCATTTCTACCAGACGGTAGACTTTCTGTTTCTCCTCTTCTTGCATGCGCAGTTTGTGGTGAGCAAAGACTAGAATCAACAGCAAGACCACGATTCCTACAAAACGGAAGCAAGCTCATAGTTATACATCTCCAAATACTTTTGCTTGTCACATTAACCCTCTCATCCCTGGATTAACGGATTTCCCCCCCCCCCCCAAAAAAAAGTTTCCTAAGCACATGATGAATATTAACCACCGAATCTGTGGAATGGGTGGCTAACCTAGGGCACAGGGAGGTTAAAGGAGGATCACGGTAACCGGCTCCAGGAAATAATTTTGGCCCAGTACAGTACACAAAATTTACTCACTGCAGAAAAATAAGGTTTCCACTGCTCTGGTACCAAAAATTACATGCCTTGGTGTGACTGTACAGAAACACCCCCATCCCTGGGGCATGCTGGTCTGACAGGACTCCTGTGCAAGTTTCAAACTGATTTTCAAAATATCCAATATTATCAGACACCCATGAAGCAACATTGGATCATCAGTTGGTTTTGGCCAGTCTTAGGATTCATACAGCTTGGCAGTTTTAGGGTTCTTACAGCTTGCAAGTTTTACGGTTCATACAGCTTGCCAGTTTTACATTTCATACAGCTAGACGGTTTCTTGGTTCATACAGTTTGGTAGGTTTACGGTTCATCCAGCTTGTCAGTTTTCGGGTTCATACATACAACTTGTCAGTTTTAGGGTTCACACAGCTTGTCAGTTTTAGGGTTCATACAGCTTGCCAGTTTTATGGTTCATACAGCTTGCAGTTTTACGTTTCATACAGCTTGCCAGTTTTACCTACGTTTGCGTTAGCAGTTGCCAAAATTGCCAAATGCGACTAGATGCAAAATTTGGCAAGTAAAATTTGCGTGTGGCAATTGAAAAAAGCAAAAAATGGCGATCCTTTTTTCCCCTTCTACTTCTTCTTTCTTTTTATCGAGCAAACTCTGCTTTGTACTCATGATCAGAGGCAGGATAAGACAAAACGTGCGAAAGTTAATCACAGTGCCTAAGAAGATTCCCCCCCCACCACCCACCACCCCACCCCCCCCCGTCAACCTCAAAGCTTGAAGTTAACACGTTTGGTCATGACTGCCCGGAGTGAGCAAACTGTGACACTGTGTACACAAGAGCAGTCCAGTGCGGTCAACTGTCAAACACATTGCCTTTCATCCCCCATGTCCGTTATGCTTAGAACTCTATAAGAAACGGATAGACATTTCTCACCTGGATTAAGAATAGACCAACACGCTTTATTTCTGTAGAGATCTGAGCAAAACCGACCGTAAAACTCAGTTTGATCTCAACTTTGACGGGATCCATCGTGCATACATTATGACAATATGCTGTTTTTCTTCATGGGCTGAATGCATATCTCCACTGTGATTGGTTTAAAGTATTGAGCAGGTTGAATAAATTGACCTGGTTTTCACAGGTTGACAAGACGTTTTAGCATGGCGAAGCGTCAATCCACACTTTTGGCTGGGCACAGAGTGCTCCAAAGCGACGATAATAATGTTACTAATTTTGTGCTGATGCTATTTTCTATGTTGACTTGGATCTCAAGAGAATGTAAAAAATATAATCAAAATGTCAATAGTCACTGTGTTTTGTTCATTCATAGGTTCATACAAGCTGGAATATATGTGTTACCTTTCAAGATCTTCATGTTTATGTGTTATGTCAAATAAATTTGATTTGAGTCTTGAGTCTTGAGTCTCAGATCAACATGCAGAGATTAAAAAAAAACAAACAAACAAACAAGACTGAGCTTAAAATGTAACATAGATATTCCAACAAATGGACACAAATACAGGTTTATGAGGTATCATAATCTTTATAACCCCCCCTCCCCCCGCAAAAAAAAAAGTATTAATGGCATGGCATTTTTTAAAGTGGCTACTGCAAAATTTGAAATGGCTGCTAATTTTTTTGAATGGCTACTAATCAAATCAAAAGTAGCTACTAAAAAAAAATTTTGGCACCAACCTAATTTACGGTTCATACAGCTTGCCAGTTTTACAGTTCATACAGCTTGGCAGTTTAAGGGTTCATACAGCTTGCCAGTTTGACAGTTCATACAGCTTGGTAGTTTTAGGGTTCATAGAGCTTGCCAATTTTAGTGTTCATACAGCTTGGCAGTTTTAGGTTTCATACAACTTGCCAGTTTAACAGTTCATACAGCTTGGTAGTTTTAGGGTTCATACAGCTTGCCAGTTTTAGGGTTCATACAGCTCAGTAGTTCTAAGGTTCATAGAGCTTGGTAGTTTTAGGGTTCATACAGCTTGGCAGTATTATGGTTCATACAGCTTGATAGTTTTACATTTCATACAGCTTGCCTGTTTTAGGGTTCGTACAGCTTGGCGGTTTTACAGTTTATACAGCTTGGTGGTTTTTGGGTTCATACAGCTTCGTAGTTTAGGGTTCATACAGCTTGGCAGTATTATGGTCCATAGAGCTTGATAGTTTTAGGGTTCATATAGCTTGGCAGTTTTACAGTTCATACAGCTTGGCAGTTTTAGGGTTCATACAGTTTGGCAGTTTTACAGTTCATACAGGTTGAAGCCACAGACCACAGTTACAAATCCTTCTATTTTCAAACCTGACTTAGCTAACTTTATTTAAACAGAAGCTACAGCATGCTGAAAACACAGTATTTTCACAATTACAGACTATCTCTGTTGGGATGTGCAACCAGCCAATCACAACTGTGGTCTGTAACCTAATAGACTTATCAAAATTTTTAAAACTTGTTAAACTGAAGCCACAACTTGTTTCCTGCAAAGGATTTGCATTAACCTTACCAAACTTCAGCATTAAGGAAAATTTCAATTTTTTTGCAAGTAACCTTTAAATCTGAAAAATCAGTTTTTATGACACATAAAATAATTAATTAAAATTTTGAGGAAAATTATATAATTGCATCCAATCAATTCTTTTCTGTCCAATATGAATACGATATACAATGGGCTATGATGCAAACATATAATCACTTGCCAGCATGTCCTGCCCTTACAGTGAGAGATCAAATTACAATGCCCCACCCCTTAATTTTAACCCAAATTTTGAATATATTGCTAAAATTTTATTAATTCTTAGGTGAAATTGGTGACCTTTTTACTATTTACGGGTAGATTCGTAAAATTTGTCTACAAAAAATATGACATCTATCACTGCTAAGGCATTTATGGGGGATGGGGGGAGTATCAGCTACACCAAGTCAGCATCTAATACTAGTCATTAAGGCAGTATTTTCCTGATATAATCTGAATTATGGCAGACAATGGAATAGGTTCAGTGTTTAAACATTATTGGCCCATTAAAGTGCACAGTTTAAGACCAGTAGGTCACAGGTTAGAGTAGCAGTATTCAGCAAATTATGTTTTTTGGTACTAAAATTATGGAATTTCAATACGCCCACTGTTTGAACATTAGGAGGGCAGTTGGGGTGATCCAGCTTCCACAAACCAAAAGTGCTACGCTTTTTTTCTGCAGTAGACTGCATAAGTTGTTGTTTATTGACATGGTTTCTGATGTATGTGCACATATTAGAAAGAAAATGACAAAAGTTTGTACAGTTACTCCAATATCATAAATACATATTTGTATTTACAAGTGCTCTGATTTTAAATTTGATAAGCATCCAATTATCAATCCAATTATCAGGCATAAGTGTTTTCAGGCAAGTGTTTAATGGAAGCTTACTTATTTTTTTTACCTTGTTTCACTTTCTAACACTCGTGTTATTATATGTGGTTGTACATGTAAGGTCAAATATTTTGCAACCTATATACACTAGTTTGGTACAAGTTACAAAGTCTGCAGTTCATAAGTGCTGTCATCCATATTTATGGATATAAATTGATTTATTTATGTGAAATCAATATGCTGATGAACTTAACAGCTCACCAAAGTCAGCATAACTGATTTTAAATGATTTACCCCAGTCAAATGACATACATACATGTAAGTCTTTGTCTACCTGAAAAAAAAGAAAGAAAAAAGAAAAAAAAAAGGGGGGGGGGGTTAGAGAAACAAAAACAAAGACATTAACATTTTACCTAAGATTTGTACAGCTCTACTGACAGAAAATGCACATTTTTTCTGATGTGCCCAAAATCACTTTCACATGATTTTTTATAAACAACTCTGCATGTGAATGAGGGCTATAGGCCTACAATGACAATGCTACAAAATTAAAAGTTTGAAAGACAGGGTTACTAAATTTCATATTAATGGGATTAGCATAATTTATTCATATCATATTAGCATTGTTAATTTCTCATACACACATATGATTACCTGTGGGGAACCTGTGAGGTATCACTAAATACAAAGGACTATGGAAGCTAGCTATCTACCAAGCAGTCAGCAAAGGAGGCATGGCCTGTGCACTTGTTAAATGTCTTGCAGTGAATCCTGTTATTATTTATGCGGTGTGGTTCCACTGATAGGTGCGACATTTTTATGCACAATGATTTGTGACATAAATGTGATACTTCACGAATTTTTGGAACATTGAGACTATTAAACTTGATATTCACAGCCAATCTGTGGGTGTAAAACTTTTTTCTCCTTTCATAAGCTGGCCTGAGGTACACAATACCATAACCCAAACCATTTGCCTTGTGTTCTATAGTCCCAGGGCCATATCTTGCATGTCCCATCCATGCAAAAGTTGTTAGGATCACTCAAAATTGTCCAGGCAGCTGTCAAAAAGTACTGACTTCCCATTTTTAACTTGCTTGCGAGAAGATAATAGAATAACAACAGGACCATGTGAGCCCCAATACATACAGAGTTAGCCCTAATAGGCCACAGACCACAGTTATAAATCCTTCTATTTTTTATATTAGCATTTTCAGTCTAAAAAAAATTAGCATTTTAGTATTTCAAAATTCCATGAACGGCATTCAACAGATAAAAATGTCAGGAAAACATTGATGGATTTTTGTCAGCTCGCTAATTTGTGATAATTGAAATACAAAGCAACACCTGGATGTCAGCTTAACACAGGTGTACGAACTGTGCTCTAGCAAGGGTCACATCATTGTCCTTCCCCACCCTAATGTTCCCACCTGGCCTGGAAGACAGGCACCTATATGATCACCAATGAAGCAACTCTGTGATGCAGCAAACCTGACTTTGCTAACTTTATTTAAACAGAAGCTACAGCATGCTGAAAACACAGTATTTTCACAATTACGGACTATCTCCATTGGAATGCGCAACCAGCCAATCACAACTGTGGTCTGTAACCTTGACAGTTTCAGGGTTCATACAGCTTGGCAGTTTTTGGGTTCACACAGCTTGGTCGTTTTCGTATTCAACGATTTCAGGGCCTTTTCATCATCTCATCACTTGGTTGGAGGAGAGTACAAGTAAATCATGATTGGCTTATTGTGCACTATGCGAGCATCAGTTTGTTAAATTACCAAGACTCAAATTTGGTCATCAATTTAGTTATTTACAATCTGCTTAAAACTTGGCGCAAACGTTAGGTCTACAACTATCAAGTTTTAATACAGATAAACCCAGTACCACCATAATCTTCACACCTGCGGTCAAATTGGTGCTATTTCTGTTCATCTATATGTTGTAGCTAGGACTACATCCTATAGTAAGAACGCCTGTTTCAAAGGCAGCCCAAGTCCTGACATGAGATTTTATCTTATTATAGACATTCAATCAGTCTTTTTATTGCTTTATGAAAAAATACCAGGCAAGACCAGTGGCAAGGGATGCCTATAGCAGCGAAGTCCCGACCAGTTTCGTTCACTGTGAACTCATCAGGGGACATTTGAAAACACTTTTACGTCGCTTGCTTATATAGCAAGGGGGTAATGTTGATACGGGCCGTGAAGCAATGTCACAAATATAGCGCCTAGGCGTCAAACTGATCTACCTGTCTAACTGCCGTCTTGGTTAGAGTGACGTGCATTAGCTATGTCACGTCATGCAAGGTTTGATGTATCCATTCCCTATGGGTCAACCCTATGCCTCAATATCAGCAGCACTGCTGTCAGATAGATTATGTCCATCATTTGTGGCTATTAATAATTAATAGCAAGGAAAAGCTTCAAAGTGTTTTCTGTGCAAACAGGTCAGTTGTGCACTATGTCATGTGTGAGTAGATAGGGGTAGAACTAAAAATTTGGCATAAGACTCGGCAAGAGTTTTTATTGCTTTAGAAGTGAAATTTCCAGTTCACTATTTCCAGCTTCTGCATTAGCCATGTCCATTTACTGTTCCATGAGGGAACCTCCATTTCATTTCTATTTCAGTTCCATCGTCCCTGTTTCACACAGCAGCCTCGTTTTGAATTGTACTTTGAAGTCTGCTACAGATTTCATTGTGAACTCTCATCTTACATTAAAGAGGATAAATATCTACAATACGACAAAACTGTCATCTGCGTGGTGAAGCAAAACAGAAAACTGCCCCCAGTCAGCAATGTGTGTCCCATTCAGCCTTCTACTTCACCAGACATAAGTTGCTAACAGGGAGCATTTTTGTGTTGGCCACTGCACAGTATCAGTTAACACCTGAAGCTGAAGGCTGAATGGGACAGAACTATCAAAAGCAAGTGGGTTACTGGGAAACAAAATAAAATATTTGTAACTTGCAGTGTTACACTTTGATAAATGAGGCCTTACCATACTTTTTCACAGAAATCACTAGCAGAACTTGTCTATGAAAACATTACCTTTGGCTCATACATACACAGAACACAAGAAGGTCTGCTGGCTGAAATTAAAAATCCAGACTTTTCCATGACTTCACCCCAAAAAACCTAGATTCATGGACTTCCAAGGCCCAATTCAATTACATGTACACTGAAGCACTCAAGGACTGATGCAAACCCTAACAGAGCTTCAGCATTTTGACAATGTGACAAAATGGTGATTTAAGTACATGTAACCACAATCTATGGATCTGCCACTGGCAACTGGAAAAAATGGATCTTTTGGAAACTAACTGTGGGGTAACTGACCTGTGGCAGTCAGGCAGAGGCCATAAAACACTTTGGCGATGGCCATCTTTATTCGACAGAAAAATGGTAGATGTGGGATGTCACACTCCAGCCATTGGACCTTTTTTGTGTCATTGGTAGATACGCCATCTTCATCCATCAGCCTGCAGAAAGAATGACATAACATTACATTCCATCTTGAAAACAATAATGCTTGTCACTTGTGTTATCATCACTCAAAAGTGCCATCATGATACAGTCATCCTTTTTATGATCATATTGTGACTATCGCAGTATTTCCCACGCAACTGATTTTCTCCAAGCATACCTTTCACATTTAAGTGCCTGTGACCCAGATATTTGACCTTGTGATCTAGTTTAATACAAGGTGTATGTATTTTGATCCTGATACATGTGCATGGTTTAAGACTTTATGAAACAAAGTCAAAGTGCATTGAAATTATGGTCAAAAATGTAAATTTTAAGGATCTAATCTATGACCTTGATTTGATCTTTCAGATTCATTCTAGGTCAAAAGTAGCAACACCAAATGAAACTCCACACATACTTTTCTATTCCAGTTCAAAGTAATAATAGTCCCCAGACGCACCATTTTTCAAATACAAGTCGAAGGTAATTTTGCACAGGCATGTAATGGCCAACATCTAAGTTCAAAGTTGCGGAGCTATGTGAATAATTGAAATTTCATTATCATTTGAAAAAAAGCTCACTAAACTTGGCATAAAGACTTGCTCAGGATGCTTTTTGAACAAATCCATAAATTTGTCTTAAATAGGTTGAAAACAGCTTTAACACACACACACACACAAATTGTTGTGCCACCTGGTGAACAATTTATGGTCTAGGAACAATAGGTGACCAAGTTGCTTGAACTCTTCCCTGTGGAACATTTCCATTAAAGTTTCAGCATAACCTGAGTGATAGTTTTGAAAAAGTCAAAAATAGTAAAAAACACAAAAAATCTTTAAAAATAAGGTGCCACAACCTGGTGCAATAATTAGGAACACGGGGTCCCCATGAGTGTTCCTGTGCACTTTTGAAGCAATTTGGTGAAGTTTTTGAAAAGATTTTTGAAGATTTTCTACAAAAATAATAAAAAATTATATTCATTATGAACCCAAAATTATTGCAGCACCACTTATTCAACAACTGGTCCACTAAGGGTACATCCTGAACATGTTTGAAGGGGATCTGTGCAAAAGCTTTTTAGAAGAATCAAAAGTGTGAATTGTGAAGACAGAAAATTGAGAAAAAGAAATTGCTTAAGTCAGTGGCGCCTATAAAGTTGCATCTTGTAGCACACAAAAGGCATGCCTACCTTGTGCCAAAAATGTGCTATTTACAAGTCTGTAGTTATAAATTTATGCAACTATGAATGGGATCATACTCACTGCGTGCAACATTTCACACATTGCAGCACCTGTGCATGCACTATGCAGGTCCTGGCAAGAATTTTTATGTGTACTGCCTTGATTATTATCAACAAGTTAATTCAAATACTCTCACACTCATTTCCTGCATCACTTGCCAATCTTAAGACCTCCTGACATTTAAACTAGTATTAGGAATGATATTCCATTAAAAGTTCATTGAGCATTTTGATTACAAAGACCAAACACTGCATCATAGCTGGATCCTATATTTTCAATCACATAATTCGGCTGGGTGATTGGTGCCAAAAGTTGCTTGTTTGAGACCTGGCTATTCCGTGGTCACAAAGCATATCCTACACAAATTGTCTTATTCCCATCATGTAGTTTATTTAGTAGTTTCTTTCTGGACATGAAGTGATCTAAATACCACTTCTGCCTCTACCTCAATGAATGCAAAGTTTGTCTTGGGATTCAGAGACATCCCTCTCTAGGACTGCAGACAAACTGTTACAATCTATGTCCCACAAAGGAACCACCTCTGTCCCTTTCAGAAACTTTCAGTAGTCATCCACCACTTAATATTCAGATATGCCACTGACTTGAAGCAAAATTAGCTGAAATGTAATAAAATTTACCTGAAATGTATAAATACCCCCTTGTCTTCAGATCTGAACTGTCAGGACAAAATGGATATTCTTTTCCCCATAAAGTTTTTTGTTTTGTAATGTTTACTGCAATGTGGGTAAATCCAAGTGGCATCTCTGAAAGTTATGTATTTCAAAATGATTTAAAACTCTTTTTGCTCAAATAAAGGGACTGACAGGATGAATATTTGGGTCAACATTGGCAGTTGTTGCTTCTTTTGGAATTTCAGATTCACTAAGTAAAATCATGAAGATTGATCCTTCTTTACAATTCAATTTTAAAATTAGACCAATCTCCATAGTCCACTAAATGAAAAAAAAAAAAAAAATGCGAGAGTTTGAATGAGAAGTTACATAGCTACCCCTTGGTGAAGCTTGCCACTAGTAGAGCAACATGGTAGATGTTAAATAAATAATGGCACTGTACTGCCTGTAGGGATGAATGTGGAATGAGCTGGCAACAGTACACATTACATGCATTCAGCATGATTAAACTTTCCACCATACTACCACTGTGTCCTTGTAAACAAGCACCTTAAGACAACAGAAAGTAATGCACTGTGGTCTAGTGCATATACCCATCACCTTGATATGGAGTTCATCCATGTTACCATCATCTAGCTTGTGGGGTAAAAGGGGAACTTTGATCACCGTCAATATAAAATTCCTAGACACAATGGCCAGATATCATCATCCAAGAAAAAAATTTTTTGACAAAAAGAAACCTAACATGAAGATTTTTTTGTGCATTTCCATCCCTTTCCTCCCTTCCACCATTGTTCACAAGTGCGAGAAGTTGCCAAGGTTACACCATGTTTCCTTCCATTGTGCAGCTATCATCATGTCATGCTTACCTAATTGCCCAATGTGGATTTCTTGCAATCAGGTCTAGGGCCTGTGTCAGATGGCGGTCCTCGGAGCCCTGCAACAAGCAAAGCATCAACAATACATTGAGGTGGCCAGTGGACTCCAGTTATGCTAGCCCAGTCACAGCACCTTATTCTGGCAGCTTAAATTCACTTATAAATTAGTAACCTTAATATCATATGACATGATGTTTGCAAGGAAATGTGATGATTTTTCCATAATGGAATAAAAATGCACTGTCTAACAAGTTATGGTGACTTTTGTAAGGTTAACAATGTATTCTATTTTTTTCTGTATGTGGCCTTATGCGAAAGTTTCACTCCTCAGAAACCTGCCAGTATAAATTACCGGATGCATCCTACCAGGTTCTCAATGAAGGCGATATGACTGGAACTGTCAGGGCTCTGCAATTTGCATGTCCGCTAGCCAGGGACAGGTCCAATTCCATTCAGAACAAGTTGCAATCTTAAGAGACTAGCCCTGCAGGTAACCAGAAATTTTTATTTTCTAAATGAGATGTGTCTAGATGGATAAACAAATTTGAATGGAAGGCTACTAAAACACCAAAAGTACTTGCCCCATGGACAACAGCAGATAAAAAGAGTTGCAGAGCCCTGCTGTTACACTGCATCTGAAAAGGGCTTTTTGACATAATTAAACACTATGTTATTCCAATGTTACTGCTTTACAGATGCTCCAGTGATGTAGTGATCTGGTTTAAATCATACCTTTATGTATGAGAGGTACTGCAAGATCATATCAACAAAGTACTATCTTAACCAAGTAAAGTTCAGTATGGAGTACCTCAAGATTCTGTTAACCACCAGTTGATCTTGATCTATTACATATAATTTGTAAAGGAATCATTTATTAAATTTAACAATTACATCCCTTAACATCTTTATTTCAATAAAGAACTTTTGTCAGGGTGCTGAAAAATGTGTGCCGCAACTTGAAAATATTTGCCGGTCATGAGTTTTGTCTTTTTCCCATTACGCTCAATGGGCCTGATGCGTCACCCGGTACGGAGCCTTCGCTTGTGAAGTAATGAGCTTTAACTGTCGTAAAATTGTTTTGATGGCAGAAGTCACTGTCTTAACTTTATTCTACATGTTCGATGGAGCCTAACTCACCGTAATTCACAAGTTATGGATCAAAATACGACTCGCAATTTTTCCAACAGCCACCATGTGTGTTTTGGGTGCCATGTTTACCTCGATCTGCACCGTGGTAAAAATAGATCGACCCACTTCGTCACTGTCGGTCACTGAATTATTCATGCAGTAGTGCAGGCAAGCATATGTTTGATCGGGGTTTTGATCTACCAAAAGTTAATTATCATCGTTCACTTTATAGAATATGCTATGATAAATCATCATTCAATTAATAACAAGAACACTAAATAATAATATTTCTGTGGCTTTGTGCTTATCTGCCACGGTTAGGCTAGGTTTCGCATGCAAAAAAGCAATGACCACACGGGTTGTCGATCTCCGGGGAAAGACGCAGATTGTTCCGGACATTTCCGGAGAGTGTTGGCAGCCTTCGTCATGCATTTGGATTTGAATCATTTCAAGATGGATGATGTGAAGGAACATGAGTGCGAGCGATCAAGTTCCTATCACAAGTAAATTTCTGCTGATCATTATGAAGTTTATCCATAGTGTCCCAGCATACACAGATAAATTTATCATGTCTAACTCAATTCCTTTTGGAGATATGGAATTTTGTTTCTTTCACAAAATTTTAAATCATAATTTCCTTAAAATTATAGGTGGCACCACTAGTATCATAAGCAACCGAGATTTTCAACTCTTCTACAATTCCACTTCATTTCATGGAGATCCACAGAAAATTAAGGATGCTGGTCTGGTCACAAGATTTTCACAATTGACCTGTTTATTATGTAATACTTTAGGCGGCACCAAAAACATTGACTTCGACATGAATTTTCTTATACCTCGATAAATCGTTAAAATTGTGTGGGCTGATTCAAAAACTGTGGGTGCAGAGCATTCACAGGATGATCCCTATCATCCAAATGGTCATTTTACCTTGACCTTCAACTTGGATTAAAAAATGGTATATTCAAAATGTGTGCCCGGCATCCAGCATTCCATACATGGTTTGTTTGCTCAGATTAGGTAATAACTTTTCAAGTTTTCACGAAAAATCATTAACTTGGACACGCACCAAAGTCCACAATTATTGGGTCACAGTGACCCAAAAAGTAGGTCACCAAGTACAGCTTTATATACAATGTAATCACGTGCAATTTTGATCTGGAGGGTCAATTGATATCCAAACTACACCCTTCCATTACAAAATCCCCTCTTCCAACTATACAGGTCTGGTTACCTAACAAAACTAGGTCAAGGTCACTGATCTTATATAAAATATTAGCATTGGACATGATCTATACATCCTATATATTGGCCATGTTTAACTCAGTTATTTTTGGAGATATGGAATTTTGTATCTTTCACAACATTCTAACTCATATTTCCGTAAAATTATAGGTGGCACCACCAGTATCATAAGCAACCTAGATATTCACCTCTTCTACAATCCCACTTAACTTCATGAAGAGCCATGGAAAAATAAGGAAGCTGGACTAATCACAAGATTTTCACAATTTGACCTGATATTATATTCAAGATGTGTGCCCTGCATCCAGTTTTCCACACATGGTCTGTTTGTTTAGGTCAGGTAATAACTTTTCGAGTTATTGAAGAAAAACAATTAACTTGGACAAGTGTCAAAGTCCACAATTACTGGGTCATAGTGATCCAAGTAGGTCATCAAGTACTGTTTTATGTACAATGTAATCAAGTGCAACTTTGATCTGGAGGCTCAACTCTCTTTGCCATTGATGTCCAAACTACACCCTATCATTACACAATCAAGTCTTCCAACTTAACAGGTCCCATGACCTTACAAAAATAAGTCAAGGTCACTGATCTTATATAACATATAAGCATTGGATATGCTCAATATATCCTATAAATTTGGCAAGTTTAATCCAATTACTTTTGACAAGGAATTTCATATCTTAAAGACATATTTTGGCTCATGAATTCCACCCAATTATAGGTGGCGCCTTTAGTATCAAAAGCAATTTAGATATTGAACTCCTTCACAATCCCACTTAATATCAGGAAGATCTGTCAAACATTCAGGATGCCAGACCAGTCACAAGATTTTCTCATTTTGACCCATATACTCCATAATACTGCAGGTGGCCCCATCAATATCGAAACTGAACCTGAAAACTGTGGACTGCATTGCGCTCACAGGCAAAAAGTGTTCAGATGGACAGACATGAATGATCCCATAAGCTCTGTGACCTTTGGTCAACAGAGCTTAAAATGTATATGAAACATTCACTTGGTTACTCTGCACCCATTGTACCGAATACTCATATAATGAGAAAAAGAAAGTACCCGAGTTCAAAAGACTATTTACCAGGAATATTTTAGTTTTGAGGCAGTGGTTCAAGCAGCTTAATGGTTGACAGCATTCATACTGCACACAGTGTACCTATCTTTCTGGGAGATCAATACTGTATTACTTTTTATATGTTCTATATACTAACATGTCCTGTATGCATTGGTTTCATAGACAGCCCAATGTAGATAAGTGCTTTTTACTACTAAATCCAGGTCAGCCTCTTAAAGTGAAACTATTTATTCCAATTCAGACAGTTTATTATAAAACAAAAGTATACTTTGTTGCTTTTGGTTTGTTATGTCTGTGTGATAACACAGACATTCTTTTTTTCTATGAATTCTTTTTGTTTCTTCCTTTCCCAGCAAATTTGTCTGACATTTTATTTGAAAACTATTATACTCTAAACTTGGCACGCTTATACTTCCATACATAAAGTCTGGCTTGTTTATTAAGAGGGGTGAGTTTTGAGAATTATGTAAATTAGGGCCATTTGAAAATTTAAACCCTGAATACCTTCAAAACTAATATAGGTACTGGTGTCCAACTTCAATTCATAGGTTATAGCAGTAGGCACATCCAATGAACCACAAACAAAAGTTGTAGAATTTGGATTTATACCTAGTGGGTGTACATGTACTTGAAAAACTTAAATGTTGAATTTCTATCTTCATGTGTAGATGTGGCATTCTGACTTCACATCTTAGGTTTGTCATCAATTTTGCCCACAGTTAACCCTTTCCCCCTTGAATTAAGACTGAGTCAACAGCTTTCCTTGGCATGGGTTGGGCACTAAGTGCCCAACCCATGCCAAGGAAAGCTGTTGACCTGGGGCATGTGATCTTGGTAAGTTTCATGTACATTTCTCAGTCAAATTGTTTTTCATAACTGTTGAAATTAATTGAAAACACTGAAGCAGACGACATTTGACCACCAGCCCGTTTTGGCCAGTTTGAGGGGGAAAGGGTTAAGCACTCAGATGCCACTAAAGCTAGAATTTCTTGACTGTGTGTGGAGTTAAAATAATACATATCTGGAGTAACAAATGCAGACTTGTACATATTTGTGATAGACCAAACATACAAGCCAGGACCTACCATCAGCAGTCAATTGCATATATGTGCAGGTCACTAGGATTTGTTTGTTCACTCATGTCACACAGGACACTTTTATGCCACCATATGGTGACCATTTTGTCAGTCTATGCTGTAGCACCAACAGTGACCCATAAAGGAATCAAAGTTGCAATAAAAATTGTAACCGAACTAGCTACAGTTTCTCACTACATGACCAAATCTTTTTTGTTTGTTGACACTTGATATGACATATTTTATTTATCTTTAGCTGACATGTTTCTCTGTATGTATTATCTGTATGTATTTTGATGTCTCCTCAGGAATGGGGGTTAATAATAATAATTATTATTATTATTATCATTATTATTATTATTATTATTATTATTATTATTATTATTATTATTATTATTATTATTATTATTATTATTATTATTATTATTATTATTATTATTATTATTATTATTATTATTATTATTATTATTATTATTATTATTATTATTATTATTATTATTATTATTATTATTATTATTATTATTATTACTTGACATTCTGTTTTATCAAGAATTCTTTCTTCTTATCTGGCATTTCCTTTTTACCTGCCGACTTTTTTTCATGCCAAGAACCTTATTTTGCATCACTTTTTTCCTTAGATTTCATGTTCTTTGTCATGTAGCTTTTCCAATTTCAATTTGAATGTACAATGCAACAACATTCCCTTGTAGGCACGCAGATATATATGCTTTGAAGCATATGATTTTTCTTTTCTCTTTTTTTTTTTCTGTTTTTATCCATCATCTGGCACCGGTAAGAGGCCTGAAGGTATAAGGTAGCAGTTTATTTTCAAGCCCTTAGACCACCCTTAAAATATTGCTTGTTTGCCGTAACCTGACAGACCCAATGAATTTATTGGCTGCCCAAATAATTTTTTTTTTTATTTAAGGGATAAATCTTTCATTATTCTATACCGTGGTACCAGCTGTTTAAGACCACCCTTAATGCCACACAAAAGTCGTTGCATATGACAGGTAGGCTAGCAAAGAAATTAAAGGCCAGTGTCTTGAAATGGCAGTCTTAAAAACTAGTACGCTCTTTCACAAGAAGTGGTCTTTAGAACAGGTCCCACTGTATTACTATTTTTAGAATTTGAGGATTTTGGCCAAAAAAATTTTGGCCTACCTACCCCCCAAAAATTTGATTTAGATGTTACAGCAAACCAACATATTTTTAAGGATGGCCTTATGAAATGACAAAATACACTTGTTTCACCCCATCATAGATTAAAGCGTTGTCTAGTGCTTTTGACCATTTTTTTGGGGGGGGGGGGAGGGGGTATACTGGGGTTTCAGATATAGCTCGAAGAATGTTGTATCTCAAGTTCAAACATCCAGATACATGTGGGTGGGTTGGGGGGGGGGGGCGTTCATTTTTTTTCTTCTTTTTTAATGTTTCACTGTACCTTTTGATGTCTCATGCAACATTGATGAGGCGAATGTATAGTACCTGGGATTGAAACCCAACGTTCATTTATTACTTTGACCACAATCAATGCACAGCCTATATGCCCTTTTTGAGCTTTTCTGACCTATTCTGAATCTAACTTTCATAGAGGGCCATCCCCATGTGCAAGATCAAAGTCACAATACAAATAGTTCTTAGGTTATCACGTGACCAGTAAAGTTGATGTTAGTGGCCCTGTGACCTTGAGAATGAGGTCAAGATCACTAATGTATGGTCTCAATCTCTCCTAAATAGAGGACCACCAACAAGTTCAACATCAAAGTCCTACCTTCCACAGTTCTCAAGTTACAATGTGAAAAGCAAAATTCACGTAAGTGTCTGGGTCCCAGTGACTTTGGGAATGAGGTTAAGGTCACCCATATACTGTCTAATTTGGTCTTTGCTCAGGACAACCATCATGTTCAGTATCAAGGTCAAAGTTCAAATAGCTCTCAACTTGTCAGGTGAACAGTAAAATTGTAGCGAGTGGCCCTATGACCTTGGAAATGAGGTCAAGGTCACTCATCTACTGTCTAAGTGTGGCCCTAAGGACAACTAGTATGTGCAATACAAATGTCCAAGCCTTAATAGTTATCAAGTTACCATATAAACAGTGAATTTTATGCACCTCGCCCTGTGACCTTGGAAATGAGGTCAAGGTCACTCACCTACAGTACATGTATTACCCTCATACCAAGAAGTGTCCCTATGCAATTTCAAAGCAATTAGCTGAGTATATGCAAGGATAAAGACTTTTGAAGATTTGGCCAAAAAAATTATTAAAAAAATCATTAAAAAATCCATAATTCACTGGACCGTGACCATTTGAATAAACTTGGTAGATACCCACCCAAGACACAACCCCACCAAGTTTGAAGTGAATCTGGCTGACGAATTTTAGATGAGGTTGAAAATGTAAACTACCACTGCAATTTCCATTGACTTGCATAGTAAACAATAGGAAATGTATGCATTGACAAACAAGTACTTGAATTAAAAAATTCATTAAAATCAGGGATTCACAGCAACACCACCTGGTGAACAACCATATGTAACCCTTCCACAAGGAACATATCCATCAAGTTTCAGCAAAATCTGAGAGATTGCTTAGGGGAAGAATCAAAAATAGCAAAAATGCACAAAAATTCATCAAAAAATAGAAAAAAATTGCAGTGCCACTTGTTGAACATCTTAGGGTCTGGGTGTCCCCAGAAGTGTCCCCATGCAATTTCAAAGTAATTGGCCAAGTGGTTTCGGAGCAGAAGATTTTTTAACATTTCCCCCAAAAATGAACACAGAAAAAAAAATCACAACAAGAGGATAATGATGATCATGTGCTCTGCTGACTGGGATCTGCTTTTACAGTATTGGAACACATGGACTGCAGTCTAGATTTGTACAGCTATATACATGTATGTAGAGTGGTAGCAAGTTTGTCCTTAAAATAAATTTTGTGGATGAACGGAAGGACGGAAGGATGGACGGACACACGGACAACAGACACAAACAGATTCTATAAGCTCTGCTGATGGCAGTACATGTATTATCAATTGACATACCTTGCTGTTTCAATGGCTGCCGGTGTACAGTGGCAGCACTAACTTACAGTCACAAAGTCTGATATCGCATAACTTTGTCAAAAATTAACATATCCACATTATTTTCGCAAACTTTCATTGTCTAATGTCCAACTATATTTTGATAAAATTTTAAGCAATTCTATCATACTGTTCTGGAGAAGGGTCGAAAAGAGCCTTAACATGCAAAAATTCATAAAACAAGAGGGCTGTGTGAACAAATTAAGAACACAGAGTCCCTAGGTGTCTTCTTGTGTGATATCAGAGTGATTGAGTAAGCGGTTTTGGAGAAAAAGATTTTTTAAGATTTGTCCAAAAAAAGAACAAAAAAATTCATTAAAAATCCAAAAATCACTGGAGCATGACCATTTGAACAAAACTGGTAGACACCCACCCAAGGTACATCCCCGCCAAGTTTGAAGTTAATCTGGATGACGGTTTTGGAGAAGAAGTTAAAAATGTGAATTAGCATTAGAATGCTCATTGACTTCCATAGTAATCAATCGGAAAGCTGCATTGACCGATAAGTACCCGAATGGAAATAATCGTTAAAAATCAGGAATCTGCAGCATTCTCACATAGCGAACAACTTTGTTTGACCCTTCTATAAGGAAGCTGCATTGAACAATAAGTACCCGAATTGAAAATTCTTAAAAATCAGGAATACAAAGCAGTACCACCTATTATACAACTGTTTGACCCTTCCACAACAACATATCCATTACATTTCAGCTTAATCTGAGAACAAGGGAAAAATCGCAAAACCATACAAAAAATTCATTAAAAAAATTGCAGCGCTATCTGGTGAACAAATTGGGAACTAGGTGTCCCCGGGAGTGTCTATGTACGATATCAAAGCAATTGGGTGAGCGGTTTCAGAGGAGAAGAATTTTTAAGGTTCCCCCCCCCCCAAAAAAAAGAACCAAAAAAAGTCATAAAAAATCCAAAAATCAATAGAGCGTGACCACTTGAACACACTTGGTAGAGATCCACCAAAGGCACACCCCCACCAAGTTTGAAGTAAATCTGGTCAATATTATTAAAGTTATGACCATTACAAAAATTTCACATGATAAACTTTCCTATTAAAACTTTTGTAGAGATTTTTGCAAAAGAATCATAAAAAAATCCAAATTCATTGGAACATGACCATTGCAACAAACCTGGTAGACACCCACCCAAGGTACATTGCCACCAAGTTTGAAGTAAATCTGGATGACGGTTTTGGAGAAGAAGTAGAAAATGTGAATTAGCATTAGAATGCTCATTGACTTCTATAGTAATCAATAGGAAAGCTGCATTGACCGACAAGTACCAGAATTGAAAAAATCGTTAAAAATCAGGATTCCGCAGCATTCCCACTTAATGAACAACTTTGTTTGACCCTTCTATAAGGAACATATCCACCATGTTTCAGCTTACTCTGAGTAACGGTTCTGGAGAAGAAGTCGAAAATAGCTATAACACACAAAAATTCATAAAAAATTAGAAAAAAATTGCAGTGCCACCTGGTGAACAAATTAAGAGCTAGGCGTCCCAGGGAGTGTTCCTGAGTGGTGTCAAAGCAATTGGGTGAGAGGTTTCGGAGAAGAAGATTTTTTAAGATTTACCCAAAAAAGAACAAAAAAATTCAATAAAAATCCAAAAATCACTGGACCGTGACCATTTGAACAAACTTGGTAGAGACCCACCCAAGGCACATCTCCACCAAGTTTGAAGTAAATCTGGCTGACGGTTTTTGAGAAGAAGTCGAAAATGTGAATTGTGGACGACGGACGGACGACGGACGACAGACCCTCAAAAAACCTCAGCTGACTGACAAGTCAGCTGAGGTAAAAATCATTAAAAATCCAAATATCACTGGACCGTGACCATTTGAACAAACTTGGTAGAGACCCACCCAAGGCACATCCCCACCAAGTTTGAAGTGGATCTGGCTGATGGTTTCGGAGAAGAAGTCGAAAATGTAAATTGTTGACGGACGGACGGACGGACGACGGACGGAGGACCATAAGATAAGCTCAGCTGACTGACAAGTCAGCTGAGCTAAAAATACGAAAAAAATTGCAGCCCCACCTGGTGACCAAAATGAGAACTAGTTGACCCCAGGTGACCCTGTGTGCAATATCAAAGCAATTGGCCAGGTAGTTCTTAAGATGAAGAAATTTTTTTTTTTCAAAAAATAAATTAAAAAATTCATTAAAAACAGAAAAATTATTGCATCATTATCTCCTTCGCAAACTTGGTAGAGGATCACCTGGGCAACATCCATGTGCAAAATTAAAACATTCCATACAGCCGTTTTTGAGAAGAAGTCAAAAGGGTAAATACAATAGTGTAATATATGCACTGTATTGCCATATATATAT
This sequence comes from Hermodice carunculata, assembly GCA_964020975.1. Lineage (NCBI taxonomy): Eukaryota > Metazoa > Annelida > Polychaeta > Eunicida > Amphinomidae > Hermodice > Hermodice carunculata. The sequence goes on along the minus strand of OZ026622.1, from coordinate 56,556,166 downwards.
ACAGCTGCAGCACTTCCTTACAGTTGCGAAGTTTGATATCCCATAACTTTGCCTAAAATTAACATATCCATATCATTTTCGCAAACTTTCATTGTCTAATGTCCAACTATATTCTGATAAAATATTAAGCAAGCAATTCTGTTCAGCCGATCTGGAAAAGTCGAAAATAGCCTTAACAGGCTCTAATTCATAAAAAAATTGTGCAAACAATCACAGCGCCACCTGGTGGCCAAAATAAGAACTAGTTGACCCCAGATGACCCTATGTGCAATATCAAAGCAATTGGCTTCGTAGTTCTTAAGATGAAGAAATTTTAATTTTTTTCAAAAAATAAATTTAAAAATTCATAAATAGAAAAATTATTGCATCATCATCTCCTTCGCAAACTTGGCAGAGGTTCACCTGGGGATCATCCATGTGCAAAATCAAAACATTCTATATAGCGGTTTTTGAGAAGAAGTCGAAAATATAACAAGAGGGCTGTGTGAACTGCCCGTGCTCAGCTGATCTTGACATTCATCACACTTGCAGCTCTATGAACTTGGGAAAGGATCAAGGACACCATGTTCTGAGTAAGTCTGACCTTTATAGAAGAACACTTACATGTGCAACATCAAAGTTCAAGTAATTCTCAAGTTATAATGAAGAGTAAAATTCATGTATGTTGCACTGTGACCCCACAAATTAACATGTGTAGCTAACTCAAAACAGATCTCAAGTTATCAAGTAAACAGTGAATTTCGTGTCACTTGTCCTGTGAATTAGCATTAGAATGCCCATTGACTAACATGGTAATCAATAGGAAAGGTGCATTTACCACAAAGGAGCCGAATTGAAAAAATCATTAAAAATCAGCAATCCACAGCATTCCCACATAGTGAACAACTTTGTTTGGCCCTTCCATAAGGAACATATCCACCACGTGCAAGCTTAATCTGAGTGACGGTTCTGGAGAAGAAGTCGAAAATATCTATAACACACAAAAATTCATAAAAAATTAGAAAAAAACTGCAGCACCACCTGGTGAACAAATTAACAACAAGGAGTCCCTAGATGTCTGCCTGTGTGATATCAGAGCAATTGGGTAAGCAGTTTCGGAGAAGAAGATTTTTTAAGATTTGTCCAAAAAAAAGAACAAAAAAATTCATTAAAAATCCAAAAATTACTGGAGCATGAACATTTGAACAAAATTGGTAGACACCCACCCAAGGTACATCCCCACCAAGTTTGAAGTTAATCTGGATGACGGTTTTGGAGAAGAAGTAGAAAATGTGAATTAGCATTAGAATGCTCATTGACTTCCATAGTAATCAATAGGAAAGCTGCATTGACCGACATGTACCAGAATTGAAAAAGTCGTTAAAAATCAGGAATCTGCAGCATTACCACATAGTGAACAACTTTGTTTGACCCTTCTACAAGGAACATATCCACCATGTTTCAGCTTAATCTGAGTGATGGTTCTGGAGAAGAAGTCGAAAATAGCTATAACACACAAAAATTCATAAAAAAATTAGGAAAAAATTGCAGCGCCACCTGGTCAACAAATTAAGAACTAGGAATCCCAGGGAGTGTTCCTGTGTGATATCAAAGCAATTGGGTGAGCAGTTTCGGAGAAGAAGATTTTTTAAGATTTACCAAAAAAAAAAAAAAAGAAATTCATTAAAAATCCAAAAATCACTGGACCGTGACCATTTGAACAAAATTGGTAGAGACCCACCCAAGGCACATCTCCACCAAGTTTAAAGTGAATCTGCCTGATGGTTTTTGAGAAGAAGTCGTAAATGTGAATTGTGGACGACGGACGGACGGACAGACAGACGGACCCTCAAAAAACCTCAGTTGACTGACAATTCAGCTGAAGTTAAAATTAGAAAAAAATTGCAGCGCCACCTGGTGAACAAATTCAGAACTAGGAGTCCCAGGGAGTGTTCCTGTGTGATATCGAAGCAATTGGGTAAGCGGTTTTGGAGAAGAAGATTTTTTAAGATTTACCCAAAAAAGAACAAAAAAATTCATTAAAAATCCAAAAATCACTGGACCCTGACCAATTGAACAAACTTGGTAGAGACCCACCCAATGCACATCTCCACCAAGTTTAAAGTGAATCTGGCTGACGGTTTTGCAGAAGAAGTCGAAAATGTGAATTGTGGACGACGGACGGACGGACAGACAGACGGACGGACGACGGACGGACCCTCAAAAAACCTCAGCTGACTGCCAAGTCAGCTGAGGTAAAAAGTCTAACGACGGACGGACGGACGGACGGACGGACAGACGATGGACGCAAACTGATTCTATAAGCTCTGCTGACTGACAAGTCTGCAGAGCTAAAAATTAATGGACCATGACCATTTGAACACATTTGGTAGAGACCCACCCCAGGCACTTCCAAACCAAGCTTGAGGTGGATCTGGCCAGTGGTTTTGGAGAAGTCAAAAATGTGAATTTTGGACGGACAACGGACAACGGACGTCTCTAGTATGATACATTTATGCAGAAAACATGACCCATATTCACAAGTATCAAACTGAACGATGACAGCAAAGACATTCCAGAGTTACCAAAGCATCAACATTCATCTTCCAATACCAATGTGAAGAAAAAAATTTCACTCTGACTTGAGACAGGCGCTAGGCAGTCACCCACAAAAGGCAACTATCAGCTGAGCTAAAAATACAAAAAAATCGCAGTGCCACCTATGAACAACTTGGGGTCTGGGGGTCCTAGAAGTGTCCCTATACAATTTCAAAGTAATTGACCAAGCAGTTTCGTTTTTTTTTAAGATTTCCCCCCAAAATAGACCCAAAAAATCCATTAAAAATCTAAAAATCACTGGACCGTGACCATTTGGAAAAAGTTGGTAGAGACCCACCCAAGGCACATCCCCACCAAGTTTGAAGTGGATCTGGCTAACAGTTTTGGAGATGAGGTCCAAAATGTGAATTGTGGATGGATGACAGATGGACGACGGATGCCTCACCCTCCTAAAAGCTCAGATGAATTATCAACTGAGCTAAAAAAAACACGGACAGTAAAATCATAAGTTACTCTCATAAAACATATTGCATGAAGTATGTAGTTTTAAGAGTATCTGTATACTCCAAGTGAAAACTAGACAGATACATTAACACCAAATATTGCAACTTTTCTTCAAACCTATCTCAACAATATATGTTAAAATGTGACAGAGATCGTCACAGAATATGAGCTTTAATGACTGCTACACTATCACTTCCTGGAATAACAAACACATGTTACCGCCACATATATTAATAGGTTACTTGTCCCAAAACCGTGTTGAAAGTTTTTTGGTTTTTTTTTCTGTTGGTGACATATAGCAGAAAGCCTGACTGTCAATACGTAAATTGTGCTTCAGGACAAAACAAGCGAAATGTCACGGATAGGATGCCTTTTTTCTTTTGAAAGCTGGCAGAAACTTAATTTATTTGAGCTGAGCAGGGCAAGGAATTGTGTAACACGGGCTAGATCATATAGATGGCCCAAGGTCTATTGCTAATTGGCCTTCCCTCTTCACATCAGATCACATATTTCTCAATGTTCAATTCCATCGTGCAGTAAACTTCTTTTTTTTTTTTTCAACATACCTCTCCTTCGCGGAACATATCAGGGAACTTCATTCGCAAGTATGTTGAGATTTCTTCCAATGACAAGTTGCGGCGGCTGACTTCCCTGTAGCCACAGTCGAATAGGCCTGTCAAAAGAAATACAACTACATGATCTAAGACCATCAATATAAAAACATAAATGGGACTGCAAAATGGCAAATGTTTTACTGAATGCAAATATGGACTTTTGAAAGCAAATCATACCTTTCTCATGTTTCCTAAACAATAAATCAAAAATATAAAAACAAGAGCATGATGATCCTCAGCTGTGCTGCTTCTGTTGGTGCAGACTTTATTGGTAGTCTTGATAAGTGCTTACCAACTAGATATGATAGTGGTGCTTGCACCAGTGAGAGGACCGCCGTATACAAACATGGTACAGTTTAGGGCAGCAACTACTTGTAAAGTTCATGCCTGTTCTTCTGTCCGCTCAACAGAGAAATCAGTCATAAAACTTTTGTATGTAATAGTGTAAGGAAAGACAATATGTGGTTAACAATGAGGGTTAACGATGGGTATGTATAATATACAGGACTGGCAAGTCCACAGACATAACTAGCAAGCATCCATTCAACACAATAAACAACTGAGGAATGGATAAGATTACACACTGATAAAGTTGGCGCAGGTCCAACAAGGACTGGTAAACAGAAAAACAAGTAGGACTGGTAAACAGAAAACAAGTAAGACTGGTAAACAGAAAACAAGTAAGACTGGTAAACAGAACTGGTTTATCAGACCATTATCCTATCATGAGTCATGTTGCTGATGCTGCATTGCAAAACAATGTGTCAAAATGTGATGGATAGGCAGGTCACTAAGATCATAGACTTTGAGAAAGGATAACTTGAATTATATATAAAATAGGGCATAACAAAGCACAGCATAAGAATGCTTATTTGGTACAGATTCTGGTGAATATAATTATTCCATTGAAGTTGTTGATTTTGTCATAAAGGTTAATCAAGTACAACAGGAAGTTATAAACAGGAAGTTCAAAAGCATAAAAAGTGTTATAAAATTACAGCTAGATGGCGTTAGCTGATGGTAACATTTAGAAATGGGATTTCCAAAATGTTTGCAAATATTTAGATTGGACTAGTTTTATCTGGGTCAAACTTGTGATAACTGCTTATATCTAGATAGGAGCAGTTTACACTGGCACAAACAAGTGGAAAACAACTATTTTGGGGTTGGGGAAGTACAGAATAAGAATATAAAAGGGGCTGTCTACAGCCTATGAACAACAGTTGGGGAGAGACTGAGCTAGAGAGCACAGGTAAGCAGAGCAGTCATGGTAAGCAAGACTGGCTTACTTATGTATGGTACAGTGCTGATGATGGAGATGTAACTGGACAACAATAAACCTATTGCTATAACAGCCAAGCGAAGGTGTTACTTCTGATCTCTACAATCCTTATGAAGATTGTTGGACAATAGACAACAACACGAACCTGAGTATGAAAAACAAGCCTATTCAACATTTATATAACCTTGTGTAACTTCTACTCCATTAAGAAGAAATCCATTGCGCATATAGAGTTTTGGAGTGGGGTTCTACATACTGTCAAGGTCACCAATCTTCGAACTTGACTTAGCCCTCATTGGGGGCTATAATCTTGTGCAATATCAAAGCCCTAACTCTGAAGCTTGTCAAGTTATCATGCGGACACCTAATTCACTAATGTGGCTTTGTGACCTTGGAAATCGCGTCAAGGTCACCCAACTTTGAACTTGACCTAGCCCTTAAATAGTAAAGGAATTATACCCTGGACACGATTTTACAAGGATATATCACTGTGACCCAGATACTTGATCTTGCAACCTGCTTCTGGTTCATGGCACACCCTTATGTCTAGATGCGGTGTGTAAAGTTTCATTTAAGTTGAAAAATGTGCCAATTATAGCCTGGACACGAATAGCGGAGACCCAGCTACTTGACCTAGTGACCTACTTTTGTTTTATGACACATCTTTATGTCACATATATGTCTGCGTCAAGTTTCATGAAACTGAGCTTAATAGCAAAGGAATAACAGCCTGGACAGGATCTTACAAAGATACGTCACCGTGACCCAGATAATTGATCTAGCCACCTACTTTTAATCATGACACACCTTATGTTTAGATGCACCTGTTGTGTTAAGTTTCATTAATCTAACTTAAAGGACAACAGAATTACAGCCCAGACATGAAGTGTACTGTAGTTTTACATAATTGTATCACCGTGACGCAGATACTTGACCTTGTGACCTACTTTAGGCACATGACACACACTTATGTGGAGATGCATCTGTGTGTCAAGTTTTATTTATCTAAGTTACACAGTTACGGAATTCTAGCCCAGACACAACTTTACAAGAATATATCACTGTGATCCAGATTTTTAACCTAGTGAACTACTTTTAGTACATGACACATCCTTATATCCAGATGCACTTGTGTGCAACCTTATGAACCCGGTAGACCGAAATTTCGGACCACACATACATAATTTTCATATAATTAACATAATAAAAGATGAACAGCACAAAACATATTGTTATGATATCTTGGTCTAAGAATTTAGTCAGTTGATAATAATGTCTCCTTTTATGCCCTAAGGAGTGAGTAGATACCAGTAGGTGACAAATGACCTTGAAATAGGGTCAAAGGTAATGTGCTTTTAATCTTTATCCAACATGGCGAATATAGCTTTGCATGCCTAAGGTTCTTTATCATAGTCATAAGTCATAATTAGGGTATACATGCGTATGACATGCAACTGGTGAAACAATATATATCAAAATGTAGCTATGGACCTCTGCCTTTATTATCTCAGTGCATAAAATTGACAGCGCCCAGTCGACCAAGTCGATTAAATTACTGTTTGGGCGATAGAATTGTTAGATTAAGTCAACCATGTGGTTGAGTTAGAAAAATCAGAAGTCCCTTCTGATTTTTGGGGGGGCTCCTTTAAGATTTAAGACATTTGTTATCGATATTCTGTGTTAGGAATAAGAAACATTTACAAGAATAATCCTGTACGTGGTCTATGTTGTTTATGTTCCTTGTTGCACTATCTGACAGCATGAGCGTCATTTACATCACTTTTGAAGTGGCTGATTCAAGGCCATCTCAAATTCCGTGTGTTGTTTATTTACATGCAAGCACGCACATTTTATTGTACAGAAACGTGAATTCTTGCAGATTGCTATTTCGATTTTGCATTAAATATGAATATTTTCCTTCCTTGATGATTTAAATCAATGATAGCGCCACTGTTTGTGACATTTTGAATAATGTGACTTTGCAAAACTGCGCAAAGATTGGGTGCTTTCATCGTCGTGGTCTGGATTTTTTTTTTCTTCTACCTGCCATGTTCTTCACATCGTCAGAATGCTGAGAACTTTGTCTATTTTAAAAACAAGTTCTCCCATTGGCTGAAACAAAAGTATTTTAGGGGAAACCCTGCCAAAACTGCTTCCATTTCAAACAGATCCGTCGTTATTTTGGTCGGGAACTACCGAAGATGATTCTCCCGAATATTCTAGGTCAGGCAGGAGGCCAGAATCGATCACATGGTCTTCGCCATCCAGTCGAATGCATCGTTTTTCTACACAATGTTTTGTGCGGAAGTACTTGCTACCTAGTGTTGTGAAGTCTGGCTTGAAGGATGGGCATCATTTATATGAACACAAATGATGATTACCAAATTTGGTAGGTGTAGGTGTAGGTGTAGGTGTAGGTGTAGGTGTTACAGTATAGGAATGAAATAGCCTAGATGAGCTATATCTCTATGGGGGTCAAAGGTGACCCAATTTCAGTGTACGACATACCCCTATCCTAAGAAGTGTCCAGACACCAAATTTGCTAGCTGTAGGTGTCATGATACAGGAAATATAGCCTGGACAAGCTAAACCTTTATGGGGGGTTCAAATCTCAAGGCCAAAGTGCCCCACTTTTGGTGTGCAACACATCCATACCCTATGAAGTACCCACCCACCAAATTAGGTAAATGCAAGTGTTACGGTATAAAAAATACGACTCCGACAAGCTTTGCCCTAAGTACGGACGGAAGGACACAGTGCAAACCTACATGTATACATGTTGTCCCCGACGGGGACCAACAACCTGTACATGGATTTGTACTATACTATATTACATACATTCTAACATGTATTCGTACTGATCACAACATAAGTTTCCAAACAGTTAACAATATGGATATAACGCTACCGCTACCAAGTGAACAAACTTGACACCCCCAAGTCAAGGTATATTCCTAACAAGTTTGATGACAATGCAGCAAGCAGGTTTTGCGGAAGAAATAAAAAATCATAAAATAGTGTTCAGAGAACGCATTACCCTCGGGCCCACAATCTTTTTTCCCTCAATTATGCGTGGGTTTTTTTTGAGACTTCATAGTAGAATACTTTACATACATTTCCCATCTTGTTGTTTATGAAATGAAGGAGCACTTTTGGATGTATTCTTGGGGCAAGTTCTGGTGACAGAGACCACTGTACTGTGTGTCACTCAGTCGGCCATCAAATAAACGTTCAAAAGTTTCATAACAAGTTTAAAAATAGAGAAGCTGGTTTTCAATACGAATGTGGTCCACTAAAATGTCAATCTCTGGAAAAAAATCGGGGAAGCTGTGTTGGATCCTTCTTGAGATATTATGGTAACGTCATCCCCTTGTGCACCACTCAGACAGCCTAAAAGATAAATACTTTGAAGTTTCATAAAAAGTTTATAAATGCAAAGAGGAAGCTAGTTTTACATAGGAACCTGGTCCATCATAAGATACATCCCTAACAAAAATTTGGGAAAGCTGTGGTCAATATCTTTTGAGATATCGCGGCAACGTCGTCAGGGTTGACGCCACTCAGACAGCCTTCAAACAAACACATAAAAGTTTCATAAAAACTTTAAAAATAATCAGAGCAAGCTGGTTTTAAATAGGAACCTGGTCCATTATAGGATACGTCTCTGACAAAAATTTGGTAAAGCTGCGGTCAATATTTTTTGAGATACCATGGTAAATGTCTTCAGGGTTAACACCATACATTAAAAGTTTCATAAAAAGTTTTAAAATAATCAGAGGAAGCTGGTTTTCAATAGGAACCTGGTCCATCCTAAGGTCCTTCTGTGACATAGTTTGGTACAGCTACAGTGAATAATTTTTGAGATATCGCTGTAATGTCGACAAGACGGACGGACGACAATACCCTCCCGCACTTTATGGGTGACCAGGAGTTTTCCTGTGATATCAAAAGAATGCAGTTTTCAAGAAGCATTTTTAAACTTGTTATCCCCCCAAAAAAATTTCAAATCCCCATCAAGTTTGAAAAGCACCCAGTAGAGTGTTTTTCAGATGTTGTAAATATGGACAAACAGATAAAAAACAAATGGACTGCCACCTTTCTCAAAAGCTCACTTGACTCCCAAATCTACTGAACTAATAAAGAGTTTTTAAGGGATACAAATCATCCCAATTATTAATTGAATTGTATACTTACCAGACAGGTGACTGAGATGATCAAACATGGCTGCTACCAGCTTATTGGCACCATCCAGTGTCTCTTTCTTCACACACCCCTTCCCCTAAAGACACACAATAAAATACTTTATCATTCCATAATCAAAACCAGATTTCTTGATGAATTTGGTCATTACTGGATCCATGTGAATCTTTTGTTCATAACCAATAAGGTGCAGATCAGTGATCCCAGCCACAACACCATATTTGCTTACTACCTGCAGGCCTGCCATTATAAATATATACCTGCTATTTGAGACCACCCCTTCTGCCAGCCAAAAATGTTCACACACAACAGGCAGTCTTAAACTGGAGGTAAATTTACAAGGAATCTTGACTTGTGCCGTCAGAAATGTGGTCACAAAAGAAAGAGGGTCTCTCAAGGGAGTAGTCTTAAATTGCCGGTACCCACTGTAATTGGTTCTACAATAAGTAACATACCAAATTCAAACTTAATGCTATTGTAGGCATGTCATGCCACACACAGGCCTGGTGATAGTGTCTAAAAGTACTAAATGACACCAACAAAACTGCAGCAGGGCCTTACCACAGTGGGCCAGGGAGAGAGAAAGCCCCCAGCCAGAAAATGGGCTAGGGAGGCAAAAAGACTCCAGCCTGAACATGGGCCAGGGAGGCAAAAAGCCCCCAGCCTGAACATGGGCCAGGGAGGCAAAAAGCCCCCATTCTGAACATGGGCCAGGGAAGCAAAACGCCCCCAGCCTGAACATGAGCCAGGGAAACAAAACGTCCCCAGCGTGAACATGAGCCAGGGAGGCAGAATGCCCCCAGCCTGAACATGGGCCATGGAGGCAAAAAGCCCCCATCCTTAACATGGGCCAGGGAAGCAAAATGCCCCCAGCCTGAACATGGGCCAGGGAAGCAAAACGTCCCCAGCCTGAACATGGGCCAGGGAGGCAGAAAGCCCCCAACCTGAACATGGGCCAGGGAGGCATAAAGGCAATATATGGCGCACATGCCCTTGGTATGATGCATCTCTGGTATAAATTTGATTATTCTATCTCTAAGGTTTCTAAAGATATGCCACCAGACACACGAAAATGGATATGTTCTTGGGCCAAAAACACTACACAGTGCACATGGCCTTGGTATGATGCATCTCTGGTATAAATTTGATTATTCTATCTCTAAGGGTTCTAAAGATATGCCACCAGACACATGAAAATGGATATGTTCTTGGGCCAAAAACACTACACAGTGCACATGGCATAAATTTCAGTATTCTATCTCTTAGGGTTCTAGAGGTCTTGGAGCAGTAACCCCTCAAGGTTGGGTCAAATGATCCACAACTTTTGATCGAGTACTGAATACTGTTGCTGTGTCTATTAGATGTTAATATCACAGGAGCAGAGCATCCTAAATTAAGTCCCATCATCATTTTGGATAAGAAAATACTTGTCAACTGTGAGTTTTAGAAAGGCACTGCTACTCTAGAAATATTTTAAATCATGTGATAACTTTGTGTACTTTTGGAGACATATTTGGCGCGGAACGGTCAATCATGGAGGTAAGGCACACAAATACATCTGTAAAAAAAAAAAAAAAATCTAATCACATGACCCCTCATTTTCTTGGTTTTAACTTGCTGCTACTGGTATAAGCTTGAAGCAGAATGCAAAAGAAGTTGCAGTTTTACGTTTCAAAGAGAAATAAGCCAGCGAATGTCGCTATTTTAACATGTAAATGGATTAGGCCTAAATTACTGGTCCAAGAGCTATACCCCATTATACAGGCTTTTGAGTCTGCATGTGTATGCCTGTTTTTCTGTACACACACCTGAACCAAATGACATCTTTCACTATCTTTTCACATTTTCTAGGCACACAAGTGGTGTCAAGAGGAATTAGCATATTTGTTGGCCACATATGAGCCAAATACAATTGGGTGTAAATTATGGCAGGGTGGACCACTCTCTGCAGGGGGTCATTGCAGGTACAACTCAGCTGTGTTTGTCTTTTTTTTATAAAACATATTTGCCAATACCAGTAAATTACTGCCATTGCCTTCCACTTTGTGTTAATTACATATTTTTGTAGTATTTCATATGACATGTTGATGTCAACACGGAGTGCCAAGCTGCACTGTCTATTGGAATTGGGAAGGGGGCATACACAAATGCAAGAGCTCTTGTTTCATACAATAAAAACAACTTTAACATCCAATCATTTCACTTTTTTTTCAAGCACCACATTGTGCTTTATTATGACAAAAAATAAAGCTTGTACATGCAGATCAATATATATATATATATATATATATATATATATATATATATATATATATATATATATATATATATATATAGGTCTTGGACCAGTAACCCCTCAAGGTCAGGTCAACTGATCCACAACTTTTGATCGAGTACTGAATACTGTTGCTGTGTTAGATGTTAATATCACAGGAGCAGAGCATCCTAAATTAAGTCCCATCATCATTTTGGATAAGAAAATACTTGTCAACTGTGAGTTTTAGAAAGGCACTGCTACTCTAGAAATATTTTAAATCATGTGATAACTTTGTGTACTTTTGGAGACATATTTGGCGCGGAACGTTCTTGGACACCCCCACCCCCCAATCTGTTTCACATCCACTCCATGTCCCTTGGTAGCAGGGAAAAAGAAGATGAAGTTAACCCTTTCAATGCCAAATTTTGGACTGAGTCAACAGCCTTTCTCTCCCCCATTGGGTGCAATGCACCCAATACATGCAGAGAAAAGCTGTTGACCTGGAGTATTCTCTCTGGAACTATAAGCATACTGGTACTTGAATGAAAGGTCTTTTTACAAGGAATACAAATCTGGGATCCTAATGATAATTCAGACTAGTTTGATGGAAGTAGATAGACTTAAGACGTGATTGGCACTGAATGAGTTAACAGCTTTCTTTAAATAGTGTAATGCAGGTGACCAGCAGACTCAGTGTCCCTCCCAGAAGCCATGTTTAAGCGCTGCTGAAAAAAGGTTATTTGCAGATTGCCATCATTAGCCACACAAACACACAGTCATATCTTTTTTCCCTGGATTTAACCTGACTTAAAATATTTTGCTCAGCAGCTGCGCAAAAGCAAAATCCATCACCATGTCAAACCGACTCAAATATGAACAAAAAAAAATAGCAAGGCCAGACTTTACAAGCTGTCTTTCTAATGATGAAAGAAGGTGATGTGCAGTTGTTACCAGCTTGAATAGTTTAAACAGAACAAGTCAGTATATATATATATATATATATATATATATATATATATATATATATATATATATATATATATATATATATATATATATATATAAAAGGTTATTTGCAGATTGCCATCATTAGCCACACAAACACACAGTCATATCTTTTTTCCCTGGATTTAACCTGACTTAAAATATTTTGCTCAGCAGCTGCGCAAAAGCAAAATCCATCACCATGTCAAACCGACTCAAATATGAACAAAAAAAAATAGCAAGGCCAGACTTTACAAGCTGTCTTTCTAATGATGAAAGAAGGTGATGTGCAGTTGTTACCAGCTTGAATAGTTTAAACAGAACAAGTCAGTATATATATATATATATATATATATATATATATATATGTATATATATATAGATATATATATGAAGCCACCCTTAAAATTATTGTGTGCCCAATTTATGTCCATTCTGGATAAAAGTGACAAGAAAAAGTAGCTCATCACTATTTTGTTACAAAAATATAATTGGTTTCCCCTGTTAAGAAATTCAAAACCTAAAAATTAACGTACATGTTGAGCTTGAAGAGTTATCGTCAATAAAAATTATATATTATGTGTAATATTTGAGAGAGAGAGAGAGAGAGAGAGAGAGAGAGAGAGAGAGAGAGAGAGAGAGAGAGAGAGAGAGAGAGAGAGAGAGAGAGAGAGAGAGAGAGAGAGAGAGAGAGAGAGAGAGAGAGAGAGAGAGAGAGAGAGAGAGAGACTGCCCTCAAACAAACCTTTTTCCTGACAATTATGTCATCTCAGAAACAAGGAAAAAGAAATGTTCAGCAGCCATCACTGTTTTCTATCCCAAATAAACTCTACCACCTTACCGAATATTTTAGTTATGGTGTACATTCCCAAAACTGACAAAAGTGGTGAAGTGCCAAGCGTCACCATTACATTGAAAGTGGAATAGACATACACTAGGACTTGGTAAACCTTACTCTCTGTCAAAAGAAGCGGTCATTACTTCTGAAAACCACTACATGTACATGGACTTTTTGACTATCAATACCAATCAGTAACAGCTAACAAAAAATACCTTTAAGGCTTAATAAATGTATCTTGTGTGTTCACAAGAGCTTTGAAAATGTCTCACAAGACTGAACACATACTCCCTCCATGTTGTATGTCACTTCAACTGACATAAAAAGACTTTTTTCTTGTCATGATTTTTTTCTTCAGTCCTGGAAAAGTCACTGGTTTCTTTCTTTGACATCCGGTCCCAGGCAGCTCCACAGGAACCTTTCCCAATCATTAAAATCTTAAGCACATATAATGATGTAAATCCAAAACTTGAATCAATGGAATCCCATGTAGGTGGCTCATGCCTACCAGCTATAGCCAGGATCTGACTCAGACTCCAAAACTGCACAAAATGAAGTTGCAAGTATCACATGTACTTTTTGAAGAGAAACAAATTAAGTATGCAACATGTTTTTATTTCATTCCTGTTCATTAACTCATTTCATACCAGTCCCTGATTTTCCGTACATTTACCTGATTTAAGACGACAATTGCATATATTTAAACTCTGCATGAAAAGACCTTTCGTTCAAGTACCAACATGCCTATAGTCTCAAGTCGGTGGTTCTGGCACTGCCTAGCAAGTCATTCCGCAGCTGCCGCAAGGGCAGTTGCAGCATGACTTGCCAGGCAGTGCCAGAACCACTGACCAAGGCCCTGTGATCATAGTATGGAATGAGTTAATATCCAGATAAGGCCAAAGCTATAGCTACTACAGCACCAGGTATTGAAAGCCTACATTTCTGCTTGAAGCCTCCATACAAATGGCATCAAATTTCAACCTTGCAATTTAATAAAAGGTTACAGCTACTAAAAATATGATGTAAAATACATTTAATCAATACTCTGACGTCATACTTGTATAACCTGTAGAAACTGCTAAATGGTGACAAAATCAATATAAAATCTGAATGGAAACAACACTTATTACATCTCACTGAGTTCAAAATATGTCTTCATATGGACAACACTCATTACAGAATAAATACACCTGTACAACTTGTTGGAGTCATTCAATGCACATGGAAAAACAAGTCTTGAACAAAACAAAAGTGATTACATGTGACTGGCAATATACACACCATTCAGTAACAAGAGGCATTACAGTCCTGTGTTCAGCTAACCTTGATAGCACAATCTGAAAAGATCCTGTAACATCCAGAATTAAATCACGGCTACTTTTTTGCTACCGTCATGTGTAAATATCTAAGTGCTGCCTCAACAGACCTCAGTGACCATTCAATACAATAGCTCAACAGCTTGTAATCCATTGACCATGGGAACTGGGTAAAGATAAAGCATGTACACCTCATTTTGGCCCTAACAGAGGATCATTTAAGTTGTAGCTGAAACATTCTCCCACAAAAGAACACTACAAATAAGTACACTGTCCTGGGACCTTGAATATATGAAATCAGTGTCATCCACATGTAGTCACGCCGACCCTTAAAGAGGACCACCACTGTCCGCAATACACAGTTCTGCAGGTACCTTTTTTTTTAAATTGAAAAAGTAACATGATCCACCATAATTAAGATTTAAGCCAGGCCTCGATTTTAAGGCAAGCCTGATTGTCCAGGCCAAATAAAATTAAATAATAGACAAGCAAAATTTAAATTAAAATGCAATCAGATATTGCTGGATCCATGCCCCCTTGCCTCATGTATACCCTTGCTAATCACAGTGACCTACTTTGGTAATATGATACACCCCAAGATATGTTTCTGTATGAAGTTTCATGAAACTGACTTAATGAGCAAAGAAATTAAAGTCCGGACACAATTTTACCAGAATATACCAGTGACCTACATATTTCACCTAGTCACCTAGTTTTACTTCATGACACACCTTTGGGTCAAGACATATGCATGAGTAAAGTTTCATGAAACTAAGTTAAAGATGGAAGAAATTACACCCCAGACATGAATTAATAATGATACGTCACTGTGACCCAGATATTTGAGCTGGTGAACTACTTTAACGCATGACACACCTTTGCGTCTAGATGCACAAGTGTGTCACGTTTCATGATTCTAAGTGTAAGGACAGCAGAATTAAAGCCCAGACATGAAGTGTAATGTAGTTTAACATGATTGTATCAATGTGACCCAGATACTTGACCTAGTGACCTGGTTTTGTTGCATAACACACTTTTAAGTCACGCTATGTGCGTGTGAAGTGTCATAAAACTCAGTTAAATAGTAAAGGAATTGTAGCCTGGACACGATTTTACACGGATGTGTCACCATGGATACATGATCTAGTAAGCTACTTTCCGTACATGACACATCCTTATGTCCAGATGCACAGGTGTGTCAAGTTTCATTAACCTATGTTGAAGGAAAACAGAATTACAGCCTGGACATGAAGTGTAATGAAACTTTACATAATTATATCACCATGACCCAGATACTTGACTTAAAGACCTAGTTCTGTTTCATGACACACATTTAGGTCAAGATATATGTGTGTGATGTGTCATGGAACTTACTTGAATAGTAAATGAATAATAGCCTGGACACGATTACACGGATATGTCACCGTGACCTGGATACATGATCTAGTGAGCTACTTTTCGTACATTACACATCCTGTGTGTGAAGTGTCATTAATTGAAGTTGGATGACAAGCTAATTATATATTAATTAAAGTCTCTCTCTCTCTCTCCAGACCAACTTGGTCGGTCGGTCGGTCGGTCGGTCGGTCGGTCGGTCGGTCTACAACTTTGGCTCCTGGTTCATTGGATGTGGCCATGTCACAAACTTATAAAATGAAGTTGGAGTGAAGCTAGTATCTATAATAGTTTTGAAGCTTTCAAATGAGGTGTACAATTTCAAGGGTTAGATCAGTAACCATAGCAAGTTTGGTGGTTTTCAAAAAGTAGAAAATCTCCAGACCAACTTGGTCGGTCGGTCGGTCGGCCGACCGACCGACCGACCGACCGACCGACCGAATTGGTCTGGAGATTTTCTACTTCTGGAGATTTTCTACTTTTTTAATCAAACCGAGTTCACAATACTGGACCACCTGCTCACAAATAGTTCCTGTTTACCTTGACAGTATAAAATGTGTTCCTCAGTTACTATTTTATATTTCAAAAAATTCAAAAATGCTACAAATGAAATATTTTGTTTTTTACATAATTCTCGATGAATGAAAAATTTAGCCAACAGGAGACAGTTATTCAGAGAGTACTTACTTGGTGAAAAGAAATAACCAAAAATAACTAATTCTGCTGACAGTGATATTGTGTTAAATGGATGAATGAGATTCCACCAATCTTGGAAACTAGTCCAAAATTCCTGAATTTTATGACAATCCCAAAAACGATGAATAATTGTGTCCTTATGGGCACAGTGATCACATGACTCAGAATCCACTAAGCCCATCTTAAACAACCTTGAATTGTGTACCACAAAACCATGTAGCGGAGAAAATTGGAATGCTTGAATCTTACTTTCCACAGTGCTTTTATATGAAAGACTGAAAATTTTGTGCCATTCTGAAGATTCGAAATTTAACTTTTCTTGCCATGTATTTATACAAGTAGGTAAGTCTTTCATGATAAAATCTATTAGACTCCAGTAAAACTCTTTGCAACCAATCTCACTGACTAATTTCAATTTACCTTTTATTCTAAAGATAGGAACATCTGATGGTCTTGTGTTTCTAATTCTATTGTTAGATAATATATGTTTCCAATGACCAGGTATTGACAGCCGCAATGCTAAATATTCCAAAAAATTTGTTCTTAAATTATATTTTCTATACAACTCATCTTCAGTTAGAAATGTCCCATCAGTATTAATGATATCACCAATGAATTTGATTCCCAGTCTGTACCAGTGTTTATAAAACACAGTTTTCTTCTCTATAATAATGAAAGGATTAAACCATAGAAATTCATTGCATATATCTTGAACAGTTATTGGTTCAAAAATACTTTCATAGTTCTTCCAGGCATCAAGTACGTCCATATAAAAGAGAGGTAAAGCTTTAAGATTGATTGTATGTATATGACACCTACTTAGGAATAAATCTTTAATCTCAATATCAGGCACAAAATGTTGTAACACAGCTTTCCATTTAGCGTTATTATCACTGAACAGACGTTTAACCCAATTCAGTTTAAGAGCTGCAACTTGAGTACGAAAATGTAATAATTTAAGTCCACCTTTAGGAATACTTTTAAACACGTTTTCATTAACGTGTATTACCGAAGCTGGATAAAGTAATTTGGAAACTGCAAGACTTCTTAAAACTACATTTTTACCAATCAGGGACAGATCTCGTGTAGTCCATACTTTTAG
The DNA here is from genome assembly GCA_964020975.1 of Hermodice carunculata. Classification (NCBI taxonomy): domain Eukaryota; kingdom Metazoa; phylum Annelida; class Polychaeta; order Eunicida; family Amphinomidae; genus Hermodice; species Hermodice carunculata. The sequence goes on along the minus strand of OZ026622.1, from coordinate 56,538,440 downwards.
GATTTCTTTAAAAGAATGTATCTTCCCATTAAAATTTGCTTGAGTTATGACTTCCTCCTCCTCATCAAGTCATCGAAAACAGTAAATAAGAGTTTAGCAGATTGCTGGTTTGCTACAAAACATGTTGTATCATCAGCCAGTTGACTGATTTTGACTTCACAGTCTCCAAATTTTAAACCAGTAATATTTTCATTTGTTCTTATCATGATTGCTAAGGGTTCTACTCCAAGAATAAACAAAAATGGAGCGAGGGGACAACCCTGTCTGACACCCCTGAACAAAGGAAAGAACTCGGAAGTATTCCCATTATTGATTACACAACTAGATACTTCAGAGTAAATAATATGCACCCATTTGCTTAATTCATTACCAAATCCAAAAGAGTTGAGAACTCGATAAATATACGACCACTCTATGGTGTCAAAAGCCTTCTCAAAATCGATCAAGAGAAGAAGACCACTTATGATTTGTCCGGAGTTATTCTCAGACCCTACTATTCCCCAAACCACCAAACTTGCCATGGTGACTGACCTACCAGTGAAATTAGGCACCTGACTTGGAATAGTCATGATGTTTAAAATTATGCAAATTGGGGAAGTTCAAATTTTAAAAGCTCCATATCTTCCAAACTTTTGGAGATAGACACAAAGTTCTAACTTACACATGTAGGTTCGAGACATCTGTCAATGGGCAGTGAACAAAAGTTCTAGAAGTGCAAATAAATGTGGCAAGTTTGAAGCTTTTTCGTCATGTTAGTTGTCTGAATATATGGAAATATGCTTGTGGAAGGGGAAAAGGGGCCACATTGTGTTGAATATAAAATGATTTGTTACATTGACACAGAATAATTTATACTGTAATAATGAATTATATATGATGTCAGGTCAGATTCACATGTTGAAGTATTTCATGGAACAACCATCACTCAATACTTTTTGTGTAAAAAAGGTCATAATCACCATGCAAACCCTGGTAAGGGATCATGTACAAATAAACCTTTTCAAAATTCAGAGAAACCATCGGACAGGGGGAAGGGGGTCCAAGCGTCAAATCGGAGTGTCACCAAAGTTTTGGAAACACGCTATTGAGCGCCGTCTCGAGCGTCACGAGCAGTAAAAGTCACATCAAGCGAGTGTGGGTAACGCAGATAATGAAGAAATTTCACCTGTCACATGTACATCGGTTTTTAATATTTTAAAAAGCTACAATAATTCTGTTGTGGAGTGCTCTCAGTGCTGAACTATTTCCCTGTTTGTGTCATTGTACCATTACCATGTTTTGCAGTCCACATGAAACTTTGTACCTTGAGGGAACAGGTGTCATTTGGGCATAAATGGTTGACAAAATGCTGCATTTTTCAGTCCATACCACGAAAATACCTTATAAACATATCATCTTTACTTGTTGAGATGTAGAATGTATCTTTTGTGGCATTTTTTGAATACTTTGCTGACTGAAAATCGACTAAACACTGCCAAAAATGCAGCAAAATTGCACTCATTTGACTCCGCCGTAGCCTGTTGTCTCAGATGAACACATCCCATGCGTGTTACCATCTTTAAGTTAAGCTCTGGATTTCTGCTAATCAGTTAGATGATTTCCTATTGGCTACAAGTTACTGCAATGTGGTTAATTTATTCTAGAAAGGTCATATTTCAAAGCTGTCAGTTGCTGTTTTAAACACCTCTTTCTATTGGCTTATGATGATGTTATGCAGATCATCATATGACTTTTTGAATAATTGGCTCTGACGTTTGATCACATGGGCCAATAGAAAAAGCTGCTTGCAACTTCCGCTTTACATTTTAATATTACAATTACTACTTCCGCCCAGCTCCGTAATGGGAAACATGACGACTATTTGTGCAAAAGGACAGCAAAATTGGTCATTTCTGTGCAACTACAACGTGAAATTGGACATTTTTTTTTTTTTTTTTATCAGAGTAAGATGCAGAGAGGTCCTACAAAAGGATTTGAAATGGTGACGAAATTATGGAATGAAACTACCGTCAGGTTGGGTGCTGATGACAGTAAAACCATGTTTATCATCAGTTGAAGTGCACAGACACAGTGGAAGATTGGTCTTTCCCAACAAATCTTTCCCAAATGTTCAAGTTTTGACACCACGAAGGTTGACGCCAGTAATTGCAAACAACTTGTTAAATATGCTTGGTAATGCAACTTGAAGCACAGGAACCCCATCATATACAGCAACATTCATTCCCCAAAATACTCTCTCTCTCTCTCTCTCTCTCTCTCTCTCTCTCTCTCTCTCTCTCTCTCTCTCTCTCTCTCTCTCTCTCTCTCTCTCTCTCTCTCTCTCTCTCTCTCTCTCTCTCTCTCTCTCTCTCTCTCTCTCCCTCCCTCCCTCCCTCCCTCCCTCCCTCCCTCCCTCCCTCCCTCTCTCTGCCAAATTTGTCCGGAGCTTTTCTCTGACACAGTGCAAACTACACTGTTTCAACTTGGCATGGTAATACACCTAGCTGGGAAGTTGTCTCTCTGATTTGGAATAGCCATGATGTTCAAAATTATGTTAATTAGGGGCCATTCAAATTTTGAAAGCTACATATCTTCAAAACTATCATAGATAGATACAAAATTCAAAGTTCAGCATATAGGTTTGTGACATCTGCCAATCTAATGGACAGTAAACAAAAGTTGTAAAATTTTAAATTATGCTAAAAAGGACTTTGAAAATTTAAATCTTGAATATCTTCAAAACTATAATAGATAGAGATGCCATTCCAAATTCAATCTATAGGTTTGTGATATAGGTGCATCCAATGAACCATGGACCAAACTTGTAGGATTTAAATTTATGCAAATTAGATGTTTACCTAAAATTTAAGTCTTGAATATGTTAAAAATATTATAGATAGAGATGCGATTTTAACTTCCGCATATAGGTTTCTGCTATAGGCACATCAAATGAACCATGAACCAAAATTGTAGGATTTGAATTTATGCAAATTAGGTGAATACACAAAATTTAAATCTTAAATATCTTCAAAATTATTATAGATAGAGATGCCATTCCAACTTCAATATGCAGGTTTGTGCATATGGGCTTTAACATGGTGCTCTCCTTTTTGACCTTGAAAGGTCAAATCAAGGTCACACACCATGACAATCTTTGTATGTGGTGCACTTTAGGGCCTTAGTTACCATTACACATGAATTGGAAATGATATACATGTATAGGCTTTCATGTGGTGCTGTCTTTTTTGACCTTGAGTGACCTTGAAAGGTCAAAGTAAGGCCACACAGCATTAGAATCTCTGTACATGGATAACGGTGCACTTAGGGGCCATAGTTACTATTGAACATGAGTAGTTTTGTATTTGTGTCTTTTTGCCCAGAACCACTTCCTAGTAGTCAATATCCTATTCCGCAGTTCGAACTCTTTACTCTCCATAAGCTAACCTGTCCCTGTCTAACCTGTATATGGAATTACTATTGTCTATATTGCACACGTTCCTCTGTAGAGTAGGAAATGACATATAAGCTTTCATCTGGTGTTGTCTTTTTTGATCTAGAGTGACCTTGAAAGGTCAAAGCTAGACATGTCTACCTATATCATTCTGCAACACTTTTCACCAATTTGGCCATACTGTTAACATGCCATTACACATTTGGAGCTTATGCCACAGCTGCACACATTGCATTGCAGTTTCTTCAGGCACCAAGACTGATTTGCTAACCAGCAAATCAAATTTTCTATTTCTTTATTTCTACTACATAGTTTGTCCAGAGCTTTTCTTAGACACCATGCAAGCTACAATGTTTAAACTTGGCAGGGCAACAGAGCTAGGAGGGAAGTTGACTATCTGACTTTAGACACAAATTTTAATGGGCACATACAGGTTTGTGAAACCCGCCAATATGCTAATAAGGGGTATTCAAAAATTCAAAAGTTGAATATCTCCAAAACTATTATAATAAGAGGTGCCATGCCAACTTCAATTTGTAGGTTTGTGGGCAAGACGCATCCAATAAACTATGAACCAAAGTTTTAGGATTTTAATTTATGCAAAAATTAGGTAAATATACAAAATTTAAATCTTGAATAGCTTCAAAACTATTATAGATGGAGGTGCCATTCCAACTTCATTTTATGGGTTTGTGACATAGCTGCATCCAATGAACCATGATCCAAAATTGTGAAATTTTAATTTATGCAAATCAGATGAACACAAGAAATTTCAATGTTGAATAGCTTCAAAACTATTTTACATAGAGGTGTCATTCAAACTTCAATTCAAACGTAGGTATACGACATAGCCCATCCGATGAACCATAAGCCAAAGTTGTAGGCTTTTAACATATGCAAATCAGGCAAATATACAAAATCAAGTCTTTTAATCACTTAAAACTATGACAGATAGCAGTGTCATTCAAACTTCTAGCTTAAAAACCTCTTCAGTTATAGTACGGAAACCAAAGTTTACTCAGGTACCACTGTGACCTTGGAAATTACATCAAGGTCACCCATGCAAAGCTATATGCCCCACCTTCTTCGAAGGGGGGCACAAAAATCAATAATGATGTCACCCATCTGAGACTATGATCAACAACACATCATGTTTACAGAGATCTTTGCTTCGTCAGCATGCAGTGACTTATCTGCATATTTTCCTTGCCTTGCGAAAGGAATTTTCACTCGTCTTTATCTGCGTTCCATCAAAGTCTCTGTGAAAATATGATGTTAAAATTTAGCATCTTTGTGTGAATGCGACTTGTGTACCTTCCTAACAGTAACACTGCGGACATGCACATGGGGAGAGAGTGTGTGAGCTGCACATGATCAAATTTACCCCATAAAAATGTCCTAAGCGCATTTATGAAGTAAAATGATGTCCCATTCCCATTCTGGGCTATTTTTGGAGGGGTACCCCAGGAATGTTTTTCTCAGCCAATAAGAGAGTCTTTAACACACAAAGACTATGAACTTGAAAGATGCATGATGATTCCGGCAGTACAAAACATAATGGTGGACGACGCAAAACATCATGACCATGAAAAAAAAAAAAAAAAAAAAAAAATCATGACCATGATGGTGCAAAGTTGCGAAGTTTTGGCTAAATTTTGCATTTGTATCATTCAAAATGTCCACGAAAAATGGACAGTTGTTTGATTTTGATCCATCTGATATGAAAATACTTTTTTACCGCAAAGTTGAAATAGCCATCCGCAAGTATTGAAGCCTGTCTACAATAAAATACATAAACTTGCAGCCATACAGGTAAATAAGCATTGCAGGGCAGTCAGAAGCTGATGAAGGTTAGCTTGCATTGCGGGCAGCTCGAATCAACAACGGTGACAAACTGAATTCAAATACATGTCAGGTGTGCTTGACAACAGTGTGCTACGGGTAGGGCTGTAACGATATACAGCGATAACGGTACATCGCGGTACAATCAATCCACGATACACGTATCGAAATTAGGTCCCCTGTATCGTAAAATACGATACATTTCATCATAAGTAATTTCAGCTCTAAAGAGAAAAATACGGAGGTAAAGGCCATAATTCATTAAAATTTACCGTAATTTTGTTAAGATAAACTCGTCAATTGTCCAACCATTTGTCAGCCTTCTAATTATATGATCTATTTTTGCCTACAGTACAAAAGTGTTTTGGGATTCCCCTCATATATACATGAAGCTTTGTGGCGCCACGTCATACCTTTGTGTGTAAAGTCTGAATCTAGGTTAGCAAAAAGGCTGCGCCCAGCGAGAAAAGGGGCATGCTCATTATCAGGGGTCACAAATTAAGCTTGCGCCCGGAAATTAATAAAACATTGTCATTTTGAGTCTCTGTGGACGCACGCACAAAAACGCGATGCATTTTGAATGATACAACAGCAAAAATTACCCCAAGCGGTCACGGTGTTTTGCATCGACCATTATCCTTAATCCACCTTATCATGATTATGTATCATACTGATGGAATCCCCTGATGTTCGTCTTTCTATGTAACAAGCTCTCTTATTTGCAAAGAAAAAATATTCCTAAAATTCCCAGAATGAGAATGGACGTACATCATTTCACCTAATTATAAATGCCCTGAGAGCACTTCCAGGCTCCTTATCGTGTGGAATTTATCATGTGCCGTTCACTGTCCAATCAAATTCGTTGTTGCCCATGTGCCTGTCTCATGCCCGCAATGTTGGGAAGGAACAAGTCTTATTACGCAAAGATTATTGGACCAGGATGTTAAATTTTCACATCATATTTTCACCAATAAGACTTCCATCGAACAAATCTAGACAGAGATAAAGGCATGAGTGAAAATTCATTACCGACGGCAAGGAAAATACGCATGTTAGTCATTGCACGGTCACGTGAACGAAGCGAAAATTTCCATTAGGCCTGACAAGATGTTGCTGTCATCGTGATCACTGTCTCCGATGAGTCACGCGGATATTGGTGTTTTTTTAACAAAATTTGGTTGTTTTGATTTTATTGAAATGTTTGAAAGGAACAAATCTGTACGACAGAACAAGACAGGAATGAAATTTATGATTGAAGGCCGGAAAAAATATACGTTCAACATAGCGGAAAACCATGCCTTGGTGCATGCCCGTGACAGGCTGTGTACACTCGCTTGTGTTGCACGGCTGGTAAAGTTATAGGCCTACCGTGTTTCTTGGTGAAAAAAGTGACCGTTTTTAAGATCAGACTCTTAACGCCGCCAACGGCATCAAATTTTTCAGGTGTATTGAAATAGAAAGTTCACAGAAATATAAATCATGTAATTTCTGACCATTTCATCACATGGAATCAATCGCAAAAATAACAGGCATGTTCAATCATGTAAGCCGCTTGTGCAAACGATTAAAAAAACTGTCTGGTGGCACACCGTGTGCAATACCAGATACTGGCACAGTGGCAGCGTGCTAGGGCTTAAGCCCCCTTCACAACCATTTTTTGGTAGACCTGGGTTATAGACTTGGTCTTACCAGTAATAGCAGGTCCTTGGGCAGATTGAATCCATCCTTGCCCTTGGTACAGTTAACAACTTTTAGACCCTTTTACATCAAGTAGGCATATTGGTACCTTTTTGTTCAATCTTAAATTTTATAATAATGAGTTACCTACATGAGCACATAGACCCTATGTTATGTTCGTTTCTAGGCTAAGTTACCAGCATGATTTATTTATTTATCATTTTGATGTATGTTGATTATACCAATTAAACTCAATGAATCAAATTACATCAAAAGTCTAGTTTGCAAAATTTCAGACTGGACCCATCGATTCAGTTCATGGACCCACTATTTTTCCTGAAAAAGAAGATGGGTCCAATGGACCTGTACTGAAAAATCCTAAATGTGACCCCTGCATCATTATGGTTAAGTATCAAATTGTATCATTTTGTAGCGTATCGTCAGTTCCGTATCGGGATACGTATCGTATCGTGAAAAAGTGTATCGTTACAGCCCTAGCTACGGGTTTAACTATGATTTTAATGTATGGAAACAAGCCAGAAATTGTCAAAAGATAAGTTTTACATTGTACAGACAATTACTGGTATACAAGAAACGTACCGCGGTACGGTTCGGTGCACACCCTAAACAACTGGAAACAAAACAAGAACAGGTTGGGTACACTTATGCATTTATACAAGCAAAATACTCATCTCGAGGATCGATTCCCCAATCTATTCATGTCCAGGCTGTGCCCTACCATCACCAAATCACTTCTCACCACTTTACATGCCTGGTGACCTACAGACACTAGGTCAATCACCCAAACTCCACAATATGATAGTGTTGGGCATAATCTATGTAACCCATCAATTTGCAATGTCTAGTTTAATTATTTTTCAGACAATGACTTAAAATTACCTTGTTCAACACAATTTGGCTCATAATTTCCATCAAACTGCAGGTGACACTAGTACTACTACAGCCTGTCCAAGACTTAATGGGACCCCTGAATGTAATTAAAATTATAGATAACACCATATCTTTACATTTAAATGCACTTGGCATATATGATTTCTCTTTGCCTTACCAACTCAAACAACTTTTCAAATAATGATATGAAACAATGTACATTCGTTTTTCCTTAAAAAAAAAACTACTTCAATCACTTTATGAGGTGGAAGGTAAAAGCAAGAGCTGCAACACATGAAGTCACTTGTGCCTGTTTTGGGTCAATAAGCTATTTCAATATCAATGTATAGGCTTCCCAACAACCACTGTGACAGGCAGAATAGTATGCAGATAGACTGAGTAGGTCTTGTGCATTGTAATTTAATTCAATTCATGGGTCCCATTAGGTCTTCAGACAGACTGTAGTATCTCCATCAATCAAGATTTTAACCTCCAGAATCCCACTTAGTTTCATAATGATCAACTGAAAATCATGCATGCCAGAGCATTCACAAGATTTTCCCATTTTGACCTCAAAGTTCCAATTGCCCATATATGAATTTTACCTTTGACTCAGATTAAAAAAGTACATGTATTCAATTCAAAATGTGCACCCTGCATCTAGCTATCCATACATGGTTTATTTGTATTTGATCAGGTGATAACTTTTTGAGCTTTTAAAGAAAAACAATGAACTCAAACATGCACCAATCTCCATAACCATTGGGTCAAGGTGACGCATAAAGTAGGTCACCAAGTTCAGTGTAATGTATAATAGGCCACAGACTACAGTTATAAATCCTTCTATTTTTCATATTAGCTTTTTTCAGTCTAAAAAATCAGCATTTTGGTATTTTAAAATTCCGTGAACGGCATTTAACAGATAAAAATGTCAGAAAAATATGGACGGATTTTTGTCATACAATTCCCAGCTCGTTAATTTGTGATAATTGAAATACGAAACAACACCTGGGTGTCAGCTTTATACAGGTGTATGAACTGTGCTCTTGCCAGGGTCACATCATTGTCCTTCCCCACCATAAAGTTCTCACCTGGCCTGGAAGACAGTGCACCTATATGATCACCAATGAAGCAACTCTGCGATGCAGCAAATCTAACTTAGCTAACTTTATTTAAACAGAAGCTACAGCATGCTGAAAACACAGTATTTTCACAATTACGGACTATCTCCGTTGGGATGCGTAACCAGCCAATCACAACTGTAGTCTGTAACCTAATAGACTTATCAAAATTTTTAAAACTTGTTTAACTGAAGCCACAACCTGTTTCCTGCAAAAGATTTGCATTAACTTTACCAAACTTCAATATTAAAGAAAATATCAACTTTTTTGCAAGCAACCTTTAAATCTGAAAAATCAGTTTTTATGACAAATAAAATAAATAATTAAAATTTTGAGGAAAATTATATAATTGCATCCAATCAAATCTTTTCTGTCCAATATGAATACGATACACAATGGGCTATGATGCAAACCCATAATCACTTGCCTGCATGTCCTGCCCTTACAATGAGAGATCAAATTACAATGCCCCACCCCTTAATTTTAACCCCAAATTTGAATATATTGCTAAAATTTTATGAATTTTTAGGTGAAATTGGTGATTTTTTTACTATTTATGGATAGATTCGTAACATTTGTCTACAAAAAATATGACATCTATCACTGCTGAGGTATTAATGGCGGATGGGGGGAGTATCAGTTACACCAAGTCAGCATCTAATACCAGTCATTATGGCAGTATTTTCCTGATATAATCTGAATTATGGCAGACAATGGAACATTTTCAGTGTTTAAACATTATTAGCCCATCAAAGTGCACAGTTTAAGACCAGTAAGTCACAGATTAGAGTAGCAGTATTTAGCAAATTATGTTTTTTGGTACTAAAATTATGGAATTTTAAGGCACCCTTTGTTTGAACATTAGGAGGGCAGTTGGGTGATCCAGCTTCCACAAACCAATAGTGCTATGCCTTTTTTTCTGCAGTAGACTGTATAAGTTGTGGTTTATTGACATGGTTTCTGGTGTATGTGCACATATAAGAAAGAAAATGACAAAAGTTTGTACAGTTACTCCAATATCATAAATGCACATTTGTATTCACAAGTGCTCTGATTTTAAATTTGATAAGCATCCAATTATCAATCCAATTATCAGGCATAAGTGTTTTCAGGCAAGTGTTTAATGCAAGTTAACTTTTTTCCCCTTGTTTCACTTTCTGAAACTCTTATAATTATATGTGGTTGTATGTTGAAGTTCAAATGCTTTGCCACCTATGTACACTAGCTTGGTAAAAGTTATAAAATCTGCAGTTCATAAGTGCTGTCATCCATATTCATGGATATAAATTGATTCATTTATGTGAAAATAATATGCTGATGAACTCAACAGCTCAACAAAGTCAGCATGCCTGATTTTAAATGATTTACTCCAGTCAAATGACACAAATATATGACAAGCTTTTGTCTACCAAAAAAAATAATAATAAAAATAAAAGGGGGTGGGGTGGGGGGGGGGGGGAAGGAACAAAAACAAAACCAAAAAACAAAGAAATTTACATTTTACCTCAGATTTGTACAGCTCTACTGACAGACAATGCGCATTTTTTTCTGGTATGCCCAAAATCACTTTGACATGATTTTGTATAAACAGCTCTGCATATGAATGGAGGCTGTAGGCCTACAATGACAATGCCACAAAATTAAAAGTTTGAAACAGAGGGTCACTAAGTTTCATATCAATGGGATTAGCATAATTTATTCATATCATATTAGCATTGATAATTTCTCATACCCACATATGATTACCTGTGTTGTACAAGTGAGGTATCGCTAAATACAAAGGGCTATAGAAGCTATCTATCTACCAAGCAGTCAGCAAAGGAGGCATAGCCTGTGCACTTGTTAAATGTCTTGCATCAAATCCTGTTATTATTTATGCAGTGTGGTTCCACTGACAGGTGCAACATATCTATGCACAATGATTTGTGACATAAATGTGATACTTCATGAATTTTTAGAAAATTGAGACTGTTAAACTTGATATTCACAGCCGATCTGTGGGTGTAAAACTTCTTTTCTCCTTTCATAAGCTGGCCTGAGGTACACAATACCATAGCCCGAACCATTTGCCTTGTGATCTACAGTCCCAGGACTATATCTTGCATGCTCCATCCATGTAAAAGTTGTTAGGATCACTCAAAATTGTCCAGACAGCTGTCAAAAAGTGCTGACTTCCCATTTTTAACTTGCTTGATGGACGATAATGGAATAACAACATGACCATGTGAGTCCCAATACATATAGAGTTAGCCCTAATAGGCCACAGACTACAGTTATAAATCCTTCTATTTTTCAAATTAGCTTTTTTCAGTCTAAAAAATCAGCATTTTGGTATTTTAAAATTCCGTGAACGGCATTTAACAGATAAAAATGTCAGAAAAATATGGACGGATTTTTGTCATACAATTCCCAGCTCGTTAATTTGTGATAATTGAAATACGAAACAACACCTGGGTGTCAGCTTTATACAGGTGTATGAACTGTGCTCTTGCCAGGGTCACATCATTGTCCTTCCCCACCTGGCCTGGAAGACGGTGCACCTATATGATCACCAATGAAGCAACTCTGCGATGCAGCAAATCTAACTTAGCTAACTTTATTTAAACAGAAGCTACAGCATGCTGAAAACACAGTATTTTCACAATTACGGACTATCTCCGTTGGGATGCGCAACCAGCCAATCACAACTGTAGTCTGTAACCTAGAATGTACTCAAGTGCAATTTTGATCTGGAGACTCAATTCTCTCAGCCATTAATGTCCAAGCTACACTCTGCCATTATAAAATCACTTCTTCCAACTTTACAGGCCTGGTAACCTAACAAAAAGTCAAGGTCACTGATATTACATAATATATTAATATTGGACATGATCTTTATATATATATATATATATATATATATATATATATATATATATATATATATCCCATAAATTTGGCAACCATGGGACCAAACCTTGCGCAGTACCACAGAAGGATGTGGCAGGGCGGAAAGGCACAAACACAAATGTTGCTCCAGTCCATGGCTAAAGCGTCCACCACCAGGGCCTGGGGGTCCGAGACCGGGGAACTGCAAACCGGCAGTTTTGCATCCTCGCGAGTCGCAAACAAGACCACATGTGGAGTTGCCCACATGGACTGAATGAACTTGGAGAGGATCATGTCTAATTCAATTCTTTATTGAGATATGAATTTATATTTTTCAACACATTTTAGCTCCTAGTTTTTGTCAAGATATAGGTGGCACCACTAGTATCATATCCATCCAAGAGTTGGCCCTCCTCCACAATCCCATTAAATATCATGAAGATCTATTTAAAAATTAAGGATGCTAGAGTGGTCAAATTTTGACCAATATATCATAATGCATCGCGCCACCAATATCAAACTCAACCTGGATTTCCATACACTTGGTAAGTCCTCCAAGCTATGTGGGGCTATCTTGCAAACTGTGGGCTGTATTGCCCACCAAGCAAATGTTTACAGTCAGACAGACATGAGGGATCCCATGAGCTCTGCAATTCCATTAAATATCATAAAGATGTATTAAAAATTAATGATGCTAAAGTGGTCACATTTTGACCAATATATCATAATGCATGGCGCCACCAATATCAAACTCAACCTGGATTTCCATACACTTGGTAAGTCCTCCGAGTTATGTGGGGCTATCTTGCAAACTGTGGGCTGTATTGCCCACCAAGCAAATGTTTACTGTCAGACACACATGAGGGATCCCATGAGCTCTGCAATTCCATTAAATATCATAAAGATGTATTAAAAATTAATGATGCTAGAGTGGTCACATTTTGACCAATATATCATAATGCATGGCGCCACCAATATCAAACTCAACCTAGATTTCCATACACTTGGTAAGTCCTCCGAGTTATGTGGGGCTATCTTGCAAACTGTGGGCTGTATTGCCCTCCAAGCAAATGTTTACAGTCAGACAGACATGAGGGATCCCATGAGCTCTGCAACCTATAGCCAGCAGAGTAAAAAGTTACAGCCCAGACACATACAAAAAAAAAAAAAAAAAAAATCACAGACAGACACAGAAATGACAAGCACGATAAAGAATTGTTTGTGCTGGGCAGTGAAACTTTTCTTGGAAGACCACCCCGAAAGATGGCAAAAGTGTGGTCACAAGTCTGGTGGTCTCTCATGGGCTGACCTATACATAACATGAGCAGTACTAAGGAAAGTATCCTTAACTCATTCCATACCAGTCCCTGATATTTACGTATATTTAGCAAGATTTAAGACGACAATTGCACATTTAAATTCTTCATGAAAAGAGCTTTCGTTCAAGTACCAACATGCCTATCCTCTGAAGTCAGTAGTTCTGGCACTGACCAAGGCCTGTGACCACAGTATGGAATGAGTTAAAGGGTGGTTGGTGATCTCTTGGGACAGACACCATTGTATTCTGATACCATGGCTACAGCCACTTGTATTTCAGAAAGGCAAGACTATGTTAGTCTGAGCAACAAGTTGCTCTGGACATCAATGTAGACAATAACATATTACAGGTGACAAATAGGTGGAACTTACCGGCTTCTGCTGGTCTCCCTCCACACAGGGCAGGTTATCCCCTATGAAACAGACAAAACAAACAATTCTTTCCAAGTATTTAACAACTTTCTGTATTGGCACACATAACATGTTATATAAGTCCTCCAGTTAACACTTTTCCCACCATTGCTGGCTTCTGTAATTCATTAAAAACTGTATAATAACAACTGCCGTAAATTGCTTTATTTTCACATGTTAATTTTCATGGTTTTTGTATCTTGACATTTCAATGTCCTGGACATAATTCCCATTCAAACAATGTTAAAGGTGCAGCTGCCCTATAAAAAGGGACCTCCGAGTGAGGCTCGGCATAATGGCCAGGGCATTTACATGCTCAGTGCTCCAGCAATATTTGAATGTTTATCATGTTTCCCTAATGATCAAAGTCATCAATCCACTGGGTTTTTGGCAGTAAGATACATGAAAGTATTGAGAATAAATATGTACTCACAAAATAGAAGTTACAATGAATCTACTCTACTTTTAATTCATAACTTTTCCAGTTGCTGTGTATATTCAAACAGTCAGTTGTGGTTTGAGTGACAGGTCAGAGGTCATGTGTACAGTAATAAGGCTATTTTTACACACAAGCACATGGACCCATTATGGCCAAAGAATGGCCAGTGTCTGTTACTTTTAGAAAGTATATAACAAGCAAGTTTGATGTGAGTGTTCAATTTTTGTGATAATTATATAATTACTTGCATGCAAATGTATCAATCACTTTGCTGGATATTCTAGTGTTTTTGATGGTCTTGTACATCCATCCACTTCCTCCACTCCTCCACTAATTGGGGTAATTGAGAAACAAAATAGGTCTATTATGTTTGTAAGTGAAAGTGATGCTGTTTACCATATGTGTATATGTCAAGGAATGGCAAAACAACAGCAGTGGCAAGGCACTTTACTTAACAACATTTCAACTTGCAGAGTATACTGTTATCATATCACTGATACTGTTGTTAGCATTCCCAACAGGCAGAACAAATTAAAATTCTTGGGTCTGGACTAATCACAAATGTTCCAAGTGAGCGAAGCCATTGAAGTCACATATTTTAGTTGCAGTAAAACTGAACAGACAGGCTAATTCATGTGGGCTCAAGAATTGTATCAAGATCCTTCCTATTTGGAATTTACTTCCCTCACCACTGTATGACCACAGATTAGATTTTCTTAGATGCAAATGTGTCAGTAAGTTTGCCACATATTCTTGTGTTTTTGATGGTCTTGTACATCCATCCACTTCCTCTACTAACTGGGGTAATTGAGAAACAAAATAGGTCTATTATGTTTGTAAGTGCAAGTGATGCTGTTTCCCATACTTGTATATGTCAAAGAATGGCAAAACCACAACAGTGGCAAGGCACAAATTTACTGGTTTGCAGTGGAGAAGTGAAGATGGGCCATGTGTTAGTGATCCTAATGTTTTTGTTTACAGCCTATGCTATATATGGCATGTGGCTCAGACCGTTACTGATAAGCTCCGCCTCCCTCTCTAGGCTAGTTCTCGGTACCCAGGTACCGGGAGTTGCACCTTTAAAGTACCATTTCACTGGGATTTTATTTTCACGGTTTTGTACCATAATACGCAAAAATACCAATACAGTGAAATGAAAGCAGTTTACATTAAGTTCCCCCTAGTGGCGGCAGATATATTGTAATTGTGCACTTTCTTTCAACAATTGAGGCCTTCATTTTTATTCATTTATTTATTTGCCTGTTTGTTATAATTTATTTATGTAGTTTATTCGGGTTCCTTTACCTCAAAACTACCATGCACACAATTTTTCAAACGTTTCTGAACAGGGGGAAGGCATATAGGTGTTATAAGCTTTGTCTAATGCCTACCAGAGTGCTGGTCTATCTTAACATTCTTATGCTCCTATGAGTACAAAACCATCACAGACAATTTTTTCCCTGATGCTGATCATGCCATACATGGGGTATAATTTTCTGCTGTAAAGACTGTGTAATAAGTATACAAGGGTATAATTTTAAGTTCTGAAATCCCCAAAAGTTATGCATCCGACCAGTCCAGACAAATGTTCCCTAAACAGAAAACTTTACTTCTAGTGCTGGATTGATCAAGTTAAGGTTATATGGCAAGTTAGCATTGGCTTTAGTGATGAGGGACACTTTTCGTTTGATAACTCTCTACATACACACTCAAAAAGTCCATAAAGTATATTTTTGGAAAGCAAACAACATAAAAGATTAATTCTGTAGCATTGTAGTAGTGCTTACTAGCTACAATGTTTACGCAGCAATTATCAAAATATATGGAAGCCACAATCATTCTTTGATACAAACTTGGCTTCAACTCTTACATTTTATAGATTTTAATATCGAATAAGTGAAAAAACTAGAAGCGAGTTTTCGTGTGAAAAACATTATGCATCCCCCGAACAGTCACCTCTCACCAGATATGAGGGCCACCAATCTTCTGCAGAAAGTTTGACCTTGACCTTTGACCTCAAGGTCACCTCTTACAATTGTGATTAGAAATGGGTTCCCTCTCAAATGCAACAAATCCGCACTGGACAAGCACAATTATCCGCATATATTCGCAAAATCTGATGGGAGGACCCTAGACCTCTTGTTGCTTTTGGAGCGCGACTGGCGCAGAGTTCCAATTCAGTGCGCCAGTTGCGCTTGAATTCGCACACAAAGAAATGATGGAACCAAGCGCAAAATAGTGCGATTATCGCATATTTTTACACATGGGTACATGTTTCAGCACATTTTAATATGCTTTATTTGCGTGTGTTTTCCTGATAGGCCTATAAAAATATGATTGACAAAATGTTGCAGTAATTTTACATCGACGTCTTACTGGCAATACTGCCACATAAAAATATTTAATCTAATTAAACAGATGGATAATGTACCTTGTACAAAGCATATTTTACACTTTATCGGTTAAAGATTGGCAATACAATGTAAAAACTGTGGTAAAATTGCACTCGTTTGTGTCTTTGTAGGACTGGATCACTTGCGGTGAACACCACATGTTTGGTTTCAATTATCATTGGAAAGTTCAGAACTTCATCTACGTCAATAAAACGCTTTCTGGTTGGCTAAGTGTGACTGCAATGCGGTTAATGTATGGCCAAACATCTGTCTCAAATGTTAGAAATGACGATCATTTCTATTGGCAGATGGGGATGTAGTCAGGTCGTCATATGACCTATTTGAATAATTACCACTGATGAGTAGTCACGTGGACCAACAGGATCATATAGATTTCCCAAAGGAGGTCATTCCTGCAGTGACTTCCGCCCAGGTCTCCACACCATGCTGTTAGTGAAAGCAGGGACACAGGGCATGATAAAAGTGGCAAATCTGGCTGTTTTGATGCTGGTTAATTTGTAAAAACTTTGATATCTTTATACGATTCGGACCTAGACAGTTCTTCTGAAGCTTTCTATCATTGCAAAACATATTGAAGAATATTCACTGTACATTTGGCACTGATGAAGGCAACGTCTTGTGCCAGGACTCGATTTGCATATTGAAAACAATGTTTGTGGCAAACATATCAGTTTTGCATTCAATAAATCTACCCGCTAATTGTAAATAACTTGTAAAATAAGGAAGATAGAAAGATTTGACATAGTGCAAATCAATTACATGTGGTAACAGTCATTTCAAACAAATTACTGCAGAATAAATATAGACAATGTTAAATATGTATTGCACACCATGACTGGCAGTGGGGGACGACGAACTGTCAGGACTGCGTCAGATTCGGAGTCAACATGATTATGTAACAGAAACATGAGAACTGTGATAAATGCGCTTTTCTCCACGCTTGCATATAAACAAGTTTCTGTCTGTCCCAGTCCTGCAAAAAAGTTCCAATGGGTACCAAGTAGCAAACATAATTGAGCACGACAACCGGCACGGAAAAACACAAAAGTGAATGCATTTATTTGTTGAAACATTAACGATTCCAAGCGCGCTTGAAGGGAACCCATTTCTAATCACAACTACAGCAAATTTAACTGAAATCTCACCTGGGTACATGATGGCAAAGTTTGATGGACATACCCATTTGATGATGTGGCAGGGAAACCTATTTATTTTGCAAGGCATATAGTGACCTTGACCTATGACTTGAAGGTCATCCACAATCATATGTAAAAAGATTCCCCAAATTTATGGAGTATCTGTACCACATGTTTCAAGTGAATCTGGCTTACGGTTTTGAAGAAGTCAAAATATGAACTACCATTGCAGATCACATTGACTTACATGGTAATCAATGGAACACAAAAAATAACAAAAACAAAAAAAAAGAAAAGAAAAAAAAATCATTGGAGTATAACCATTTGAACACATTTGGTACATACCTACCTGATGTACATCCCCACCAAGTTTGGAGAGAATCTGTCCAATCGTTTTGGAGAAAAAGTTGAAAATGTGAATAAGAACTGCAATCCCCATTGACTTATGTAGTAATCAACAGGAATGTATGCAGTTTGAAGTTTCAAGGTCACTCAGGTTTAAAATAAACCATATAAACTGAAAGCCCATAAGTACTTTTCTAGTAACAATTAAATGCAACCATGGGCCTATGATGCACCATTAAGAAGGCATAAGTCAAAACGTGAAAATTGCTGAGTCAGAAGACCAGAGCCATACCCGGGGCCATGAATGTCTCGCCAGCGTAATTCAAGCCACTCCGAAGTTTTTAAGATGATGGACGTCTCCTTTGAAACTTGAGAGTTTCATACACAATTCCACCATACCGACACTGGTATAAACCATTAAATAATAGTACAATTTTTAGCACCATAAAGTTGACTAGAGGTGTTATGAGGTAAAGTGTACTAAGGTATTAGCTGAAAGCCACCTCTTCCACTGTACTGGATGAAGATTAAAAAGAAAGAAATCCTGCAAAAACTGAGTAGGATCATGGTTTTCCCACTTAAGACGGACTAGAGAAAATTCTCTAGGTGGGTTAAGTATACTTTGCCCCGGGTACTTTCCCTCTTACCACTCTAAACACTATGAGGACTATACTTTGTCATTTCAAACTTCATCTTGACACGATTTGACTAGTGTTCTTGAGTTAGTGTTGTATTTATTAGGTATTTTGTCATATCTCTGGAAACATTTCAACAGAGTTTTGTGTAGTTGTTTTTTATAACCTTTGTATTATAATTTATGCAACAAAGTTCTAACCCTATTGACAAAATCGCTAAAAAGCGTGGTCTTTCTAGCAATACGTATGACGTGTCCAATACAAACTCCATATGCTTGTTTCTCTGGAATGTTTCCTGTCAGGTCAGGGTAGGAGATAATATCAAATTTGAACTGGTCTCTCCTGTCAAATATTTTTGTAACATACTGGTTGTTCTTTATTTCTATATCCAGATCAAGGAAAGTAGCTTTTGTATCACTTTCATTTTCCAGATTTAATATTAGTTCTTTGGGATATATGTTTTTCCTATTTCCAATTTATTTCATCTCCATTGTTTAAAGCACACAGGTCATCTATAAATTTTCTTGTGTGAGAATATGATCTTCCTGCAGCTGTAAAGTTTGTTTTTGCCAATTTCTCCATCCATTTTGATTCATAAAAATGTAATTAAAGGTTGGCAATAAATGGGGCTGGATCTGTTTCCATTGGTATGCCTACTATTTGTTGATAGACTCTGGTTCCAAAGCAAAAGTATGCATTATTGATAATGTATTCTATTCTATGGGCACACTCTTGGTTCGTGTAAGATATTCCTTTCTTCTAACCTTTATCAAATTTAGCCTCAGCACCAGATATTTTAATATACTGACATGTGCCACCTTTGAAAGCTTTATCCAACATTCAACTTAACATGTTGTTTAAGTCTGTCAAGTTGATCTTGTATACAATGTTGAGAAATCAAAAGTATGAATACGCTCTATGCATAAGTTCACCACGAGGGAAAACCCCGACAGTTGTCCCATTTCGAAATTGAGGCATGCTGGCTGATTTTTTGCTACCAGAAGGCGTGCTGTGCACCATCTCAAAAGTTGTCCCGATAATGCATGATGGCAGACGTTAATCTTGTTCGTGTCAACATGAACAGAAAAGCATGAAATGGACTAAATACAGGAGGTGTATAGAAGTTTACCACTGTAGATCGTTGGCGGAGGGAGTACGGAAAGCATTCATAGTTAGAACGTTGAGTGACTAAGGCGAATTATCATTGTAAACCACCACTGACTGTTGTGTAGTGGGCTGTAATGTTGATACTAGGAAGAAACGTCACACCAGGGACATGCTATTCTAAATAGCACTTCCCTGGTCAAACTGACAAATATCAAAAATAAAAGTGCCGCTTTATCCCTTCCATCCATTGATATTCCTTTGTCTTTCAAATTCTTTTTCAGCCACCCCAGATTCTGTTTTTTGAAGAAATCATGGTCCGTGTTTAACTCTTCGTTACTTGCTGTATTCAGTAGTGCTGTAGCCAGTGCAATAAGACTGAGTGGCCCGCAAATTACCCAGAAACCTGTGCACCCCTGGCTCTGACAACGGAATCTCCGCTGGGGTTTCCCCGCTTGGTGAACTTATGCATAGATCGTATTGATTTGGCTCCATTCTTATTGTTGATTTTTTTTTTTTTTTAATTTTTATAGGTTCTATGCTCACTTTCCTATGACACAAAATACAGAATATGCTGAAAATAGGAACAGTTCTGTCTTTGATTAACAGCTGCAAACTAACAAATGGGACACACCAGTGATGCCCCATCTCTATGTTTATTTATTTTTATGACATAATCTTTTAAGTCTACAAATTCACATTTCGGACAATATTGCAATCAATCAAATGGATTGAGATAAGACAACACGATGTTGTGTTTCCCTCTCCCCTTACTCAAAATTCTATTCCATCTTTATTCCACAAATAAAGCAAAAGAATACAAGGGACTAGATAAGACTACACAATGTTGGGCTTGCTTTCTGCCTAGTCTGAGCACTTTATCTCAACTTCGTTTCTAAATAAAGTAAAAAAGAACAAGATATGTTTGTAAAACATAGATGCCCCCTCCCTCATTACCCTTGCCCTCGCTACCCTATTGATAGTGGTAGAAGGGGCACTCGTGACCTTACAAAATTAGTGAAGGTTGATCATACATCAATGTCACATATCTTTATACTTTAACCTAGCCCTTAAAAAACGACTAAAAACCTGGGCAATATAAAAGTTATAGCTGAAAAATTAGTCATCATTTAGAAACCATATTCAGCAAAGTGGCTTTATGACCTTGGAAATTAGGGCACGGTCACTCATTTTCACTTGACCTTCTTCAGTTATTGTGCGAAAAACAAAAAAGGAAGTCTGCTGTCCGTGTGTGACCCTCAAAACTGGGTCAAGGTCACCCATCTACAAACTCAAACTAGCCCTTATAGGCAACCATAAAGCTGTGCAATATAAAAGTGCTACCTCTAAAATGCAAGTTATCATGCAGAAACAGTATTCAACCAAATGGCTCTGTGACCTTTGAAATTAGGTCAAGGTCACCCATCTTCAAACTTGACCTAGACCTGAATACGGACAATTATCCAGTGGAATATACAAGTCCTAGTTTAAAAACCTCTTCAGTTATCATGTGGAAACCAAAGTTAAGTCAGGTACCAACGTGACCTTGGAAATTAAATCAAGGTCACCAAACTTTAAGCTTCTTCTAGCCCTTAGCAAGAACTATAGACCTGTAAAGTATCCCAGTCCTAACTTAAAAACTTCTTGTGTTATTGTGCAGAAACCACAGGAAGCATCAAACCATATTCAGTAAAGTGGCTCTGTGACTTTTAAAATGAGGTCAAGGTCATCCATCTTCAAACTTTACCTAGCCCCAAATATGGACTATAATCCTGTGCAATATAAAAGTCCTAGCTTAAAAACCTCTTCAGTTATGGTGCAGAAACCAAAGTTAACTCAGGTACCACTGTAACCTTGAAAATTAGGTCAAGGTCACCCATCTTCAAACTTCGCCTAGCTTTTGATTAGAATGATACACCTGTACAGTATCAAAGTCCTAGCTCAAAAACTTCTGGAGTTATTGTGCGGAAACCACAGGAATTCTACAATCTCTCTGTGACCCTGAAAACTGGGTCAAGGTCACCCATCTTCAACATCAATCTAACCCTTAAAGAGAACCATAAAGCTGTGCAATATAAAAGTTCTAGCTCCAAGGTATAAGTTATCATGCAGAAAGCATGAAACCATATTCAGTAAAGTGGCTCTGTGACCTTTAAAATGAGGTCAAGGTCATCCATCTTCGAACTTCGCCTAGCCCCAAGTATGGACTATAATCCTGTGCAATATACAAGTCCTAGCTTAAAAACCTCTTCAGTTATTGTGCGAAAACCAAAGTTAGCTCAGGTACCACTGTGACCTTGGAAATTAGGTCAAGGTCACTCATCTTCGAACTTCGCCTAGCTTTTGACTAGAATAATACACCTATACAGTATCAAAGTCCTAGCTCAAAAACTTCTTGAGTTATTGTGCGGAAACCACAGTCTACCGACCGACAGACCGACCAATCGACATGCGCAACGCTATATGCCCCACTTTCTTCGAAGGTGGGGCATAATAAACTATTAGAAGCCCCTAGGGCTTCTAAACACGCATTCCCCCTCCCCAGGGAGTAGGATCTATCTAGTCACACACGTGCGACAAGCACGTGCCTACACTACTTGTCGCCATGCACAAGTGACTGGTTAAAAACATGGTGTCATCACCATGACCCACTCATGACGTTGACTGTTTACACCGTACTATATAAGACGTAACACAAACCGTTTACGTCTTGAGATGTACGGCGTCGCAGCCGTTATCCTCAGTGGCGAAACCGGTCGGACTACTCACAGCAGGGATTACAGGGAGTTCTGCCCTCGCCGAGTCTTTTTCCATTATTGTTGATTTTGTCAATGTCGACTTAGAATATCACTTGTGCTATCTGTAATCCACATTCTATTCACTCCTGTGTACATTTTCACTTTTTTTGCAGTAGTTAGTATGTGAATTTTTGACAAGTTTGAGGACTTTAGTGAATCGTTCGGCAACTTGTTTCAAAACACATTTCTTTGCTGCAATGATGAATCTGAATTTAACAGAGTTTTTATACATTTTGACAATTGCATATATGACTGGTAATTTCTTGTCCTCATTTGAGACAATGCATTTTAACTCCTTGTTTTTATCCACTTGGTCCTTGATAACAGTATCAGAGGTTCCTGTCTGTTGATAACTTTCATTATTTAATTCACTCAGTATTGTATTATTGTAGTATGGTTTGCAAGTTAGTGCAATGTTATTGCTAGCTTTGTCAACAAGCGTGATGACAAACTTGTCATGAAAGTCTTGTAATTCCTGACTACAATGTGAATCTCGCAGGACTTGTTTAATCTGTCTCCACTTTTGAAGAGGCCCTTTTCTCAGGTATTTAATTCTTTCATCCACTTTCTCCACTACTTTAACTTTCCATTCTGCCTTGTTAGAGATTCCTTTCTTATTAATATGTTTATTAATGAAACCGTTGAGTCCTCTTAATCTCCTTTCTTGCCTTTGTGAAGTTGATGTTATGTCTGGCTCTACAGTTTGGTCCTTTTTGAAACAAATGTCTCAATTTCTTGTTTTTCATGATACTTAAATCCCCTGTGATAACATGTTTGTGGTCTTTATCCATATACTTCTAGAAAGTAGTGTCACATTCACAAGTTTGAGTATTCATATTCCAGCTGTCTAAGTCCACTTCATCAATTATCCGATTGTAGTTGACGACCTTATTATGAATACTGGAAGTGTATTTATAAGCAACTGTGACATCCTCCTCAATATAGTTGCTGACGGAATTTTCAACTTCCTGAAGTGTAAGAATACTTTGCAGATTTATCGGACGGACTAACCGACGTCGGGACATCAGGAAAGTGACTGCTTCGTCTCGCCAACAGCTTATGCTGGTGAGACAAAAATGCAACAAGGATTTGACCTTGACCTTTGGCCTCAAGGTTATATATCATCATTATATGGGTCAAATTTCCCAGACCTATAGATTATCTGTACCAAATTAAGAGGCAATAGTTCACAAGGGGACAGAAATATAAAGAAAACAAGATATGTTTGTAAAACATAGATGCCCCCCTCCCTCATAACCCTTGCCCTCGCTACCCTATTGATAGTGGTGGATGGGCCACTCGTGACCTTGCAAAATTAGTGAAGGTTGATTACACATCAATGTCACATACCTTTAAACTTTAACCTAGCCCTTAAAAAACGACTAAAAACCTGGACAATATGAAACCTATAGCTGAAAAATTAATAATCATTTAGAAACCATATTCAGCAAAGTGGCTTTATGACCTTGGAAATTAGGGCAAGGTCACTCATTTTCTCTTGACCTTCTTCAGTTATTGTGTAAAAACCTCAGGAAGTCTACTGTCTGTGTGTGACCTTCAAAACTGGGTCAAGGTCACCCATCTACTAACTCAAACTAGCCCTTATAGGCAACCATAAAGCTGTGCAATATAAAAGTGCTACCTCTAAAATACAAGTTATCATGCAGAAATGGTATTCAACCAAATGGCTCTGACCTTTGAAATTAGGTCAAGGTCACCCATCTTCAAACTTGACCTAGCCCCGAATACGGACCATTATCCAGTGCAACATAAAAGTCCTAGTTTAAAAACCTCTTCAGTAATCATGTGGAAACCAAAGTTAACTCAGGGTACAAACGTGACCTTGAAAATTAAATCAAAGTCACCAAACTTTAAACTTCTTCTAGCCCTTAGCGAGGACTATAGACCTGTAAAGTATCCCAGTCCTAACTTAAAAACTTCTCGAGTTATTGTCCAGAAACCACAAGAATTCTACAATCTCTCTGTGACCCTGAAAACTGGGTCAAGGTCACCCATCTTCAAACTCAACCTAGCCCTTACAGAGAACCATAAAGCTGTGCAATATAAAAGTTCTAGTTCCAAGGTATAAGTTATCATGCGGGAAGCATGAAAACATATTCAGTAAAGTGGCTCTGTGACCTTTAAAATGAGGTCAAGGTCATCCATCTTCAAACTTTACCTAGCCCCAAATATGGACTATAATCCTGTGCAATATAAAAGTCCTAGCTTAAAAACCTCTTCAGTTATGGTGCAGAAACCAAAGTTAACTCAGGTACCACTGTAACCTTGAAAATTAGGTCAAGGTCACCCATCTTCAAACTTTGCCTAGCTTTTGACAAGAATGATACACCTGTACAGTATCAAAGTCCTAGCTCAAAAACTTCTGGAGTTATTGTGCGGAAACCACAGGAATTCTACAATCTCTCTGTGACCCTGAAAACTGGGTCAAGGTCACCCATCTTCAAACTCAACCTAGCCCTTACAGAGAACCATAAAGCTGTGCAATATAAAATTTTTTAGCTCCAAGGTATAAGTTATCATGCAGAAAGCATGAAAACATATTCAGTAAAGTCGCTCTGTGACCTTTACAATGAGGTCAAGGTCATCCATCTTCAAACTTCGCCTAGCCCCGAATATGTACTATAATCCTGTGCAATATACAAGTCCTAGCTTAAAAACCTCTTCAGTTATTGTGGGGAAACCAAGGTTAACTCAGGTACCACTAGGACCTTGGAAATTACGTCAAGGTCACCCAACTTCAAACTTTGCCTAGCTTTTGACCAGAATAATACACCTATACAGTATCAAAGTCCTAGCTCAAAAACTTCTTGAGTTATTGTGCAGAAACCACAGTCTACCGACCGACCGACATGCGCAAAGCTATATGCCCCACCTTCTTTGAAAGGGGGGCATAATAAGATATGCTGTGGTGGGGACTGTGGCAGCAGCAGCCAGCAGGACTAAACACAATATGCATACCCCCCTAAGGGGATGCACAACTATAGAATACCCTATAAATGTAAGAAGATAATTTCAAAGTTGGAACTTTTGTTTTTCCTCATAAACAGCTGTTTGAAGTGAAAAAGAAGAGGCCCCTGGGCCTAATGCACTACTAGCACCATGGCTATATTGCACCTGTTCATTTCAGAGCTGCCAGTCCTGAAGCGGCTTCTGAACATATTCCACCAGATGGCACTTCACTCCACATGTAATTATAGCTTATTTGTGTAATTCCTGTGATGGATTTTGTTCCATGCGCCAAGACAACAATGACTACGTCCTAAACTTTCTGTCCTCAGTGACCTTGGGACAGAATATCAAGGTCACCTGCATTATGTAATACAAGAGGCCTATAGGCCTGGTGCTGTGCTGACATTGCCACTTATGTCCACGCAACACTCTGCCATTACAAAAATCTCCTCTTTCAACTTTATAGGCATGGTGACCTCGCAAAAATAGGTCTAGGTCACTGATATATCAAATTCAACCTTTGGACATTGTCTATACATCTTATAAATTTGGCAAGTCTAATCCAATTACTTTTCAAGATAAGGTATTTTATATCTTGAAACACATTTTCGTTCATAATTTCCATCAAATTATAGGTGGCACCACTAGTATTAGCAGCTAAGATTTTGACACCATCCCACCAAATTTGGTGAAGATCGCCTTTTCAACTTTGCAGGCATGGTGACCTCAGAAAAATAGGTCAAGGTCACTGATATTACATGACATTCTACCTTTGGCCATAATCTATATATCTTATAAATATTATTGCACATTTTGGCTCATAATTTCTGTCAACTTATAGGTTGCAGTACTAGTATTATTAGCAACTTAGAATTTAACCTCCCCAACAATCTCATTAAATTTGGTGAAGATCTACCAAAAACTAAAGATGCTACAGTGTTCATAGGATTTTCACATTTTGACCTCTATATTACATAATGTAGGTGGCACCACCAATATCGAAAGGGGCCTAGATTCTCATACATCCTATAAGTACTGAAAGTTATGGGCTAACTTGGGAACTGTAGAGGGCACTGCGCTAATGCCAAAAAGTTTCAGGATGGACAGAAAGACAGACATGAGAAGTCGAAGAAGCTCTGTGCTCTTCGGTCAGTGCTGGCTAATGACAGATCAAAAGCAAGCCACCTTTGATCAACTTTGGTCACAGAACAGAACAAAAACTGGAAAACCTGAGACATATTTTTTTATTTAATACATAAAATTCAGTTTGCAGCAGATTTGAGGCCAGAATGTTCAGACTTGAATAAGTTGAAGTGATATTTGTGTTAAATTATGATGGACACTTGTGTAATTGTTAAAGAGACATTGCAACCAACAAAAGTGACACTGAACTGAATAGCATAGATCTTTGGTTTGTTAGCTTTCTGAAAATGAATAGTTTACTATACTTATATTTGAATCCACAGTTATATTCAGTTATTTGTGAAAGTCACTGCTTACTTGTTGGATATCCTTAACAAGAGGCCCATGGGCATAATGGTCTGTGAACATATAATCTGGTGATTATAGACATAAAAAAATCTATTTCCTGAAATACATTCCCTCCATGACCCTGAAAAATTAGTCAAGGTCATAAATATGATACATTTATCAAATATTAACATAACACACATTTGTGCTTTATTTGGTATCATTGTCCTTTTCATACTTCTGATGCTAGTTCCACTTAATATTACCAGTGGCCCCACCATGACTCCACATCCTAGTTATTGATATGAGTAAGTTCAGATGTAATAAACATATATAACAAAAAACATTTCCTAATATGCAATCCCTCCATGACCTTGAGAAAGTAGGTCATGGTCACCCATATAATGTAATATCAAACTTCCATATATACACATTTGTGGTACATTTGGTATTGCCAGTCTTCTTACTTCTCAAAATGTAGAATTTAGCATCCTTATTGGCCTTAAAAATTAGGTCAAGGGTCATTTAAAATTTGAAAAATTCACTATTGGTCCAACACATATTTGGTGCAAATATAGAAGCTGCCTTTCAATTCATATAATGACCATATAACAAGAAATCATTCCCCAATACGCAATCCCTCCATGACCTTGAGAAAGTAGGTCATGGTCACCCATATAATGTAACATCAAACTTCCATATATACACATTTGTAATACACTTGGTATTGCTAGCCTTCTAGCATCCTTATTGGTCTTAAAAAGTAGGGCCAAGGTCATTTATATTTGAAAAATTCACCATTGGTCCAACAAATATTTGGTGCAAATTTAGAAGTTGCCTATCCATTCATAAAATAATAAATTTAATGTCCTTTAATCCACCCTGTAATACTAGTTCTACTTCATACCACCAATGATGCCACCATGACCCCACACATCATAGACTTTTATCTGTTTTATCTTTCTTTCATGGTAGCCTATATTGATACATGTCCACAAGTTCAGATGGAGTGACCATGACAAAAAAAATTGTTTCCTGCAATATATTCTATCTGTGACCTTAAAAAGTAAGTGTATCTATATTATGCAGCAAAAAACTTCTACATATGATACATAGATGTGGTACATTTGGTATCATTATCTTTATTCTAAATATCAACATAGTGAATTTAATGTGTTTTCAACACCCCTTGGTCCATACGCAGGGTTTCCACCAGAAGCTTTTTTACAGTTGGAAATTTTCTAAGGCACTATGTCTGGGAGTCCTCATCCAGCAAATTTGGAACTTCAGGGTGACCTGATGTGCATTCTAGCACATTTTGAGCTAAATACAGGCTCTATTGTCACAGCTCTTGCCTCTGGCGGAAACCCTGATATATTTTCGGGGTGCCAACAAATTTTGGCGAGTTTTCATGTTTTTGGGTGATCAAAATTTGTACCAAATTTATGATGATTCATGGAAAACTTTAACAAAAAAAAAAGGGAACCAGATTGGTTTAAAAGGGGAGAATTCGGGTGGGACAAGTTTGTATGCACAACTTTCGAAATATAGCGCCACCTGTCACACTGTTGTAGTAAATGAATGGGGGCAACACCTTCACCCTCCCATTAAAAGTCCTATACAAGATTCAATATCAGAGTAAACGTTACAAGCATCCTGCTGTCCCTCACTGCAAGCAATAATCCCTCAAGACCTGTTGCGTGACCTATTTGCTACTGGCCCCAGCTGCCAGCTGATTGTATGTGTCAAGCGAATCCATGGTCAACTTTATCTCAGAAGTACATTGTAGCTTTCAGCATTGCTGTTGCTTCGAACCCTCATTGGAAACACTCACACCATGAAACGAACATTCAATACTTTAAGGACAGCTAAGACATGAAACAAGAGGGCTGTGTGAACAGCCCGTGCCTCAGCTGATCTTGACATTCATCACACTTGCAGCTCTAGGAACTTGGGAAAGGATCAAGGACACCATGTTCTGAGTAAGTCTGACCTTTAGAGAAGAACACTTACATGTGCAACATCAAAGTTCAAGTAATTCTCAAGTTATAATGAAGAGTAAAATTCATGTATGTTGTACTGTGACCCCACAAACGAGGTCAAGGTCATTCATGTACTGTCTCAGCATGACCTTCATACAGAATAATTAACATGTGTAGCTAACTCAAAACAGATTTCAAGTTATCAAGTAAATAGTAAATTTCGTGTCAGTTGTCCTGTGAATTAGCATTAGAATGCCCATTGACTTACATAGTAATCAATAGGAAAGCTGCATTGAACGATAAGTACCCGAATTGAAAATCCTTAAAAATCAGGAATCCAAAGCAGTGCCACCTAGTAAACAACTTTGTTTGACCCTTCCACAACAATATATCCATCACATTTCAGCTTAATCTGAGGGATGGTTCTGAGAACAAGTGAAAAATAGCAAAACCATACAAAAAATTCATAAAAAAAATTGCAGCCCCACCTGGTGAACAAATTGGGAACTAGGTATCCCCAGGAGTGTCTATGTACGATATCAAAGCAATTGGGTGAGCGTTTCAGAGGAGAAGAATTTTGAAGGTTTGCCCCCCCCCCCCAAAAACAAAAAAATTCATAAAAAATCCAAAAATTAATAGAGCGTGACTATTTGAACACACTTGGTAGAGAACCACCCAAGGCACATCCCCACCAAGTTTGAAGTAAATCTGGTCAATATTATTCAAGTTATAACCATTACAAGAAATTCCCATGTTAAGTTTTCCTATTAAAACTTTTGTAGAAATTTTTGAAAAAAAAATCATAAAAAAATCCAAATTCATTGGAACATGACCATTGGAACAAACCTGGTACACACCCACCCAAGGTACATTGCCACCAAGTTTGAAGTAAATCTGGATGATGGATTTGGAGGAGAAGTCGAAAATGTAAATTAGCATTAGAATGCCCATTAACTTACATGGTAATCAATAGGAAAGGTGCATTTACCCCAAAGGAGCCGACTTGAAAAAATAATTGAAAATTAGGAATCCGCAGCATTCCCACACAGTGAACAACTTTGTTTGGCCCTTCCATTAGGAACATATCCACCAAGTGTAAGCTTAATCTGAGTGACGGTTCTGGAGAAGTTGAAAATATCTATAACACACAAAAATTCACCAAAAAAAAAATTGAAAAAAAAACTGCGGCGCCACCTGGTGAACAAATTAACAACAAGGAGTCCCTAGATGTCTTCCTGTGTGATATCAAAGCATTTGGGTAAGCAGTTTCGGGGAAGAAGATTTTTTAAGATTTGTCCAAAAAAAAGAACAAAAAAATTCATTAAAAATCCAAAAATCACTGGAGCATGACCACGTGAACAAAATTGCTAGAAACCCACCCAAGGTACATTACCACCAAGTTTGAAGTTAATCTGGATGACGGTTTTGGAGAAGAAGTTAAAAATGTGAATTAGCATTAGAATGCTCATTGACTTCCATAGTAATCAATAGGAAAGCTGCATTGACCGACAAGTTTTATTGAAAAAATCGTAAAAAATCAGGAATCTGCAGCATTCCCACAAAGTGACCAAGTTTGTTTGACCCTTCTACAAGGAACATATCCACCATGTTTCAGCTTAATCTGAGTGATGGTTCTGGAGAAGAAGTCGAAAATAGCTTTGACACACAAAAATTCATAAAAAAATAGAAAATTGCAGCGCCACCTGGTGAACAAATTAAGAACTAAGAGTCCCAGGGAGTGTTCCTGTGTGATACCAAACCAATTGGGTGAGCGGTTTTGGAGAAGAAAATTTTTTAAGATTTACCCAAAAAAGAACCAAAAAATTCATTAAAAATCCCAAAATCACTGGACCATGACCATTTGAACAAACTTGGTAGAGACCCACCCAAGGCACATCTCCACCAAGTTTGAAGTGAATTTGGCTGACGGTTTTTGAGAAGAAGTCGAAAATGTGAATTGTGGACGACGGACGGACGGACGACAGATGTACGGACAGACGACGGACCCTCAAAACACCTCAGCTGACTGACAAGTCAGCTGAGGTAAAAAATAATTGATCCTAGCTCAAAATGTATTTGTGTTAGGATATCAAATCATATATGTGTGTAATTGGCATGCTCCAAAGAATTTACATGTTCCATGTTTGGGTGTCTCTGATGTTAATTGCTGAATAAACAATTGAAAGTTGACTGCAAACCATCCACACCATAAATGTTATGTCACCAATTATTGGTGACAAAATCATAATTACACTTGCATCTCAACTCTTTACTCACCTATAAAACTATAATACGGGACACCTCCAGTATAAACATCACTACAAATTTTAACCCAACCTCCCCGGGAAATATAACAAACGTCACCAAAAACTGGGAGATTTTTAAACACAATCAGCAAATAATTCACATTTACCACAGCCACCCTTGTATAGTATACAGGCGACCAAAGAACCTACGAGACATACTAGTCCACTCTGATCTACACAAACAACAGAAAATTCCAGGAAGCAGGGCATGCAAAGGCCATTGTGCAACTTGCAAATATATGCAGGAAACAACAATATTCAGATCTAACATAACCAGGATAACATATACTGAACCCCAATGAAAAGTATCCACATGCCAATTTTGAAGTATTTTATTGTTTATACTTGAAACATTTCATACCTAGACGTGCTTAGAACTTAACAAAGCATTCACTTTTCTGGCGTAAAAATAATGTCACGCTCTACCGACATTAACGTCACTTACAGGCAAAAAATGTCATTAACTGCCCTAATTGAAAGTCACACAAATTTTTCTGTTCAATATGGGATGTGGCCACCTCGAGCATCAACACATGCTATACATCTGCGGCGCATACTGCTGACCAGGGTTTGAATTCTGTGTTGGGGAACATTATTCCATTCTTCCTGCAGAGCTTGGATCAGCTGGTTTCGGGTAGTAGGCCTAGGTGTCCTCCGTTGAATACCTTGGCCTAACTGATCCCACAAATGTTCAATAGGGCTCAGATCGGGTGAGAACGCTGGCCATTCCATGACATTGATGTTGTTCTCATTGAGAAAGTTCATTGTTAATCTTGCAGAGTGTGCACGTGCATTGTCCTGCTGAAAGATCGCCAGATCTTGATGCTGCTCCATAAATGGGACCATGTGCGGCTCCAGCACCTCATCAATGTACCACCTAGCATTGAGGATCCCTTGAATGACCACAAGGGGTGTCCGGTAGCGGTTGCTGATGCCTGCCCACACCATGACAGAGGGTCCACCCCATCGATCTGCCTGACGGACACAGGCATCTGCATATCTCTCCCCAGTCCGGCGCCACACACGTTCTCTGCCATCTGCTCTGCTGACACAAAAACGGGACTCGTCAGTAAAAAGGACGGTATTCCACTGCTGGCGAGTCCACCTGGAGTGTGCTCTACACCACTGCAGTCGTCTTTCTCTTCTGGGTTGGGTCAGCAGGTTACCCCTGTAAGGTCTTCTGGCTGTTAGGCCACTGCTCCTCAGTCGCCTCTCCACAGTAGAACTACTGACAGGACGGTGATTCACCCCTTGAGTCTCACGGGCTGTTTGGGCTGCTGTACGGAAACGGTCTCGCAGGTGCATCAGCCGGATGTGACGGTCTTGGCCAGGTGTTGTCACTCTTTCTCGGCCAGGCCTAGGCCGATCATCTACGGATCCAGTTTCTTGTTGCCGTTCAATTAGTCGTTGGATGGTGCGCCGAGTACACCCCATTCTTTGTGCGATTTGAGTGATTGGGACTCCACCCTCTGCAAGCCCCAAAGCATGGTGTCTTTGACCTTGGCTCAGACGCGGCATGATCGCCTCAACACACCTGAGACCACTGGCTTTTTTCTTGGCTGAACATCCCTTTTTAAAGCCACTGAAAACATCAGGTCATTTTAGCCATCCAATAGGAGTGGTGGTCAGAAGCCATATTCGGTGCACAAAACTCACATGCATTATGTAACAACCCAGCAAAAGTTAAAAAGTTGTCCTGAATGACCCTGATGTAGGCTCCAAACCATGCATATATGCACACACAGTACTTAGTAACTTACAAAATTAATGTGTTAATTTTTTTATGTGGATACTTTTCATTGGGGTTCAGTATATCATATAAGACAAGAAATCACCTGTCAGTCCCACAATGTCATATATCTTCTGAATTGCGCAAACTGTAACAAACACGAGGGTCAAACCTCTCAACCCTTAAATAAACGGATCTCACAGCACAGGTCCGATATCAATCTAAACAAACCAACCTCTGTCAGCATCCATTTTAACACAGAGTGACACAATATTAATAATCTTCAAGTTATAGGTATCCAAAGACTAAACTCTAATAACACGTCATTACGTCTTGCCACGGAAAGCACATGGATCACGGAACTGTGCACCGTTACGCCTAAATAAAAAAGAATGAATATTGGAGAAAGCAGCAAAATTAGATTCGACTGCTGCCTCTGTGGAAAATCATATGCCTACGCACAATCTCTTAGGCGACACATCAAAAGTCATGATGCAGAAACCAAGAGACTAACCTGCCCTATATGCATGACCAACTTTGGCCGCACAAACAATTTCAAGAGGCATTGCAAGTGTAAACATAAAGATGAAACTGTCAAGCCTATCATGTTCAACCCCAGGGCTCAAGCCGCCGTACCCACTGGATATGTACGACCCTGGGAAGCCACTAACAAAAAACGAGAGGCAAACCACTCATGAAAAAACTAAGGAAGCCACTTTTAGGGTTTGGGCTGGTGTGGAAAAAGTAAAACAAACAAAAGAAACAAGGGATATCTTGCGATGTGATATCGAAAACGAGGCAGTTAAGGTTCAATCAACCACACCCATGGCTTCAGGCTAGTCAGCACCCTGTATGGATGAACTGACGCCGAGAAGTATCAAAATTCAGGAAATTGATCGCCAAATTGAAGCACAGTGGGAGAAATTACATTAACTTTTAAAGAAGATCAGATGCAACCAAATCCTTCAGGAGGATCTTTATCTTTCCAGCGAGAGTGAGTCAGATTGATTATATAATTCATTCAGGACAAGACAGTTTCACTTTCAGAACACACAAGTACAAAGCACAGGGACCTTGGTCTATTTTGTCATATGACACATGTAATTTGAACATTTTAAGACGATTTAATCAGTTAATATTGCACATTGATTTCTGGACACTCCAATGAACTCAAAAGATGCCACATTATTTTTCTTAAACATAACATCAGATCATGGCCATATTGTGACGTCACCACCCAATGGGGGTATACATGGATGAGAAATCTCCAAGAACACTGCAAGCTCTTCTACAACGTAACGTCAAGACTACACTATGTCGTCATTATTGAATCATGTTAATGGGAAACCTCTTTATTAATATACTAAATAAAAATTTGTTGAGCCCCCATACCCTGATGAAGGCTCCACAGAGAGCCGAAACGCATAAAAAACTCTACCTCTTGTGTTAGTTGGTTCTTTCTTTCTGTATTTATTATTCTCAATCCTGACATATTGGCAACACAAAAAGGATCCTGCAATTTTTTATGTTTTGCTTAGTCTTTCTGTTAACCATCCTCAAAGTTTGACATTTAAATTTCCCCTTTCATTTCCAGGATCTTTATTTTCTTCATTTCATAGAAAAGGAACAAAGCAAAATTGTGAAAGTCGCTGAATCATTTTGCACTTAAGACATTACAGAATCAAAGGCTGTTAACCGTATTTCCCCAGCCATTTTCTTGGAATAACCATTCATAGGTGGGGTTCTTGTCCTATTATCCTTTCTGAGAAAACAAGCTTCAAAGGCCTTAGATGTTGATCGTTTGCCTCTGAAACAACACCGTTTGCTCAAGTTGAGCTGATATTTCTACCAAATGGAGTACACATTGTACCTGAACATTTGGTGAAGTTGTCAACCAATCATTGGCCAACAGCATCAATAAAAGAGTCACTTAAGTATGCAAAGCATCTTTCAGCATTCTGTCAAATGGAGACAGTGATAATCTGGTTTCAAAGCGAGGTGTCATAGAGGTGGCACTTCGGCCCCCATGACCTGAAGCCTGGCAAGGAAAGTTACTTGATTTAGTATGGTGGGGCGGCCAATGGCCACTCGTGGTCAGTGGATGGGTGGCGGGTTTGGTCCTCCGCCCGTTCCTCTTCATCGCATTTTTAGGCGAGTGTTTTACTGTATGTACTCTTATCTGTATACTTTATGTAGTTAGCTTTTCAGACTTGTCGGTATTTTCTTCTTTTTTTTTTGTAAATATTTTCTCAACGGGTTTTATTTCTCTTTTCTACCCAAGTTTTTTTTACCCTGGGTTTTGTATTGCTAGCCTATTTTGTATATGTTTTCTATTGTGTTCGTGTTTATGCTCATTTTGATGTATTTATGCGTACTTTTATTTCCTCATCCTTGGGGATTCGATGAAATATGATTATGTGCTTGGGTATTGTTGATTAAAGTGCCAGTTTTTTTTCACGCATGTATTTGGTGCAGGGCCACTGAGGTAATCCATTGCAGCATGGCCTGTGATCATTGATGGGACATCATCTGACGATTCCCACCGCTCCTGTACATTTTAAGTTTCCCATCATTTAAATGCAAAACAAACAAGATAACTGTAAAGTGAAACACTAAGGCTGTGATATGTTTGTGTGGTCACATCATTTCCCTGTCCACAAACACACTTTCAGCATACCGCCTGATTTTGCTGCACACCTGTGATACCACTCACGTTTTACAAGGGGCCGTTGCAGCCTGTAGACACGTGACCAAATGTTAAGTATGACTGTTCCGCTAGGCGGCTGAAAACCAAAAGAATGACACATGGACATTCAGATGTACACACACCTACAGGTGTAGTTTTTTTGCTTTTTTCTCATATTTCTGCTTTAGTTAAGAGCTTGAAATTTTTACCACCTAATAGAATGGGCATTTATGTTGTTAAAACTGTTAAAATCTCAAAATCACATGTGCGAAAGTTTTTGGTGTCTTATCTGTCCTTAACTGATTCAGCAAGTTAGAAGACATCCCATCCCAAACAGGGGCCAAAATAAAGTAGTGAAGCATGGGCATTTACAGCTTGCTATGACCTCATATTAAACAAACATCCCGCAGGAATGCACTTGAAAGTTAGCCCTAATAATCCATAACTAGTTCACTTTATACCTTCTAAAAATTTTAGAGACATTAAGGTAAACTTACAAGGTCCACATAACCGCAAGAATAATAGGAATAGTTCCTATTTTCCCACATAAATCAATGAACTTGATGCCACATTGATGAGCATGTTCAGCACTGCTGGTGATGCAATCGGCAGATACTATTGACAACCTTTGCCCTGCATTGAAGTTTCATGCTCTGCTGGTGGCAACGCCAGCGGTTTCTAAAGCTGTGTATACAATAGACCTGTTCATACCGAGCTGTATCGCACAAATCTTTTACCTAAACTGTCACATCAGTAGTAAACGTGCATTTTCAGTTTGCTGACAGTTTGATTTTTCATTAAATCCAAGCACATCTTGTGTTTTACTTTCTGATCCTTCCATGTGTAATCCAGCCAGTGCGGCTGAGCACAAAATGTAAACAAAGCAGGGTGTGCTACCTGAAGTCAACCGAATTACTTCTGAGTCCTGTGAACGGGTCTACTGGAACCGGACATGTGCGCGGGATCGCATATGTATGTTCTGTGCATGGTCAAACATGGATGCCATACATAGCTTTTAGTGTAGTGATTGGCTGACATTGCCATAAATCTAGGAGAGACATATGTTAAAAAAACATGTAGTTTTATTGAAAATACATGTATATTGAAAATACATGTGACGGAGTACCAAAATTTGTGAAAGGGCTAAAGTGGAATATTTGGCACTGTATCTTTGATAAAGATATATCAAGCTGTAAGCAGCATCATTGAGTGTGGAGGTCATAATCCCTCAAACTAAAAAAAATGCCAAACTGCGTAGAGTCTGGCAAAAACAGCATTGTGAACACTGTCCCAAATATTACATAATACTATGTACCTGTGGCACCACCAACATTGAACTCAACCTACTAACTTTCATAACATTTAAGTCCTGAAAGTTATATGGTGCCAACAAGAATACTTGACTGTATAGTTTTCACAAGTTTCAAAGGCTTGTAAATTAAAAATGAGGCAAGAAAAATATAAAAAAAATAGTGTGACCCATTTTTAGGTAAGCACATTTACTCAGCATTTGTAAATCCCATTATAAATTATGTGAATTTTGTGTGGAACTGAGAAGACAATTGTTTTTCCTATGAACACAAAAACCTTGCACATTGTTGATAGTACCCCCCCCCCCCCCCCCCCCGACCGGATCCTCAGCTTGTTGGCTTTCACGAAATATACACTTTGTAGCCCTTTTCATGGGGATTCTGTGCATGGATGGTCAATTTGTGTCATAACATATATATCCTTGTGCATTGTCTTTTTTCATTTTTTTAAATTTGTATATGTTAAGAAAAATAATTGTGACTACCTGCTCATGATTTAAGTATTCAATTGCATAATCTTCAATTTTTAAAACCATTCTTTTCACATTATCATTATTACTACTTTTATTATTAAGATGAACATCTTACCTGGACTGCTGGCTTCCCGTCCATTGCCTTTAAGATTTATGTAGCTGAAGGCCAGTACGGCAAAGAACAAAGCCACAACAATGAGTAGCACCATAGATATGTACTGAGTATACTTGTATGAACCTGGGTCTTCTCTGGTCTTGAACCCTTGTCGCAAAATGTTGGCTTCATCATCAGCAAATGCTTTACCTTTTGTGGGCATAACATGGTTTCCCGCACTCTTGTGGACACTGTTACTCACAAACTGTCCTCGTGTTGACTTTCTGGTCGAGGAATCTCGAGAACTATCCCCCCTACTCCATGCTGTTCCGTGATTATCTGATGAAAGTCGGAAATTAAATCTGTCTGAGTCTTTCACTGGAGTGCTAGAGTGAGCATCAGAACTCTGCCTCTGGCGCCCGGGTCTGGTCCCCCGGCTGCCCGACTCCGGTGTGCCGCGAGAGGCGTTATTGGTCCCAGTGCTGCTGGTGCTTTTTGAAAACGTACGATTAAGAAATGAACTAGAGTCAAGACTGTAGGAAGTATTAGTTCCTTTGGAGGCCTGATCGGCCGTGTTTTCAGTACCTATATCAGAGTCTGAGGACTCGAACTCGTCATCTGGGTCACGTCGACTACGATCCTGGGGCCACCCTCGTCCAGCAGCGGACGTGCCTCGCACAGTTCCCCGGACCGACCGATTATTTGTTGGCGCACTAGGCTCTTCACTCTCAACACCACGACGTCTCCTAAGAGAAGGTCTGCTCAAGCTTGCAGATCCTGAACCACTCGCCCTGTCAGACGCACTGTCTGTCTTGGCTCGTGCTGTCCTCCGTCGCGAGTTGGCGTTCCTTGCAGCTTGTTCATCTTCACTTTCATCTGAGCTGAAGCCGATCAGTCTGCGATCAGGTGTAGCTTTCCCAGAAACTCGTGCATTTTTTTTATGTGTAGCGCGAAGGCGATTTAGCTTTTTGATGTACAAACTACGCGTTGAATCGGTTATTGGACCGATGCTTTTCTCTCCAAATGCCGCCAGTTCCTTCCTAAGTTGCTCATCCGTTAGTTCATCCGCCATGTTGCTTCTTTGCAGATACCCGGATCATTAGTACATGTGCACTACGGCTGGGGACCAGTCAGTTTGTCTATAATCAATCAAACAAGGGAGCATACTAGCATACGCCGGCCGGGGCGCTCAGCCTATCGCTGCGCGTCCCCGCCGGTCCCACGTCAGCCTGATGGACACTTTATTTTTATAATTCCAAAAGATGCTTGATTGGGAGCCCTGGAGCCATCTCATGTTTATTTTTACTACCTGAGGTGTTAAAAGATTCAATTATATCTTATTTTAATTTTCTGTATATGTATATTTATTTCGATGTATTTATATGTTTTTCCCCAACTGTGGGGGTTCAATAAAATAATAATAAAATAATAATACGTATTTGTTTGTTTCATTCGTTGTTTTCGTGTTCCGGATTGGGGTGGGTGGGGGGCTTCTCCAAAACTTTAACCTTAAAAAAAAAAAGGTTGGAATAAGTTTACTTTGCTCCAACATGCTGGGAGCACTTAAAACCAAAAATATGTCCGTACATGTCTCAAACATTGTCAGCCAAATTTTATAACATACATGCATATAGGGTGGATTCATACCAAAATTTGTGTGCTAATAGCACTACATATTTTCTTGCATTTTCTTTTCATCTTATAAAATATCAATAAGAAAAAATGCCAATTACTCAAAAATTACATGGGAACACGTCTAGGAATCTGAGGTCCTAGATTTCAGAGGAGGGTAAGCGGGAGGGTCTTGTTCACACTTCACGAAAAAAGGACTGCTTTCACAAATTACAATTCAAGAATACTTTCACAATTTATGACAAAATTTGACTTTCACACTTCACAATGAACTTAAATCAAAACTCACAGTTCCTGATTATTTTGAAATATGATTCACGTTTCACAACAAATAGTGTGTTCACAATTCATGAATATTAATTGGTTGTCTTAAATCGCAGTCCACAAAAAATATAAACTGTCAATCATGAGTCACGAAAATACCTTTCCCACCATTCTAATTTGTTTACAAATACTCCTGTGCTTTTGCTATTCTACAGTGACATTTTGTATAATTTTGTGACTTTATCCCCTGAAAACAGGTGTATTTTCTTCAAACTTGCATAGAATAAATGAACCTTTGACTGAGTTTCAATAAAGTTAGCTCACTAGGTGGCACAAGTCAATTTCTGACCTAAGCAAATACAAGTTTTACATAGAGATAGCAATGTAAATCCATACAACTCAACTGCAAGTCTTTTATCTTTTATACACACACATACATGTATATACATACATACATACATACACATATGAAGCCTGTGCAAATCAGATGTTCAGCCTGCCTTATATGCATAGACTGTTGAATTGCTAGAATAAATGATCATTTTGGATTTAATATTGCAATCAAGGGCAATCTGAGATATACACCCTTTCTTCTCTTGTTGAGACACACACACACACACACACACACACACACACACACACACACACACACACACAAAACAAAACCAAGGACTGATAAAACATCACATGACAAAAGACAGAGAAAGACAAACAAGGTGGATCTCTGAACACAAGTGGTATTCCATTTAATTTCTTGAGTTTCGGTCTGTGTTTACAAAATGAGAGGTATTTTTAATAAAATTGTGAACTGCTTGAAAAATAAGTATGTTTGCAAATAGCTACAGGTAGATGAACCATACAGAATCTTGTCAAGGCTAAACAGAGCCAGATGTAACAGTGATGAATGTAGAGTACTTCTCTGAGCAGTATGAATAGAAATTTAAAATTATGAAATGTTTGTATGATCCAGCAGTTACTGAAGGTCTTATCCCCTTGCATGAATCTTCCCTGAGAGGTCACAATTATAATATATACAAACGAAATTGCAGAGTAGACATTAGAAAATATTCTTTTGGTTGAAGAATCACTGATCAGTGGAATAATCTGCCTCATGAAGTTGTAAGTGCTTAATCAGTGAAAAGCTTTGAAAAGAGACTGGATTTATTATGGCAAGACAGTGATGTAATGTACAGTGTGGACACTGATATACAACAAAAGACTGGAGCACACTCCACTTGCTTTGCAATTAATGTTAAAACATTTAACCAGGAGCTGATACTAGAAGCTTCCCTTATTGAATAAGGGAGTAGAGCCTTTCATCAGAAACAAACCTATTGTAACCTGTTGTATAAATGGGACAGAGAAAGAAAAAATGCCAGGTGTCTTCATTTTCTATGGAGCAGGTGCACCGTGGAGAATCTTTCACATCACTTCTGAAGAGATCAACATTTAGTTTACTGCAACCTAATTGGAGCCCTGCATGTAATACTGCAAGGTATCTATTAACCAAATATAGTAGATCAGAGTATTCTATGTGCCATTAAACCTTAATTTGGGGTTCCTTTTTTTTTTTTTTTTTTTTAAATTTTGATAGTTTTAACATTCCAGACGTCTGCATGTAACTGATTCCAGAGTCTTGTAGCTGATAGAAAGGAATTATTAAATATATCTGCTTTGGCTCGGAAATGGGGAAGATTAGCTTTGGAGCTTATCTTCATGATGTGGAAGTTTCTGGTGCTGGGCATTCAGGAATAAAATCTGTGAGATATCTGGGAGCAGTATTTGTTTCTTCTTTTGAGCACAACATTTATCTGGTGGGAAGCAGGTGCTTGTATGGTTGATACTCAACGAAGTTACCTTCCAAACTTAGAAATAATGAGACAAAGGTCATCCACATGCAGTCATCTTGCCTTAAGGCTTTAAAGACCATCATCAAGTGAAATATCAAATTTCCAGTTCAGCAAGATATAGTATTGCATACAGCAATACATAGCCACTGGCAGCAAAACAAGTAGCAAAGCTGTATGGAAAGACAGGTATAGGAATTATGGCCTGCACAAGTATTTTCTAGGAAAGGGTCAAAGGTCAAGGTCACTGTGACCTAATTTTAGTACACGACACATCACTATATCAAGAAGTATCTACACAATGAGTATGGTATCTCTTAGTATTATACTGTATAGGAAATATGGCCCACCCAAGCATTTTCTATGATGGGGTCAAATTCAAAGACCAAGGCCCCAGTGACCTAAGTTCGGTATGAGACACACGCTTATCCCAAGACATATCCACACACCAAGTTTGGTATCTATTAGTATTATGGTACATGTGGAATAAATAGGGCCTGCAAAAATAATTTTTATGACAGGGTCAAAGGACATGGTCACAGTGACATAACTTTGGTAGGTAACACTGCTGTCCCATCACATGTAGTAGCATCCACATACCAAACAAGTCTTGTATCTCTTAGCATTACATTATACATGTATAGGAAGTCATTGACCTGAACAAGCATTTTCTATGACAGGGTCATAAGTCAAAGTCACAGTGACCTAATTTTGGTGAATGACACACCCCTATTTCATGAAGTGTCTACACACCAAATTTGGTGGGTGTATAGGTGTTGCGGTATAAAAAATTATGGCCTTAGAAGCTTAGATGGACAGATGGACAAGACACAAACCTTTACCTTTACTCCTTAGTGGGGGACTAAGTTAGGCCTAGTTTTGGATTTTGTCTAGACAGAAATTTGATACAGTTGCTTCCTCCCCCCCCCCCCCCCACCTGGCCATAAGACTGGTGCCAAGACTATTTGCTTGTACTTGACATGTAGTCCTTATGTACAGGACCATTATCATGTGCTATATCACAGCCCCAGCTAAAATGCTACATGCACTTGATTTATCAAGTAAACTTTAAGATTTATCTATATAATGCAGTAACCTTGGGTTTTAGGTCAAGGTCATTTATATGCTGTCTTTAATCAAGGAACACCATCATGAGCAATGCCTAAATCACAGCTTAAATAGTTCATAGGTTACCAAGAGAAGAGCAAAATTCACTACACTGATCCTGTGACCTTGGGAATTGTGTGCAATGTCAACTTGATCCTTATAATGAATTATCACGGTGTCCAAGTCTAATTAGCTCATTTATTTTGATCAGTTACCATCCCGAAATAAAATTCAGTTAAATTACTTTGTGATGTTCATAAATTATTTTAAACTTGCTTTTAATTAATGTAGTGGTGCTAGCTTTGTAAGACTGACTTAATTATCTGCCACCCTCCCTCCTTCTCCCCCCCCCCCCCAAAAAGTGCAGGTAAATCTATAAGAGGATTAAGCTCAATAATAGTCTTGAAAGGGTGATCTGCAAATTGTGGTGTCTCATGAGAATTTTTTTTTTTTTTTCTCGAGCAGGTACAAATGTATTGATTTTCACAGATACCACTTCTTTTATGCCTTTTATTGTTGTACAATGAAACCAGTCTTGCAGACTACCTCAAGGGATGAGCCAATTGTGGTCTCTCAAAGGAAGTATCAATAACACAGAGTACAAAGCAAGCTATCTTGAACAAGTGGTCTTTCAAGGCAGAGTGATATTTTAAGACAAGCACCAATGCATGTACAGTGGTACCTGCTATATGCAACCACTGTTATAAGCAGCCACATTGCTTTTTGTGGTCACTAGGCTCAGACAAAGGAGTTAATTTCTTCGTAAAATTTACTGGTGACAGGTCACCTGCTGTATGTGGCTACTTTTTTTTTTGCAGAAGAGGTGGCTACATACAGCAGGTACCACTGTATTGTATATATTTGATGGAGGGCCCCTGAGGAAAACAGCCAGGTTTACCTGTTCCAATCCATCTACCAAGATGTTTCAGTCTGTGTCTCTAATTGTTCTTTTCAAAAAATCAATTGACTGAGGCCTCAGGTCAGTTTGCTGGTGACCCATAGCATCATATTGCCCCACAAACAGGCACCTGGATGACCTACTTCCCAGGCCTCTGCTTTTTCCTGGGGATGTTTACAGCTGGTTGCAGCACTTGGCTCACAAAGTGAACATGCCATTCCTCTTTGAAGAAACCCAAGATGAGAGGTCACCTTGTTGCACATTCTGCATTTATCTGGTTCCAAGTCACATTTCTTTCATGCAATTGTCTGTCTATTGGCAGGTTGCTGGCCTTACTTCCTATTCTCTCAATGGCATTTTTGTAAACCCTTTTCTGCTTAAATTGGCCAAAACCAGACAATGGTCAAATGTTGTCTGCTTCAATTTTTTTAACTAATTTCAACAGTAACCAAAAATTTTTAAGTGAGAATCGTATATAACATCAAACAGAATAGCATGTCTGACATCAACAGCTTTCCTTGGCATGGGTTGGGTGCTTAGTGCCAAACCCACATCAAGAAGATGTTACTCTGTCTTAATTCAAGAGGCAAAGGGTTACCGTACATCCAGACTGCATGCTTGCAAATTTTGCTCCAAACCCAAGGTTTAAAACACTTTGATGTCTACCAACCCAAAATTTCCATCCCACATTAAAATACAGTACAACCTCTTTCAGATGACCAACCTTAGAGCAGGTTGAAAAGTGGCTGGATAAAGCATTTGGTGTCTAAATAGAGGGAAAGATAGTCATAGGGACCTGTCAAATGTGGTCCTAACTCATTCCATACCAGTCCCTGATTTTTCTGTATATTTACCTCGATTTAAGACAATAATTGCATATTTAAACATTTCATGAAAAGAGCTTCCGTTCAAGTACCAACATGCTTATGATCATAAATCAGTGGTTCTGGCACTGCCTGGCAAGTCATGCTGCAGCTGCTGCAAGGGCAGCTGCAACATGACTTGCCAGGCAGTGCCAGAACCACTGACCAAGGCCTGTCACCATAGTATGGAATGAGTTAAAAAGATCCAGAAATGCACACTAATACTGTCTCCCACCACAGAACAGAGGGCAAAGTGGCATGGAAGGACAAGCATAGAAAATATGATCTGCAAAAAAATTTCTACAACAGTTAACAAGGTCAAGGTCAAAGTGACCTAATTTTGGTATGGCACACATCCCCACTCCAAGAAGTATCCACACACCAGGTTTGATATCTTTGTCACAGTACAGAAAATGAGACCTGAACATAAATTTTCTATAATGAGGTCAAAGGCTAAGGTTACATTGACCTAATGTTGCTATGCAACACACCCCTATCCAAGAAGCATCCACAAGGAATGTTTGGTTTCTCAATAATACAATATTGGAAATATGGCCTGCACAAGCATTTTCTGACTGGTTCAAAGGTTGAGGTCACAGAAACCTAATTTTGCAAAACAACATGCCCCCATCCAAAGTGTCTACACACCAAATTTAGTAGGTGCAGGTGTCAGGGTAAATGCATTCCAGACAA
Source organism: Hermodice carunculata (assembly GCA_964020975.1). Lineage (NCBI taxonomy): Eukaryota > Metazoa > Annelida > Polychaeta > Eunicida > Amphinomidae > Hermodice > Hermodice carunculata. The sequence continues at coordinate 56,493,688 of OZ026622.1, read as the reverse complement.
GCTTATTTGGAAAGATGGAAGGGCAAGATGCAAACCTATGGTCTGCAAAGGTGGGAGGGGAGGGGAGATAAAATGCAAGTGGTCTTTCTGCAGAGTAATTTCACAAAGGAGGGACAACTTGCTTCAAAAAAAAAAAATATATGGGGTTTTTGCTGTCATAACTTTTAATTTCTTGCCATCAACCTGCCCACTTCTTCCAAAAGCTTTATATGATATACAGATATTTCATCAAGTGACCCAAAGGATTTGCAGGCCTTCAAATATGTTTATTAACACAAATCTGTTGAAACCCCCAAGACTTGAATGCCTTTGGTAACTTCCCATTTCACCAACAATATAGCTTTTATAACAGAAGCAAGATCAAAGGTAACCTGAAACAGATGTAACCCCATCCCCTTGCAGGATCTTCCAATAATGTTCCTGTTAATCACTAAATTGCAACAAAAATTTAATTAAGGAAATGAAAGAAGCACCATCTGATGAGAAAATTTTGTACAGACCAAGTCAAGGTATATGCTTACACACTTTAAAGAGAACACAGTAAGCAGGTTTGGAAACATACAAAATAAACAAAACATGTTTGTAAAACATAGATGCCCCCCCCCCCCCGCCCCTTCCATCACTATGTGTGCCCCCATTACCCTGTTGATAGTACTAAATGGAGCACTTATTACCTTGGGAAGTGGATTCAGAAACCAAATTCACTAAAGCATCCTTGTGACCTTTGAAATTAGGCCAAGGTCACCCTTCTTTCAAGCTGATCTAGCCCTAATAGAAGACAATAAACCTCTACAAAATAAATGTTCTGGCTCAAAAAATTCTGCAGTTATTTAGCAGAAACCAAATTCAGTAATGTGGCTCTGTGACCTTGGGAATTGACTCAAAGTCACCAGTTTCAGAACCTGATCTAGCTCGTATACAGGCTATATTCCTGTGCAATATGAAAACCCTAGGTGAAAATCATCTTTAGTTACTATGTGGAAACCAAGTTCGCTCACAGGACTCTAGGTTGTGACCTTGGGAACTTGGTCAGTCATTCATCTTCTAAGCTGACCAAGGCCTATTTGAGGACTATTAACATGTGCAATATTGAAGTCATAACTTAAATTCTGAGTTACAATACAGAAAGCTGGTTCATTAAAGTGCCCTTCTGACCTTTGAATCTAAATCAAGGTCACCCATCTTCAAACTTTAGATAGCGCTGCATAAGGACTATAATCCTGTGCAATATACAGGTCCTATCATACAAACTTTTCTGGTTATTACACGGAAACCAAAACTTACTATAGTACTTCCGTGACCTTGGAAATAGACTCAAGGTTAAGCACCTTCATACTTCACCTAGCCCCTATATAGGAGTATAAACCTGGGCACTATCAAAGTGCTATCTCAAAAACTTCTTGAGTTATCGTGTGAAAACCAGTCTCTCTACCGACAGACCTGGTGACCTTGGGAATTTAGTTAAGGTCCTCCATCTTCTAAGGTGACCAAGCCCTAATTAAGGACTACTACTATATGCAATATTGAAGTCATAACTTAAATTCTGAGTTACAATGTAGAAACCACGTTCACTAAAGTGACCTTGTGACCTTTGAATTTAGGTCAAGGTCACCCATCTTCAAATCTGACTCAGCCCTGGGTAAGGGACTATAATCCTGTGCAATATACAGGTCCTATCATAAAAACTGTTCTGGTTATCGTGCAAAAACCAAAACTTACTACATTACCTCCCCGACCTTGGAAATACTTAAATAGGGTCAAGGTCAAGCACCTTCATACATCACCTAGCCCTCATACTGGAGTATATACCAGGGCAGTATCAAAGTCCTATCTTAAAAACTTCTTCAGTCATGGTATGGAAACCAGCCTCTAAACTGACCAATCAACTGACATGAGCAAACATCAAACGTAACAGCTAGTGCCTTAAAAACCCTCAGCCGCACACAAGAATTTCAAAGTAAATTGACCCGGGTGACCTTAAAATTGAGTTAAGGTCATTCTCCTTCAAACTTGAATTCACCTTTGGAAAGGGAGATCAACTGTAAAAGTTTTGTGATCCTAGCTTATCTGGTTCTTTGGTATTACTTGCAATTTTTTAAGTGGATTGACCCTGGTGACCTTGAAATGAGGTCAAGGTCACTGTCCTTCAAACCTCAGCTAGACTCGTACACAGGTGATTAACTGGTTAAGTCATATGATCCTATCTTATCCAGTTCTTAATATTTCATGTACAAGACCTTCATTACAGAGACAAATTGCCACCAGTGACCTTCAAATTAGGTTATGGTCACAGTCCTTTAAACCTGATGAAGACCCTTACAAGGGTGATTATGTGCAAATGTTTCATGGTCCTAGCAATTCTGGTTCTTATGATATTGCGTGCAAGAAATTCATAGAGAATAGACCTACGTGACCTTCAAATTGAGTCAATGTCTTTGTCCTTCAATTTTGATGTAAACTTCTAAAAAGGTTTCATGATCCCAGTTTATCTAGTTATTCTGAAATCTTGCGCAACAAGGCGCACACCGACAGATGTGTGGGTCAAGGGGTAAAAATTAGTAAATTTTGTGCCATCTATTGAACTAATCTAGGTGATGGGGTACCCAGCAGGGTCTCTGTGTGATTATGAAGCAATAGGCCAAACAGTGTCAGAAAACTTTTTAAGATCTCCCGCCCCCCCCCCCCCCCACCTTCCATGAATCAAAAAATGATGGAGCCTGACCTTTTGACCAGAGTTTCACCCAAGATACATCCCCACTGATCAAGTAGAATCTGACCCATAGTTTTTCAGAATATGAATGTGTGAAATAGTTGATGTACTACAGAGGTGGATCCTAAAAGACCCTCAGCTAACTGATAAATAAGCTAAAAAATAAAACAGTTTAAATTGTAAGCTCATATGGAAATTATAAGATAGCTATTTTCTGTTGACATTCCCTTTTGTTTACAATGCCTGTCATTAAAGTCTCCTCTAAAGCAAGATATTCACACATATGACACAAATTTCCATTTGAACCAAAAACTCTTTTATAATCTTTAGTGTAACATCTAACTATGTGTAAATTGCAAGACACATAACACAATGATACAAATGTATATTTTATTACAATTAATAACTTATACTTCTTTGGTTCACAACATGTTGGAAAATGACAACTTTGTCTTATAAAATTGTATTTTCTGTACTTCTATGTGGTACAAAAACTTTCAACTGCTCAATGAGAAGAAAAAAAAAAGATGAAAAGAAACCTTTGTTGCTTTTTCACATGTACCATGATTTACATTCTCACAAATCAAAACACTTCCCATTCAAAATTACTAAAAGTGTTCAAATATCAACTATCATCCACTTTCAAGCTTTGTCATTTACAAGAAAATGGCTTGCAAGAAAACTGCAAATATGAGGTCTTCAGGGAGCATTTCCCAGAGTATGACCTGTTGAGAGGACGTTTCCCAGAGTATGACCTGTTGAGAGGGCATTTCCCAGGTGACCAGTGTCCCTTGGCATAGACTGGGCACTTTATGGCCAACTAAGACCAGCTGTTGACTGTGCACTCAGCACCATTCCAACCAAGTATGGGTTAACACATAACACTGTAGTGTGTGATATAATGGCCGCTCTTTTGGTCCTTACCAGTGCTTTGGTAATAATCGTGTCAAAATACTGTGCATGTCTTGCAGTTACCATATGCAAATTTAAAACAAAAACAGTACAAAAATGCCAGATATAGGTAAGAAAGTACAATAAAAGTTACCTACATGCAAGTGTGAACTTTTAGTTCAGAAGCTACAAAACATGTACATACTGAAATTGCATCCCAACTGCTGATCACTTGCTAAACTACTCAACAAATGACCGAGTAGAAAAGCAGGCCTGAGTGATGTACCATACCAACATACATGTACATGTACTGGCAACATGGATCTCCAATTCACAGCAACTATCATAAATATTACCAAAAAAAAAAAAAAAATATATATATATATATATATATATATATATATATATATATATATATATATATATATATATATATCATACATTTTATCTGCACAATGCTTTATGACATTCTTACCACTACCAACTGTTTGTTTAATACTTTTACGCTTGAATTAACTGAGTCAACAGCTTAATCACCTACCAAAAGCTAAGGAAATCTGTTTACCCACGTTATGTTATCTTGATACATCTTATAATCACATTCAAATTGTTTTTCATTACTCTTGAAATCAGTCAAAAACACTGAAGCAGACATCATTTGACCATCACATGTCACTTTGGGCTGGCTTGATGGTGACAGGGTTTAAGTGGCTTTATGGCTCTGTCCTGCTTGAGCTGCTCAGTAATGAAAAGTTTTCCACTGATCAAGTATTGGTTTAAACATATTTTATTGAAAAAACAATTGGGAAAAAGGGCAGTGCCCTATATTAATTCCTCTTGTACATGAAAAGGAAGAGGGGTTACACAATTCACAATATTGAAGGACAAAATACATTAGGTAGAAATACACCACATTACTAGGACAGATAGAGTGGCAATGCCATACATAGTTAAAAAGGACGTCACCCGACGCCGTACAGATAGATAAAAAGCGAATGAAGTATACGTCTACCAATACATAATATACATTGTATATACAACAGACTAGGTCTGGTTGCTTTTGCTCCCATCAAATATGCAATACAATGTGTAGCTTAAGTTACTGCTCCCAGTCTGCCCCTGGCTTGTACGTAATTGCAGACAGCTTCAAAAATAATTTTGTTTTGTTCCATAATGCATGTTTTAGAGCCAAATAGTAGAGTGTGGATAGAGAAAGGGGCAAAGGAGATGATTTTGTTGTGTAACGAATTTTGATGGGTAATGTACAAATTACAGTCGCAAAAGAAATGGAAAAAGTCTTCATTACCATTGCCACAGACACACAGTCTTTAATACCTTTCTTAAACAGGTCATAATTAAGCTTGATCAGGTATTGATAATGACAGTTGTATAGTATTACACTGAAGACCACATTGGGGCAAGATTTACTGTCTCTCAGTATATACAAAATAATGAAGCAACTTTGCACAAAAAGTGAACCCTTAAAGTGCTGATTTAAGATTGAGTCAACAGCTTTCCTCAGGACACTTTGCTCCCAAAGATAACTGTTGACAAAGACTACTTTTTGCTTTAGACTAGGCTTGCTGGCATTTAAATGAAAGGTATCTTCATGAGGAATTTAGATCTTTTAACCATTATATTTAAGGGTTAAGAAAACTAATTTTGCATCAAGCACACTTCTATTCAAATACTTTTTTAATGGAATATTACCGGAATTCTACACCAAATACTTTTCCAGTGAAGCATTTTCCATGGAGAAAAAAAAAGTAAAATACAAGAAAGTAAGTTGAAGTGTGTTTTCTGTCACCCCATAATGAACACAGTGGTACCTGCTCTAAAGATTACGTCTCGTAGAGATTGCATTATCTTTTAAGACTGCTCTTTCAAGACACTGGCTTCTCATTTCTTCAATTTACCTGCAATTAAAGACCACTTGCCATATAAGACCAATTTTTTCTGGCACTAGGGAGAGTCTGCAATAGAAGGTACCACTGTATCAGTTTTAACAAAAACAAACCTGGACACTGTTTGCTCACATGCAAAATTTCCATAGGTACATCTTGGTTAAATGTTAGCCATGCCACTGTGACTTCTTTATATACACATTTCAACTCATCATCACACTATGTGTTTTAGCACAGCTGACATGGGAGATGAAAATGCTAAATCCTTGTTTCTCAATTCATTATCTGTACAAGGATGGCCACCAGATGGCAATTTCTTTTATATAACTATAATCACACATCAGTCTGTACTGTTTAACTGTGCATATATCAAGAGGAAATTTACCATGAAAAGTGATGTATTTTCAAAATGAAGGATACGAAAATAATGTGGACATGTCTGTATTTAACTGATGGACATACACCTCTTCAATCCCCTATTTCTGTACCTCTTAATATCATGTCAGTGACAAGACACTGCTGTGCATGGCTTAACCCTTTCAGTGCCAAAGTTTGGACTGACTCAACAGCTTTTCTTGGCGCGCATTGGGTGCAATACACCCAATGCATGCTGAGAAAAGCTGTTAACCTGTGGTATTTTCTCTGGAACTACAGGCATACTGGTACTTGAATGAAAGGTCTCTTTCCAAGGAATACGAATCTGGGGCCCTAATGATAATTCAGACTAGTTTGACTTTAATAAGTAGAGAGACTTAAGACGTGATTGGCACTGAAAGAGTCAATACTTCATGGGCTGGGGTCCCATAACTCCTTGTTTCAAGCAAGGATGTAAAGACCAAAGGTGAAATTTTGTCGATATGTGACCAAAATAATTACATATGTAGTTCTGTGCTGGTGTGATATCAAAAATCAATTTCTGTATCTCAAGTGTATTACACATCTGTGGCACCTCCCTGCAAATCTGTGATGCAGCACATCATAAAGAAACCAGTGACACTCTACAGACCAGTATCAGTTTGTGAATACATGTATCATAAACAGTTACTGGATTGGTTATGAAGCATAGCGAACTTGAATTGTGCTATTTTCTTTCTTTTTTTTTTTTAACAAAACATCTATGCAGCGCTGCACCAAAGATGCAACACTCTTGTTACTGTTTGAATAACTGCGCTGCTGACTTTTAACATTTCTTCTCTGGCACACCAAATAGTTCATCTGGTGCCCACCAGGGGTGCATCCAGTGGAGGAAAAAAATAATAAAAAAGAGCTTTTGTAAGCATTCTGTAACTTTGTACTCTAATGCTAACCAGCATTTGGCTTCACTGAGCTCAGCCTTGAAGCAACAGTTCCACAGGGTATCTCTGGACTGGTACAAGTTATGGTTTATTGGTCAGTGTCTCATATTCTGGTTATATTGTAGAGTTATAGTCCATTTACATGTGGCGGAGTCCTCAATGGATATTCATAGTCTATTAATCTTGTAGTACTCAGCAGCAGGTGAGGTTGAGTCACACACACAGTGAGTGCCTAATCTGTCTTGTAATAGCAGTTAAAGTCGAGTCTGAGCAGAAGCTCCTGTAAGTGTGTCTGGTAGCCCCTGGTGGCCAGCTTGTTCACCACTGCCAAATATATCACACACAATTTCAAAGTTCATCTCACATTAACATTTTTCTCAAGACATGTTTTCAGTCAATACGACAAAAAAGTAATGTTTTTGCAAATGCCTTTAATGTGACGGCTATAGCATGATTTGCCCATCAATCAAAGAACCCCAGAGCCAAATTTTGTGATAAAATGTCTTTTTCATGGAAAACCCGAGTTTGCAGGTCTCACTAAATGAGGGACTTACAGCCAATATCTTAACATGCGATGTTTTGCCATTAAGAAAGTGTGTCATGTCTTACATGTCATTAGCAATGCAGGAAGACAACACAAGCCAGAAAAGCTGGCATACTTGTTGCAGTGGTTTGGTGCAAAACCCTTCGTCCTACATGTACTTTGGACTCCTCAGGTGCCCCCGACACCAGTGCAAGTTTTAACGAAAAGCTGGAATGAGGCGTTTTCATAAGGCAAGGTAATGTTGCTAATTACGCTACTCAATGTCAACTGCATGACATCACTGTCATGTTCCTTGCCCTTCATTTAAACTGGCTTGACTGTACATCTCATTATGACGGGAAGTCAAAAATGAATGTGTCCAATATCATTGGTCCACAGATTTACTTTCATTGCACATGTAGTAGCATAGGTATATACATACATACATATTCACACATAAAAATACACAAGTATATGAATGACAATTAGTCCCCAGCTGTAGGGACAATCATTACCTCGAAACAGGAAGCTGGAGTAGTCTTTGAATGCTTTGTACGAGGCCGTCATGTTGTCAAATGCTGGATGCACCAGCTCCTCGCTGTGTCTATCTTGCTGCCACCAGTGGGAAGTCAACTGAGTACGGAACTTGAGGATGAGACAGAATATATCCTGGATGATCTTCATAACTGGTGCAGCTTTCTTGTTCAGAAGACACCTGTTCACAAATGGAATTGTAAACAAGAAATGTATTCAATTCAATTCCATTCAATTCATTTATTTGACCAATATAATATAGTTTTGTATAATTCATAATACGTATATTGTTTCAATACGAATTTACAATCAATCTGACAATTTATTTCATGGATTTGGTCAGGGGACTCATATTAAGATTGTTCAACAATCGCTAGCATATGAGCCACCGAAATTAAATTTGTTTAATAATTATAAATTACCATGGTGACAACACACAAATACATGTATATAAATATCTTGAAGAAACAGATATCTCTGCTGTACATTACTGATAATAATATGGGAATTAAACATTTGAATAGATATATGTAAACTTAAAACATTTAGGCATTGCATATACATGTATAACAATTAGGGAAATTACAAATACACTCGTATTTTTGTATAAAATATTGTTTGATATATATTTTAAAACATGAATGACTGTGTGAGTGTGTACTTTACTTTTCACTATGTCTGGCATTTCATTGATAGTCTGTACAATCTGGTGTCAAATACATTTTTCAGCAAATCTATTTCCAGCTCTTACCTTGAAAATTTCTTTCCTTCGTGTATCATGTTGATGTATGTAGGTTATTTTCATGATGGGCATGCTCAAGAAATATATAGGTAATTTATTATTAAAATATTTGAAATAAAAATTTTAAGAGCTGTCCTTTATATATGTCTTCGACTTTTAACAATTTTCTTCCTTTAAAAATAGGTTCTGTATGTGCATTATATTTACTATGATTAATGATACATACTGCCCTTTTTCGTACATTGAAAACTCTGTCAATTTTATTGTCCCAAGCAAGGAGACAAAAGTTAATTCTGGAAAGTACTAATGCAGTATAAATTGTTTGAAGAATGTCTTTCTGTATGTAATCTTTTAATCTGTTCATTACACCAACTGTCTGAGACATTTTAGAAGCTACAATTTCTTGATGTTGGTTCCAGTTCAGATGTTTGTCAATAGTAAGGCCAAGCAAGTTAAAACTGTCAACGCATTCAATATTACTGTTATCTATTTTCATGGAGGGTGTATGAAACATTGTTATGAAAAAAACCCAGAAAACTTTTTTATTAATCATCTGTGTTTGTAACTTTGAGGATAGAGCAGCAGTTGGATCAGTGCTATCCAAAAGCCACCCCGAATGAGGGGGGAAAACTTAACACATGTACAGCAGATTAACCAGCACAGGCCTCTGTCTACAGTTCAGCCGGCAGCACAAAGTTGCAATACAAGCCTGACTTAGCAGCAGATGACTTGTTCAATTTCACTTCAGACCTTAGTCCATTGCAGCCATGAGACTCCTATATCATACCACTCTAGCAGAGTGGATTATCCAGGATGAAATCCCATTTCTATGATACTGCTACCAAGTGACCATATACAAACAATTCCCTCCTCAATATATTTGTGTCCATTACTTGAATGTGTTTGCAAATACACCCAATGATAATTCCCTTGAGGACAGTAAAACCAACTCTCACAATATCGTGATACACTCAGCCGATGGCTTCAGTTGGATTTGTCATCATAAATGATGTTTTCTAACGGAAGAGCTGGCATGATGTCTTTTCATAAGGCAAGGTAATGCCTTGTCACACTCCATTAGATACATGCAAGAATGTAGATTTACAGGAACCCCACTGGACAGCCATAGACTGTGAGCTACACCAGTATGCATCATTGGTTGTGACAATGGAGATTTGATAAATAACAATACCTAAGGTCCAAATAAGCCAGTACCCTCGGTGACCGCTAAAGCGCCAGGGTCATTTCCTGGTGCACCTTGCGGCAGGTTAGGTCGTTTCAATATAGCAGCCATATTGCACCATAGTCAAAGTACAGGGAAATGACATTGCAAAGCTGATCGTTATTTTCCAATGTATGACAGAAGAATTTACAAGCTACAATGACAGTCTACAATTGCAAAGTTCCTGACTGTAAGCCAGACACAAAAAAACTGGGTAAATTGGATAAATACCCCTGGATGCAAGGGGTAGCTTTCCACGGTTTTCCTCCAAAGAAACACAGAAACGACGGCAGTGGTAGAATATGGTGAAAAGACCACAAGATTATGAAACACCAGGCAAATTTGACAGAACTTGTTCACAACTTTGTTGGGGGTAAAGGTCCGACACTAGAACACACAGTGCCCACGTTAATTCCGTATAACAACTGGACGATCACAGAAAAACAACGCACAACTAACCGATGGCAGAACCCTGTGAGACGGCTGAGGATCGGGTGACCTACCCAGCAAGGGAGAAAAGCCAGTTGCCAAGTAGAGAGCAGGGGAGTGATCGCTGCATTGCAGTGGTAGCTCACAGTACTAGCTAATTTGGACCAAAGCTATTGAGTGTATGTAGATGATATGCGTCTATTAGCACCCTTGGCCAAGGGCCTTCAGAGATTAATAGATGTATGCTCAGTAGAAGGTCATATTCATTACAATGTGTCTAAAACTGTCTGTATGTATATTTAGCCTATGACCTGGAAATTACATAAGTTAGCTAGTTTGCATCTTAATGGTAGCTAAACTGAGTAGGTCGAAAAATACAAGTACTTGGGGTAGCATAATGTATAATGACCAGTCTGATGATTTGGATGTTCAAAGACTAATTAGACATGTCTATGGTCATGCAAATAGGTTAGTAAGAAAATCTGGAAATTGAAGTACAGATGTTAAAGTTTTATTGTTTAAATCATATTTGGGTAATTCATACTGCAGTCAGCTGTGGGCCAATTGTAAAAGCTCCTAGATGCATAAAATGAAAATTGCATACAATAACTTCCTTTGTATACTCTTTGACCTGCCTAGAATGATATGCATAAGTAATGCTCATGACTTAGATTTAGACAGCTATATGTACCGGTATTCAAACGTTGGCATGAGGCACTGTGTATATGATTGTATGGTGCAATTTGTGGATACATTGCCTTAAATATATAATTTCTTTTGTTTTAACTAGTATTTCACTGAATTTATACTATGGACTTTTTGTGTCTGAAATAAACTTATCTTATATATACATATATCATCGACATCATGTCATAAGCAACATTCTTTGAAAACAGAACGCTGCAAGTGGACATTACTACCTACAGATAATGGTCATGCGTATATCCGCACTCCCCCCCCCCTCCCCCCCGTCTAGAACGCACCAGACAGTTGCGTCTAGACAGGGAAAGACATTGGATGCACCAATTGCGCTCCATTGAACCTTTCGGTCTCAACATCATGGGTAGATGAGCTCTCTTGCCCTATCTTGGTATTTGTTTTTATTTCCATATAGCCAATATTGTTAAAATCCCCGACCCCCATCCCAACCCCCAAAAAAGAAGTTGTGTGTATGAATGTCCAATGATGCCTTACAGTGTCATGTGCTCAAAACATATCAACAAACTGTTGCAGGATTAAATTTAATGTTGCAAAAAGCTGTGGTATTGTTCTAATTTACTGCCATTTCCAACTCATTCATACTACTTTGATGAGAAAAGTAAGATCTCTACAGTACATATTCTTTGGCATGATGTAGGGAACCAGCCTATTAAAGCAAGGCGTAGTAAGCAAAAAGTAGTCCCCACATGCACCCAGTAGGGCAAAATTGTATCGGACCAATCCACCCGCGATTTACACACACACACCATTGCAACATAATTGTAGTCAAGGTGGGAATACTGCATTACACAGTATGGCTTACCTGAAAACACATTTGTTCAGGTACTCCACATGTTTCAGGTGTAAGTCATCTGCATTATGCACATGCTGGTTCAGGTCCTGCTTGAACTCTTGCCAGGTAACATGGATAACTTGGTGGGCAATATATCCCTGCATTACCTTCACAAAATGTTGCATTTCATGCCTGAAAACAGAATACATCTTTTGTTATTAAACGCACAACAAACTTTGCCATAATCCTGAAAAAAATACCTACATGTTACAAGTCACAGCTTTTATTTATAGATACCATATGTCACAATTTACAATTCATATTTTGTTTATAGATACCCATATGTCACAGCTCATATTTTGTTTATAAATACCCATGTCACATGTCACAGCTCATATTTTGTTTATAAATACCCACATGTCACAAGTCACAGCTCATATTTTGTTTAAAGTTGAAGCAAATAAAGTTTTTTTCCAACAGTTTGTGACAATGTTATTACATATGTAATGCTATATCCATGATCCTTTGCAAATTATCTTTGTTGATCCAGTTATCTTTACTAGTACATACACAAGTCATTGGTTAATATTACTCAACAAGAATTTGTTACTCATGAGTTGGAATCTGTTGTTTATCAAGTTCAGACTGTGCACATTCTAAAAATTCTAAATATTTGCTGACATGGTTCAAAAATAATTATGTGTACTTAACAATATTTAATAACCAAAACAAAGTGATACAAACTCAAATGCTCATTATGTGCTACTTCAGGTGTATATAAAGTTAAAGAACTCTCATGCAGGTGCATGACTTTAATCACTTTATAATATTTACAGTAACAAATGCTATTTCACAGCTCTCAAGACGTGGCTTTGGTGCCCAAACATGATGACAAGTTTAACTGTTATAATTCATATATTTAATTTATGTCAACTTAAAACTTGTTTGATTATTATTATGTTTCTTATGTGTAATGTTGTAATTTAATCTTTATTAACAAAGTTTAAGCACATGTATCCCAACACATATTTTATTTTCAGTTGTTGGATGGTGGTACAAGGCATAGCCTTCTAGCCATCCTCACACCTATTATTTTGTTGTATCTATAATTTGTACAAAACTTTTGTTATGCAAATAAACTATTGAATTAATCAAAAAAAAAAAAAAAAACTCTTTCACTGCAACATTCTGGTCAACAGCTTTCCTCAGTGCCTTTTCGGTGCATTGCACCCAAAGCACGCTGACAACAGCTGTTGACCTGTCTATGTAACTACAGGTAAACTAGCACTTGAATGAAAGGTCTTTTTACAAAGAACTTGAACCTAGCACCCTCATTACAAATCAGTGAGTTTATTTTAAGTTCGAGTTTGGTGACAGTTGGCCCTCAATGAGTTACACCAGAACTCCATGGCTGGAGTGTGGTGAATGAAGTTTGTTTTCAGTAATGTATACATGGCAGTTGTTGCACATCAGGTCCATGTGCACAGCTGTTTTCAAGGACCGTTGCTAGGAAAAAAAAAAAAACACACACTGGCTTGGAAAACCACATTTTAACATTTTTTGCCAAGTATGTTGCATGTTATTTACATCTCCTTTTCGAGATCACCTGTTTGCTTTGACGATAGCATAATTTGTTTATCCTTCTGCATTTTAGTGTAAATATTTACCTGTACAACTGTAACTGCCTAATCTGTGGTGCATGGCTGGCTTTGTTGATCAACGCTGTAACATATATTATATGGCTATACAAGCACATACATGTGTATTAAAACAATCTTTCAATTAATAAGGCCAGAAGACTTGAATCACCTGAAGGCCATACTGGTCAAGTGTGATCACCTGACTGATGCTGTCACATCTGATTGGTCAGGAGATTTCATTTGATCCCTCTTTACCAAAGCACAATCTGGTGATGGAATAGGTCTCCGCTTACACCATTGGCTTAATTTTTACACCACTGCCTCCTTATCAAAATTGCAATCTAATGATGATGATGATGTATTGCAAAATAGGCAACGTAAATACAACAATGTATATGTCATATGAATCATGCCCTAGACACATGATCTGAATCCTTCTTTCACCATCTGTTTGTTGTACACCAACAGACAAAAGTGCTTACCATCCAATACTCAGAAGCCAAACATGCATTGTTTAGACTACTTAAAATCTACACGAACCATATCCTGTGTAAAGTGACACATTATCAGCAACAAAGCAGCAGAATTCTCTCCCATTCCATGCACTTACAACAGGCCAAAGTTAAATGAAGATATAATTATGCTGTTTTAAAAACATTATGCTTAAATTCTGCTTAAATCAATGAACATGACATGCTACATCATTCCTCAAGGGCCCCCAGTATTGTTTTTGAGCAATATTCAATTTAACATGGATCATTTAATAGGGTACATTATACTCTAAGCTTGAGACTCTCTGTACAAATATTACACACAGGCACATTCACAACAGAAATGAAAACCAATATGAGTGAAACCGTATATTACACCTATCAAGATACATGTAGCATGTCCCAGGCCAACATCTTTACCTAGCATAAGTAAGTGCCTAACCCATAACATTGAAAGATGCTGAGACAGTCTTAATTCCAGGGGTGGAGGGGTTAATGTGACAGAAATCTCACCATCTCTCTTCAACTGGTGCCAGACATCCTTGAGTACCCAGACAGTTCTCTTCAGTTGTAGCATAAAGGAGAATACCTGGCTGTACTTGTTCATACAGTTGTCGGTGATGACGATGTTCTGTGGCCAGTCCACCTTCAGAAATGCATGACGGAAGTTGTCAATTAACCATTTCTCCCTACACTGGCAAAACCAGCTGAATGTCAAATGTCTGTTCAAAGTTTCATTGGTTTCATCATTAATGAAAAACAATTTAACTCATTCCATACTATGGTCACTGGCCTTGGTCAGTGCCAGAACCACTGACTTAAGTCTATAGGCATGTTGGTTATTAAACTAAAGCTCTTTCCATGAAGAATTTAAATATGCAATTGTCGTCTTAAATCTAGGTAAATATCGGAAAAATCAGGGACTGGTATGGAATGAGTTAAACGTAGAATGTTGAGGAGACCAAGCAAAACAGCATTTGCCAGCTTAACAACCTTCCAGGCAGGGGTTGGGTACTCAATGTCCAACCTGCTCCAAGGAAAGTTCTCAACTCACTCTCAATATACCATAAAGGGTTAACATTTTCCACCCTATGACTATCACTCAGTTGTGTCTGAGAGGGTTAAACAACACATAGGCATCTATGAGTAAAGACGATAGAGGCTGCAATGGATCTAGTCAAAGATGCAGGGTCCACTATGCGGGACTGGTGAGAAATGGGATATCAGTAGTGGACAACATAGGGGCTCCTATGCCAGAGTGTGACAGCGATATGAACATCTACCCTTTAAGTGATTAAAACTACCCAATAAAAATAAGTCACAGATCAGAAGATTGAAGTGGAGGAATAAAGAGGGGGGTTGCCTCCACCGACGTGTTTCGAGGCTCTGTGCCCCTTCCTCAGGGTTTTGGAGGCTACCCCTAAAGCCCCCAACAATAGTGAACAACAGAGGAGTCCCTATGTTGTCCACTACTGATATCTCATATATCACTCAGTTGGTTTAAACATATTTCATTAAACCATCAGTGAGCAGGATTGTCTGATATAAACTCGTCTTGTATCAATCAGTAAACACTTCCATGTATTTTTCTCATTTGGGCAGATTCAAGAAGTGTTTAACAAGATATTGTGCAAAGCTGACATGGTTTCATATGTTCAGTGACTTCAGTTTGACCTTTGAAGGACACTCAAGGTAGAATTCACGAACATCAAAAGAAAGCACCCATACAAAGTACTTTGCTAATCCTGTTCAATAGTAACCAGGGGCCTATGATCAACCACAACAAAGGTGTAAAAGGAAAATAGGATCTTGACCCCGGTGTGACCTTTCAAGGCCATGCAAAGCCAAAGTTAGAAACACCAAAGGAAAGCCCATAGGTACTTTTCTATTCATGTTCAATAGTAATAATGGGCCTACAGTCAACCATAACAAAAATATACAAAAGTAAAAGAAGATTTGCTAAGTCAAAAATAGGTCATCCACTTTCAACAAATATTACACAGAATCTGATATGGGCTCAGGCTTCATTCTATTAACCAGAGCAAAAATCATACATTGATTCCATGTAACCTCTATTGTGCTAGGGTGCCATACTATAGTACAACCAAGTGTTATGCAACAAACACCTTGTGACCTTGAAAACTAGGCCAAGATTACTCATGTTTGAACTAAGTGCAGTCCTTTAAGTGCTGTACAAGCATGTGGTGGTTGGAGATGCCCTTTTCTTTCAACCAAAATCTGCAAGATAATGTCCTGTGACCTTGTACTATAGGTCAGGGTCAAACATGTTTGAAAGTTAGATTTTACAATGGTGTATATCCATATGCAATTTGGAAGTCAGATCTCAAAAACCTTCTTAGCTACAGCAGTACTACCATTGTGCACTCCACTCTTGACCTTAAAAAGTAGGTCAAATATAGAGGTATGACCTTGACTTTAAATAGGCATTTGAATCACTCTATGATGCTTTTTTGTGTAAAATTCAGATTGATAGATGCAGGCTTTCAAAAATTAGAATTGTAACATCACCTTGCACATGCAAGATAATGCCCTATTAGGTTTTATAACGGTGCATAAACACAAGCAATTTGGATGCCAAATCTCAAAAACCCTCTTCGTTACATCAGGACTTCAATTGTGCACTTGATTTTTTACCTTAAAAAAGCAGGTCAAATATAAAGGTATTACCTTGACTTTAAATAGGCTTCTAAACACTCTCCATGATGCTCCTTTGTGTAAAATATAAGGGCCACACCAGATTCTTAGCTACAGTTACTTGTAGCTACTATTTCCAATTTTGACAGCAGATTTTTAAAATCTAGATCTGTCCCTGAACATTATCTATGATTTCTATGGATAATAACACGACACCAGCTTGCATGCACCTCACCTTGTACCGGAGTTCCAGACAGTCCAGGGCATCAGCAGCTACAGTAATAAAGTTGCATTTTTTAAAAATCATTTGTTACATTCAGTAATACAAATGAGCTTCAAGACTCATTGACACTTTCCATGATCTACACAAACAATGACAACCATCTCTTCTTCACATGAATCATTTTAAAAACACATGTTAATCAAGAAACTCAAATGACATTTAAATATCCCACAAACTTCTCAAAGAAAGTCATATTTGCTTTGATTTTGTCATGAATTGCAACTTTATGAATGAAATGTTTTGTTTGTGAACATATATGGAAAATACTCAAAAAGCTAAGCCATACTGTTTATTACATATTGATCAATATATTTAAATAACTGTAATGATATGCAAAATTTTACATAAATATTTACATCTACATGCAATTTCACCTTAGAAATTACCAGCTTGGGTATTTTATCAAGAATTACTAATGTTTAATTATATCATTTAATTATGCATGCTGTGTCTGAACACCATGTACAATGTATCACATATATGCACTATATATACCAAGTCTACGCATACACATATACATGTACCTTACTCTCTGCACTATTACAGAAATACATTCTAAACATACCCTTTGACCACAAGAAAGAGACACTCACAATTCTGCTGCAACACTTGAGGGATGTACTTGAGGGCAAAGCTGAGGTTAGCAGACAAATCCCTGTCCCTCTGGGGTGAGGTACGACACGCTTTGTTGAGAACTCCATTCAAGAACACTGGATTAAGCATCTCGTGAGGCAGTGGATTTGTAGACAACTGCAAACGTGAGAAGAGAAAAAATCAAATAAAAACCCCCACAAAATGATGTTAACCCCTTTTGGAGCAAGTAAACAGCTTTTTCCATCACACCCTGGAGGCAACATATACTACAGTGTGCCCAGGATGCTGTACAATAAGAACCCAGGTTACTCATTTCATTTTTTTAAGGGGGGGGGGGGGAGGGGAGGAGCAAAGTTTGTGATAGTGACCCACTTCTAGTCACTTTTAATTGGAAGAAAGTAGAAAGTTGTACATGGATACAGTGGTCCCCCTCTTATAAGGTACCCCCCTGAAGAGAGGCCACTTCATGCAGCAAGTATGGCATTTTCATTGTACACATGTATTTTACCCCTTAGAAGGCCACTTTTCAAGTGTATTTAGGGCAGCCTTAAAAGAGGGGGATCACTATGCATCAGCTTTCGGGTCGTGAGGGAAAACACATGCTACCCTGATGCAAAATTGTTCAGTACTCTCTAGTGTTGGAGGTAATGCTGGTATTTTCTATAAACCTGTTTCAATCTTTGATATCTATAAATTTATCAATTACCAGTCATTGATCACCTCTTTAGGGACAAGACAAGTTAATTGTGATGTAAACTGTGAGACATTTATATGTGCAAACTTACCGTTCTTTGTTCCTGGATGTTAAAATTTTTGTGGTTTTCCTACCTCCAGCATTAGAGAGTTACCAGACTGTGTGGCACTAAAGGGACCAGAGACACTGGGCGCCTGCCTGTCTCCATGGTTACACACACCTGTAGACCTGCTAGCCTTGTAATATGAGGAGACATGGCTGAGCCAATAGGCCTCATGTCTGATGTCATTCAATGGATACAGTTTGTTATTACAACATACTGTGAAGATTGTCTTCTGAGATAACTGTATCACCACTGCCACAAACTGTCAATACACTACCCCTCAACATAAGTATATCTCCACTAAGTCAAATGCTGCCTGTGCCTGCTAGCTATGTCTAGTCCATCTGTCATAACAGTTTCTGACTAGCTGCTGTACTTTGCAAGACCAGCATGGACGGACTGAAGCATTATCAATGTTCCAATACTGGGGCACCATCTATTACTTTACCCCCTCCATGATGATGATGATGATTGCTGGTCTCCATTTTGGTGCAAATACTGGATTCGCAGTTTTATTTTTTGAATTTTGCTTTAGTAGGAAAAAAAAATCAGTTTCGAGGGGCTGAAGCAAAAAAGTGTCTGTGTGTGTGTGGGGGGGGGGGTAGCATTGATATCCCATGACAAAACATTCTAATACACAATATACATATCACTTTTATTCATTTTCATTAATATGAGACAATCCTATCTCTGGTAAAATACATAAGCATTCCATATTGTCACTGGAAGGCTCTTTTATAATAAAATAAACAAGAGGGCTCTGATGAGCCTGTACTCAGCTGACTTATGATGAACACAGCAAAGTGAAGTAGACCCACCTTGATTGAAATGAGATTGGAACTATCATACATGGAGAAGAACAAAACTGTGGCTTATCAATTCAGCTGGACATAAAATTTTGAAATCATAGGAGCAGGACCACTTGAACAAATTGGCAGAGAGTTTGAAATGAATCTGGTGGATGGTTTTTGAGAAGAAGCCAAAAATGTGAATTTCCATTGTAATCCCCACTGACTTACATGATTATCAATAGGAATGCATGCACTGACCAAAAGGGACCAGAATTTAACGATATGTTAAAAAGCAGGGAAACAGAGTATCATCATTTAGGGAACAGCTTTGTTTAACCCTTCCACAACCTACACTTCCACTAAGTGTTGAAACAATTTGAGTGACAGTTTTGGAGTGGGAGTCAAACATAGCTTTGACACACAAAAATTTGTGGGAAAAAAAATCGCAGCGCCATCTGTTGATCAAATTAAGCTCTGGCAGTCCCCAGAAGTGTCCCTTTGCAATTTCAAAACAATTGCCTCAATGGTTTTGGAGAAGATTTTTTTAAAGATTTGCTAAAAAATGAACAAATTTTCTTTTAAAATCCAAAAATCACCAGAGCATCATTTATACAAATTTGGTAGAGACCCACCTAAGGTGTATTCTTACAAAGTTTGAAGTGAATCTGGCACGTGGTATTGGAGAAGTAAAAAATGTAAACTGCGGACGACAGAACATGGAGGGACGCCAAGTCATTACACAAGCCCTGCTGACTGACAAGTCAGCTGACCTCAAAATACATAAGCATCTGCTGTCAATGGAGGCTCTTTTATAATTTATAATATAGGTATATATCTTTTATAATGAAATTTTTAAAAAAAACATAAACATAATCTTTCATAATAAAATTTTTTAAAAAAGCAAACAAACAACTGTTGTCAATGAAGACTCTTTTATAACAAAATAAAGCTCATGGCCAACAGGGCTGGTACGATTCAATATATTGATGTATCATAATTATATGTTATTTACCTCTTTAATTGGTATTGCCCTCATATCAGCCTTCAGGCAGCTGCCTGAAGGCTGATATGAGGGCAATGCCAATTAAACAAGTTGATAAAATATCTATTAACTGATTATGCATGTTAGTTTTATCCTACTACTGGATATAATAAAAGTAAAACATCCCCCAAGAGGGGATCGATTGGCGTCTGCTATCCTGCTCATTTTGGAGTGGAACCCTGGATGCAGGGCACCTGCGGCTGGTGCCTGCCGTCACATCCAGGGATGCTCCTTGTCAATTTCACCTCATGCAGCATGCTGTTGACATTGCTGCACCCAACAAGGCAATATGGAAAATATAGGCCCTGCAATGTCATATCAGCCCACATAGTGCCGCCATATAGTGTTGGCCTGAAGCACCATATACAGTTGATAACATGCATAATCAGTTAATAATACATTGTATCAATACGGAAAGGTGTACCACCATATATACCACAATAGAAATTTTAGACAGTAACAAGAACTTCCAAAATATTTTTCATGAAATGGCATCAAACAAAACTGACGGGAATGTTCTAATGTATAGTTCCATACAGTTGATATATATTGATTCAGAATAGCATGATAGTGCCAACTAGGTGCAATATTATGCTGTAGGGTTCATTAAAGACATGTGACACAGTATCTATTATAATGACCCCCCCCCCCCAGTCAAACAGACCAGAGAAGTGTATTGTGATCGGTATCCTATCATCAGATCTGATCAAGATATGTATTGAGTCACGAGAAAAGTGTATTGTCCCAGCCCTAATGACCATGCATAACATTTTCTTCTTTTTTTTTTTTTTTTTTTTTTTTTGAGTTTCCGTGCTCTTCACACAGTTTACATAAATGTTTATGTACAAATTCAGCTTCTGGGTACTCCCCAAATGCAACGGTCTAAAATATCTGCTATCCTCCTCCCCACCCCAATTTTTTCTTTTTTAATTCCCAAAGCATTATTGCGAGGCAGGAAAATTTGTACCTTCTCAAACAGTTGGTCACTGAGCATTTGTCCAAATTCGCCATCTTGTAGAAACAGGTACTGGCGTAGAGCCTCAAAATGAAGCTCTATGTTCAGCTCCGACATAAAATAGTCGACTAACACCTGGTTGACTAGAGTGATCCTATAAAGTGAAAAAAACAGCAATGTCATTGAAAAATTCAAGATCAGTGCATTAACCATAAAGTTAAAGCTGTCCAACTGCAAGGTGTAAAGAGAAAGACAAATTCTGTGTCCCAAAGTTCAAATAAGAACTTTTTGATTTTCAAAAAATAAGTAAACATTCATTTATACGTGAATGAATGACCTGCCTACAGGATAACCCTAGCCTATGGGTTGCTTTCATTGGATTTACTTGAAGACAACCTTGCTGCATGTGGTCTACAAAAATGTCATTTTTTATGATAATCACACTATCAACCATGCATTCATTGGTACATACAATATTGTGTACACATGCACACATATTGTTTTGAATTCTGGATTATTCTAGCTTATCTTGCTAAAACACAATCCTCAAATTTTAAATTGACGTCACTGGCATATTGAGATCATAAGCAAAGCAAATGCTTTTGTGAATTTGAGTTTTTTTTGTGTTTTTTAATGAGACGGTTTACAATTTTCAGTATCTTCAAGTATGTGCTGACAGAATGGGAGTGGGAGACATTTAACACTTAACAGTCCCCTGGATTCTTCATAATGATATACAAGAGGGGAAAATGCTCAAAGCAAACTCTTAAATGCAGTATGGTGACTGGGCTGAAAATCATTATTCTTGAAATGATATGTTAAAGAGGAATATTAGACATTTGCTGTCCTCAAATCTAGTCAACAAATACACAATGTTAAAAATGATCCAGTCATCTGTTTATTTGGAGAGTGAAGGGTTAATCACGAAACTTACTGAGCATCTAGTGGAGCTGTGACAGATCTCTTCAGTAGTACTGGCAGTGACACAAACTCATGAGCTTTAATGTCAGCACTCAGCCGTGAACTGAAGTCCACCATGTCTCCATGGGCCTCCCCCAGGACACCGACCAGTAAGTCTACCCTTGGTGGATCATCTGGGATAAAAAAAAGAAGTGCACAATGTGTAATAAGGAAGGCTTCAATAACCAGTTTTTCATAGATTTTTCTTAATAGCTATGATTAATGCTTTATATTTGATAGCTGTAATGTTTAATACAGTGCACATATACATGTATATCAACATATAATTAGTGTTCCAAAAACAAACAGACATCAATATCTTTTGCCATCTTGTGTCCAGCTTAAATCTCCTTCAGAAATTCTCATTTGGTCCCTGGAAATGAATATCCATGATCAAGAGGAACCCAACACATAACAGGCAGACAGTCAAACTGGGCCCAAGGAATATATCCTGTGTATGGAATTTCAGTTCATTCATCAAAAATTTGAGCAGGTAAAGGAAACTTGAATCAGTCCACATGTTCTGTACTTAACTCTTTCAGTGCCAAATTTTGAACTGAGTCAACAGCTTTCTTTGGAACACTTTGGGGGTACTTGGATGAAAAGTCTTTTATATAGCAATATGAATCTTGCATCCTT
Organism: Hermodice carunculata; assembly: GCA_964020975.1. Classification (NCBI taxonomy): domain Eukaryota; kingdom Metazoa; phylum Annelida; class Polychaeta; order Eunicida; family Amphinomidae; genus Hermodice; species Hermodice carunculata. Next base: position 56,471,099 of record OZ026622.1, on the reverse strand, counting down.
ATTACAACTGACAGCAGTTCATCTTAAGTAGTTCGACTTGAGTCGCAGTTGGCAGTGAAAGAGTTTAACCCTTTCCTGTTAAGAATCAAGTATTTTTTTTAAATTTCCAACTGCAAGGCTCCGGCCTATCATCATAACAATTGTATACAGCATCAGTACAGAGTGTAAGTCACATGTACAATTCAATGAATCCAGATTTTCTGCTCACTAATTAAATTCATAACAAGGGGCCCATGACCCTAATGCTCTGCTGACAACCATCACCAAAAAAACATTCCTAAAATGCATTCCCTCCATGGCCTGCAGAAACTAGTCAAGGTCATCCATATTATGCCATATCAAACTTACATATGGTACATTTAGTATCATTCACCTTGTTCTATATCAACATGTTGAATTTAGTAAATGAGAAATGAAAAAAAAAAAAAATGTTGAATTTAGTGTCCTTTTCTTAAGTTGATCAAGGTCAAACAACATATTAAAAAATTTAACCATTGGCCTGATGCATCTTTGGTGTAAATTTTGCAGTTCATCTTAATTTAGTCGCACAAAAATGAATTTAATGTGTTTTGATGCCTATTATGTTAGTTCCAACATCCACCACTAGGTGTGCCACCATGACTCATGGCATACACTTTTGCCTGTAAAGTGTTCCTGTAATGGTATATGGATGTCCGAACACAAGTCGAAATGTAATGAGCATCACAAAAAAAAGGAAAACAAAAAACAAAACAAAAAAAAAAAAAAAAACAACAAAAACAAAAAAAAAACCAAGCAGACCATGATGGTCCTCTGCTCAGATGATGATCTAGACCCAAGGACAGTGGAGTTACAGCCCAGAGATGAAGTGTAATGGCCAATGTGTCAGCCTGACCTCTAGCTTGTCCTTTCAAAGTGACTCACAGTCAACTTCAAACGAAAGCCCAAGGGCACTTTCCTATTCATGTTTAACCGTATTTATAGGTCTTGGATCCACCATCACCAATATATAAACCAATATATCACTTTGACCTCCAGTTTGATCTTTCAATGTCACTCAAGGTCAACATTGTACAAGAAGAATCAAGGGCCTGAGGCTGGATGCCTTCTCTACTAATCATTCTGACTACTTATAAATTTGGAGGCCAAAATGATGCCCTACAGCTTTGCACCAGCACCTGAAAATGGACTGACAACTATGTTATACCCTTTGAATTGAGGCTTTCCTTGGGCACTAGTGCCCACAACTGTCCAAGGAAAGCTATTGACTTGGGTCATACTCTCACCTACAATTTTCACTAATATTGTTTTATTGCTGTTGAAGTTGGAATATTGAAACAAGGTCACATTTGACCACCAGCCGGTTTTGGCAAATTTAAGGGGAAAGGGCTTAAACGTTCTATATTTAGCAATTAGGGAGGAGCATGATGCCTCGTGTAACTGTAAGGATTGACAACAATACTGACAGTTGTCACTCAACTGTCAATTCATAAGACATATTAGAACCACTGGAAGATTCGATGTTTAGCTGTCCTAGCACTGGGTTGCAGCTGTGCCATCACAATTACCCACATAATTAGGCACAAGATAAACATTTTACAGAGATAAGTAATATATATTGTACTTACTGTTACCTCCAATTATATATTCATCTATTTATCAGAATAACGCCCACCCATTTCCTTATTCTCTCCCTCTTTCTGATCATATTTGTTATGTCCTGTACGTTCTCTATTTGTTATCTAAATGTTATCCACTTTACATAGGCATTGTGCCTGTTGGCCAATTGTTTTTGTGAATAAAATGTTTTAATTAATTCATAAACATTGCAATCAAAGACGTAGTGTCAGCTGTCTGCACAATGAGGAGACTTACTTAGCAAGTCAAAGTTGTCATTGTATCTGTCCATTTGGTTATGACTCCACAGCTCCATGTCTGATGTGTCTGTAACACAGGAAAGGCAAACACAGCCACTTACATCAGGAAATTATGTACCTCTGGGTTTCATCATTTTATGTTACAAGCTTAACTCTTTCACTGCCAACTACAACTAATGTTGAAGTACTTAACCCTTAACGCACTGATTTAAAACTGGGTCAACAGCTTTCCTCAGGACACTGTGCGCAATGCGTGCAAAGTGTCCCGAGGAAAGCTGTTGACTAAGACTACTTTTTGCTTTAGACTAGGTTTGCTGGTATTTGAATGAAAGGTATCATCATGAGGAATTTGAATCTTTAACCACTATATGTTAAACAGTAATGAGAAAACAACTATAGCAGTGATTAGCATTTTAAGGGTTAAGATGAACTCTGAATTATCAAATGGATACTATATATTCTTTGTAAAAAGGCCTTTCATTCAAGTACAGTGTACCAGCATCCCTATAGTCCCACAGAATATAATGATCCAGGTCAACAACTTTCCTTGGCACACTTTCGGTGCAATGCACCCCAAGTGTACCAAGCAAACTGTTGACTGAGTCTAAAATGTGGCAATGAAACAGTTAACCCTTTCCCCCTTGAATTGAGACTGAGTCAACAGCTTTCCTCGGCATGGTTTGGGCACGATGTGCCCAACCCATGCCGAGGAAAACTGTTGACCTGGGTCATGTGGGCTTGACAGGTCTCATCTTCAATTCTCAGTCAAACTGTTTTTTGTTGCTATTGAAATCAGTTGAAAACACTGAAGCAGACGACATTTGACCACCAGCCGGTTTTGGCCGGTTTAAGGGGGAAAGGGTTAAACTGATATACAGCAAGTTGTAGAAAGCAGCTTCATGTGATGTACAGTATGTAGATCAAAGTGATGTTAACATTATTGTTTAGCTATACAAAGTACTGCTGCCGTATTCATAACAAATTTCCTCTGATCATAACTTTAGTCCCAAAATTAAAATCAATGTGATTTGGGCCCTAAAATACTTAATCCTTGGCTCAATATTTGATTAAAACTTCGAGGATAAGCCAATAAATGCTGTTGGCTACAATATGAACTTGGAGATTTACAGGTTCATTTTATTAAATCAATCTTAGTTTGATCCAGGATTAAAATGTGGATTAAAACAAGATTGATTTAATAAAATGGAAACTTTAATTCCAAAGTTTATATTACAGCAGAGAACATAAATTAATTAATCCAGCAAGTTCAGATCAAACATTAGGTCAATGATTCAGTATTTCTAGGCCCAAAGGCACATTGACTTTCAATTTAGGATTAAATTCAGGATCAGATTAAACTCTTCATGAATACGGCCCCTGTTGTTATTTCTATGTATATGTAGAGTATCTACTTTTTTACATGTCTGAATTCAGTGTTGGTGTAATTTTTCATGTGTATGTAAAGTCAGTGTCTTTGCTTTTATGTATATGAAGTATGGGTGTTACTTTTAATTTACCGGTACATGTATATATATTACTTTTCACGTGTACATCATGTCAGTATCTTGCGTTTTGCATGTGAAACACCACTCCACGTCACAATCAGATATCCACTTTCAACTGAGATGCGTGACTGTTTATTGCATTGAAAGAAAAATTATCCAGAAATCAGTTGAGTATCTTAGCACCTTACTACAACAACATTACTGTGGCTAATTGATTGTTTTACCCACTGGTAAAGGATGTTTTTTACACATGACATGCCTACAAAATTCCACACAATGTTGTATAACTAAATGTATTTACATAACTTAGTTTTATGGTTCAGAAAGAAAGTGTTTATCAAATTTTGTAACCATTGTAGTATTCAGGTCTACCACTGGTTACAGAGATAGTCTTCTGTGAGAGAAAAATGAAAAATGGCATTTAAGACTAAATTCAGACTAAATAAAAATCGAAATCTGGTATCATATGATTAAAACGCTAAAACTCCTTATACTTTCAAGGATTGGATAAAAGATTTTTCTTTAAAGTTTTGTGTCATTGTCTCTTATTTCTATGAAACTACCTTCTTTTTCAGGTGTATCCCCTTTTCTCTCCTCATCCTGGTCATTGAGGCCTTGACCAAAGTTGTCTCCATAGAGAAGACGCTGAACTGTGGAGTCTGATGAATGCCCGTACAGATTCCTTTCTTTGAACTTCTTCAAGCGGATTCCATCTGTATCTACGTGCTCCGATTCTTTGGACATATGTCTGTCTGAACTCATCTTCACCATAGGTCTTTGCTCCCTTTCACTAGTTTCATCCGAAATCTCCAGGCCCTTGACTGCTTTACGATGAGGTTTTATTTGGAAGCAGGCAAAGTCAGACTCAGCCGACACATGTAAATTTGCACTTTTCTTCAATTTGGGAGCAAGAATCTCATATTCCCCACGTGACAGGTCAGAAACATGACCAAAAATACTTGGTTTGATAACCTTCGGTTCTGTTGGCACACTTTCCACTGCTATGCCACGATCTGCAAACATTTTTCGGTGGGGTGCCACCTGTTCATTAGTTTGTTGAGTCTCCTGAGAAGTACATTTTCCCTCTACTGATTTCAAATGTGCACGTATTTCCTCTTGTGTGGTTTCCGTCGTGGCATGCAGGTCTTGCCTAACCTTCACATGCAGCTTACCTTCCTCTTCCTCAGTCTGCTGAGACACGTGTCGACCCTCCAGGATCTTCACCTGA